>CP139509.1:449800293-450122838 GCA_021014915.2 Artemisia tridentata subsp. tridentata | reverse complement strand
TACAATGTTAATCATGAGGGGTTCATGGGTTATTATTCTTCTGATATGGGACCAAGGGGTTATGAAGCATGAACATCTTCTGGAGATGCTGGTTTTGGAACATTGGTTGATTACCAAGGAGATGACTATGAGGACATGGATGACGAATGATTTTGACTATCATTCACGGTTTTATATGATGTGTAATGGATAATTATTTTATCTTTTCCCAGTACTTTATTTCCGAATTATTATTATGTGATGTAGGATTTATTATTATTATTTAGGATTTTATTAAGCACTTTATTATTATTATTTTTGTGTGTTTGTTTTTGTATGTTTTCTGCATGTGTTTATTTTTCAGGTTAAGATACCATGGAATTATTGCTCATTCATATGGTTGGTACATTTTGGAGTTTGGAGTGACCAACTCATGCGTTAAATACCAAATATGGATCTCGCATGATTTCTCGGTGATATCATTTACTATTTTATTTTTCCCTATTTCCTTTGCTTTGAAGTTAATTTTTCACATTGAGGACAATGAAAAACTTAAGTGTGGGGGAGGGAAGTAAATAGTGAAAATGATCTTGTTTTTAAATTTTTTGTGATTATTTTCGAGTTTGTTTTATTGCCCTTAAGGAAATTAGTCGATTTTACACCTAAAAGATTATATCTAATTAAAACAACTTGGAATTTTCCAATAGCATAAAATGGCAATTTGAAAATTTTAACGTATCTCGATTAAGTGAAGCGATCCGTTCTTGGGATTGATAACATTACTTGTGCATTTATAGCCTATTCTACAAATATGTGAGGATTTGAGCCTATCATTTGAAGCATATCTTTATGCTTAATTTCTATTTTCTTGCTATGAGTGTGCCGGTGATTGAATTGATTTTAGAACTTGTGCTTGTCATGCATTACGAATTCCAAAGTAAGGTCACATTCGTGTGATATAAATGAATTTAAATGATAAGAGGCAACTTAGGATTTCAACCAAATGGCCTTCCATTTACATATATTGATATATTAGCTAGCCACATTGGTTAGTTAACCACTTTTTATGGACCCATTTGTTAGCGCTCATTTTTAGCGCTAGATACCCTTAGTTCACCCTTTGAGCAATTCTTTTCGTTTTGTTACATCCATAAAATAAAAAAGAATTTACACCTTTAAACTTTAGCCAAACCTTTTTGTCAAGTCAAATAAATGAATTACTTCTTGTTAGCGTGAAGAAGTTTTTTTTTTATGATTATGAGCTTACACTTTATATTTCGGATATACCTTTTCGATGAAGACGAAGGTAGCTACTTTTTATTTGTATTTTTGAGATATATGCTCATCCAAAGTGTGGGGGATATGAAAAAAAAATAATATATATATATATATATATATATATATATATATATATATATATATATATATATATATATATATATATATATATATATATATATATATATATATAATGTTGCAAAAATCGTGAATCGGTAGCGTGGCGGTCGACCACCCTGCAGCGATTAATCGGCCTAGGCGGGATTAATCGGTGATTAATCGGATTGACATTTTTTGCATGTTTTGGGTATTTCTGGAGACCAAACTAAAGATCGTAACTGATTCCGAGCCTACTATGTTTCCAAACCTCAATAAAAGGCTCCAATTCTGATTATGAGGCTCATTGTGTGTTATAAGTGAAATAAACGATCCCCAAATTAAGTAGAATGCCTAATTTTTTATTTTTTTTAAAGCTGACCGATACGGCCGATTTCTGGCCCATTTTTGGCCTTTTTTTTTCCCAGACCGATTTTTTGACCGATATGCAAAATTCTACAAGGTCGAAGGCCGATAACCGATATATCAGCGATTAATCGGCCGATACGGCCGATTTTTGCAACATTATATATATATATATATATATATATATATATATATATATATATATATATGATGATAAAGAAATACATAGCCAATGTGCTAAGACGTGATGTTTATATATATGGTGATCGATGAAAGAAATCAAAGAGAAAGGAAAAGTTGATTCGGAGGCTATAATCATTTTGGGATACATGGTTCGATTCTTTTTGCAACAAGTGATTTTGGTATTTGACTTGATTATTGTTACATTACTAAATCCACTAAATAATCCCATGCATTATCCTAACCCTTTTTGCTTTGTGAAGATATCGACTGTACGAATATTCTAGTGACCATCCGGTTCTTGAATGATCGTCCGTTGTTTGAGTAAATCAAGAATTCGCGCTAGCGATCTATTATGTTTGTACTGAAGTTATTTGAGCACAAGTTGATATTAACCCTCAGCCTAACGTTTCAACCCGAATAAAAGTCCTCTTTGATAAGTTTATTTATTTCTTACATGATTTGGATTAGTTTTGATACTTGTACAAGCTTATGGTATGAAATGAAATCATGACTGAGCAATTGAGTGAAATACACTTCCAACAAAAGAAATGAGTGTGAGTGAATTATATTATTACTTTCTTTTCGTGAGGAGCTTAGTTGTGTTATCTAGCTTGATCGAGTACTTCATTTAAATTTCACGTATAAATAGTAAAAATCACTTTTTGATCTTTTGCTTTGGCAATAAGGAAGATTAGTGAAAATTTTGAGAATCATGATGGTTGGCTATTGGAACTTTTAAGTTTGAGGATGCATATATACATGCATTATAAGTAGTAATAAATAATGAATATAAAAAAATGAAATATTGTGTGATTAAAAGCTTCCATTCAAAAGAATTGTTTCAATTAAAGAGTCTAACAGACCGTGTGATATATTCCATTCAAAAAAATTGTGTCCATCAAAGAAACCAACAAACCGTGTGATATATTTCATTCAAAAGAATTGTTTTCATTAAAAAGCCCAACAAACCGTGTGATATATTGTTTTCATTTAAAATTAAAGTTTAAGAATGCAGTAAGGGATATTTTAGAGAAACACCTTACTAATGTTTGAACCTTAAAATCTATTATAGGAGAGTGATTTGGTTGGCATATGTTTGCTTATATACGTGGTCAATAAGTCCGTGGTTATGTTTTGTCAATTTTGATCGGAATTGTAGGAAGCAATTACTTAACTAATTTTTAATTTCATTAATTGCTACAAGTCACCAATAAAGTCATTTATGATTCCATTTATAGAAGTTTTAAAACTATCATGAGTTTTTGAATTCTTTGATTTGAAATTGTTATTATATCCAACGAGGATGAATTATTTAAAGCAAATTGTAAAATGCATTTAATGATAATCGCTTTACTTTTTTGATATATCATGTAATAATTTTGAATTTAATCTTGATTGGGGCATTTAAAAACATGCCAAATTTGGAGATTATATCATGTAATCATTTTGAATCTAAGCTTGATTGGGGCGTTTAAAAACCAGTCAAATAGTTCGATGAAGAAGGTGTCTACACCTCAAATATCGTGTACTAATAAGTTTTACATGATAAATAACGTGCATTGTTACATATCTCATAATAGATGTAATGTTTTATTTTTCAGTTTCACTAAATGTTTTTATATGTTTTTTGTTATGTGTTTAAAAATTTTATTTAAATTGAATTATCACATGTTACAAACTATTGCAATAACATTTTGATATTGTCACGTTATATGTATAAACGTTAAACGAAACACTTAACCACAATATCATAACTAAGTTATTTGCCGCTAGAAAATCTCGTTGGTATGCATGGGTACTCGTCTATTCAATTAAAAATAAAAAAGAATTTAATTCTAATTAACTACATACATACAGAATATTATTAATGATATATTTATGGCAACAATATTAAAGAAAACATAATACCATTATTATTATTATTATTATCTATATTAAGGATATCATATTACATCAAACATTGTTTTTGAATCATCAACACCTATATATATTTGAACCGTAAAGAGTCCACATAAACACTTCCTGCAAATCAGACATGAAATTAATCATAGGTGCACTTTTTATCCTCACAACACTTTCATTCGGTGTTGCTTTAAGGCCAAATGGTCTTATTGATTTTAGGATATGGATCCACAATAGTATTGAAGAAAACCTTTCACTCCATGTCTATAAAAGCGGTGGAACTGATTATGGAAGAGCCACACTTCGTTTTCACGAGGATTTTACATGGAAATCTGAGGTGGGTATAGGTACACAGGTTGTAGGCGAATTTTGGTGGGAATCAAAATATACACATATTAGTGTTTACAATGGAGACGTTTTTAATTTGTGTTTCGATGGAAATTATTTGAAGACACAACATTGTTATTGGAGGGTACAAACAGATGGATTCTATATAAGTCAGTATAACCGTACAGATCCTAAATATTGGAACCTTTGGCATACATGGTAGAACTTGTAATTGCCTTATCAACAAACACAATATAATTATTATATAAAGTTGGCTATTAATGTTTGGTCTTATTGTTATGCTATTTTACATATTGTCAAATAAACCTATTCTCAACGTGAAAATCATTCTCATATTGTTAGCAATGCATCATTAGACAAAATGTTATACGTTTGAGTAATGCTTTCGAGTTTCACACAATACTTATTATCTTACAAAAATTGTTCGTAGCACCATCTTTACCATGTTCCTTGCATTATAAATACGCGTTATTATCAAACATGGGCCATTTGGTGGTTCATGTGTGTTTTTAATCAAAAGCTCCAAAAAACCAGTAGTGGACATTTATGGATTAGTATTTTAGTATTTGACTTTTGACTCTTGACTATACACAGATACATTTTAAAACTTAAAATCTATTATAGGAGAGTGATTTGGTTAGCATATGTTTGCTTATATATAAACATGGTAAGTGTACAAGATTCAAAGCAATATGCATCCTTCAAAGCATAAAATTCTCCTGTCATGAAAGAATTTGTAATGTAGTTTTGAAAAGTATTTATAAATACGTGGTGAATAAGTCCGTGTTTATGTTTTGTCAATTCTGATCGGAATTGTAGGAAGCAATTGCCTAACTAATTTTTAATTTCATTAATTGCTATAAGTCACCAATAAAGCCATTTAGGATTTCATTTATTGAAGTTTTAAAACTACTAGGAGTTTTTGAATTCTTCGATTTGAAATTGTTATTATATCCAACGAGGATGAATTATTTAAAGCAAATTGTAAAATGCATTTCATGATAATCGCTTTACTTTTATAATACATCATGTAATTATTTTGAATTTAAGCTTGATTGGGTTGTTTTAAACATGTCAAATTTGCAGATTATATCATGTAATCATTTTGAATTTACCATTGTTTTTTGTCAAGTTTTAATTGCTAGTCAGAAGTACTGGCTTATTACCTTCTTGTTTGGGTAAAGCGATAAGTTTTCACATCCCACTTTGGGTAAAGTGACGAGGTACCCTTTTAAGGATGTCAAACACATTGCAAATGCCAACAACATATCCTCTAAATGCGTTTGGTTAGGGGTGGCAATTTCTGACCCGACCTGAAAACGACACGAAAATTAACAGGTTTGGGTTGAGTCTAAATATATTTGGGTCGGGTTTGGGTCGACCCATCTAACCCGTTTATTAAACAGGTCAAGTTCAGTTTGAGAATAAATTAAGCGGGTACACCCGCCAACCCGTTTATGATTTTTTTCTTAAATTAAAAATTATTTATATTTCAATATACAGGTTAAATGGGTTAAACGGGTCGACCCGCAAATCCGTTTAACATGTTTAACTCGTGTAATGTGCCAACTTTTGTATATAAAACGGGTTAAATGGGTTAACCCGAAACCCGTTTAACCTACTCAACCCGTGTAACGTATTTAACCCGCCAACCTAAGTATATACGGGTTAAATAGGTCAGGTTCGGATTATGTGTAAACAGGTTAGGGTTGACATAGCTGACCCGATGATTTAAATGGGTCAGGTTCGGGTTGGGGTTTTCTGACCCGCCAACCTGTCAACCCGAACCCGACCTGAATTTCCACCCCTACTCTAAATGCGTTTGGTTAATGGGTTTTGACATGGGCATAAGAGTTGATAGCTAAAAATGGTTTTTTGGTAAATAATAGCGGGCCCGAGGATTGAGGATTAAAATCAAGTACTGTAAATCGGGCATATATCAACCCAATCTAGGGAGCCCGGTTTATATGAATACTACATCCGTTTTGTGTCTTTTTCCAAAGTTAGTGGGCCTACTTTTCTTCTCAACCTCTCTTCCATTATTTATTTTTTTTAATAATAATTAGACGATTACTCGCACAAATCAACGGTGTATAGCGGAAAATAATTATACTTGCAAACTTGTTGTTCTTGTGTGACCCTTTATGCAACTGTTTTTTTTTTTTTTTTTTTTTTTTTTTTTGCGTGTTTATTTTTTTTAATTGATGCAACCGGCTGCAAGCGTGAGACCCTGGACGAATATCTTCACAAACCATTTTTTTTTTGTAAGTTCATAAACAACCGTGTGATTGTTGCCATTTATAAAGACATTCTAACCATGTTTTTTATTGATAGACCAAATAGTAAATTTTGCCACATTTAAAAGTAGTTCCATATCAACTTGTGTTGTAATGGGTATATTAAGCATTAGACATTACTCAAAAGTTAAGAACTTTTAAGTTTGTGGATGCATATATACATGCATTATAAGTAGTAATAAATAATAAATATAAAAAAAGAAATATTGTGTGATTAAAAGCTACCATTCAAAAGAATTGTTTCCATTAAAGAGCCCAACAGACCGTGTGATATATATTTCACTAGCTTATAGACCTGTGGAGTTCACGGGTTTTTAAAAGAATTAATGCATAAAAAACTGAGCGTGTGAGTAAAGTAAGAAAAAACAACGAAGATAAAGATTTTGTATTGTTTTTTAATGGAATAATATGTAATAAGTGAATGATACAATAAAGAATCATGGATGTAACTATTAATCTAATAAACGTCCATGCACACAGGTTAAAATCTTCATGGTCTTCTCTTTCTCCAATTGGTAGATAGTCTTAGAGAGCAAAGCTATGTAGTCAACGTCAAACACTTGAGTAGTCCATGCACATTCCGTGAACACCTAAAAAAAAGAAAAAAAGGAAGTTGCTGATAAGAATATATGTAAAGTTAAAAAATTGTACTCCATATAAAACATGCCAGTTATATAGTTGTACATACCTGTTGAACATTAATCATAGGCCTTAAAGTACTTCTTTATAGACAACATTTGTAGTACTTTTCGAGATATTACCGTCTTCATCACAAATTACAACCTTCAAACCTCTTTTGCTTTTGACCCTGGAAACAGGAACCTAAAGATTGCAACTTTTTAGGGATCATCTTTGAAGAATAACATGAATGCAATTTTTATTTTTGCCTAAAACTAACATAATATATTACTTCAAATAAAAAATACATCATGTATTAGTAAAACCAATATTGATTAACAACTAAAACTATAGTATCTATATTCATACTAACTTTCAAATAAATCTCATTAGATATGTAAAAGTAGTTAAGTCGTTCATTTTTAGGAGTATCTTTTAGTTTCAAGGCTATGTATCAATCTGGTCATTTTTTGCTACTGATCAAGTGTAATCAATGTTTGCATCATGGACCAGTGTACACATGGGCGGCTCTTGGATGGGCCGGGGAGGCCAACGGGTTAGGGTCCGTTTTACGTGAGGGCACATTTAAAAAAAAAATCATATATATATATATATATATATATATATATATATATATATATATATATATATATATATATATATATATATATATATATATATATATATATATATATATATATATATATATATATAGTGAGACTTTCTTGCGAGAACCATTTTATCTGCGAGAACTGAGAGAGAACCACCAAAAACATACATGCACGCCTTCAATAATTGTATTTTTGCACATATGTTCTAAAAACAACATATATGTTTTTAAAAAAAACATAGTTGTTCTAAAGAATTTGATAAGAAATTGGAAATACAACATTTTTCTTTGAAGGTGTGCATGTATGTTCTTATAAGGCGTGCAACGACAATATTGCGGCCTTGTGTAAGGTTTTTGTGAAAAAAGAGGATGAGTTCATGATGATATTGAAGAACATAGGTGGATACTTACGATTATTGATGATTTGCATGTATTTTTATTTTATTTTAAAAGGCGTGCATGTATGTTTTTTGTGGTTCTCTCAGTTCTCGTAGATAAAATGGTTCTCGTAAGAAAGTCCCCCTATATATATATATATATATATATATATATATATATATATATATATATATATATATATATATATATATTTTTTTTTTTTTTTTTTCAATAGGTATTAAACATTTAAACTTGGACCCAATTAAATTCGAATCTTATAACTAAACCTATAACCCATAATAAATTTATAAGCCCAATACCCTCTTAAGGGGTATTTTTTTTAACGGCTCGGAGAGGGCACGTAAATCCTCAGAGACGCCTCTGGACCAGTGTACATATGATATATTCTACCACAGGCAAAAGACTTGTTATGCATATATATTCACCATGAAACATAGAAAACACATCATGTGAAAATTCAGATTCTTAAACAAAAAAGTCACTCAAAATTACAGCCATATTAGTTGTTTGAAGTACATATTGTGTTGTATGAGATTATTTGTTGACTTGGTGTAAATGCCAAGTGGAAACAAAAGTCTACTTTCCAGATGTTTATGGGTCCTTTTGGTCCTCAAATTTAATTCTTCAACGGTTAGTCTACTACTTACAATACTCATCTACTGTTAAAGAAAGAAATACGATATGGGGTAATTTACCATCCGTCTAGGCCAACTCATCCTCTTTAAAACCTACACGGTACTTTGTAGATATATATAAAAGTGAAAATGACAGTTTTGGAACTAACATGTGAATGGTTGAACACAAATTTGTTTACAACAACATGCACCAACTTCAGAGTCTAAACACACAATCTAATATAATCAACTACTAACTTAGAAACATAGATCATCATAAAAGAACCAATAACTAACTGATATTAAGAGCATAAATAAAGAGTAGACATTTCTAAAGTCACCCATTTTCATATATAAGGTCTGTAAAGAAGTGTATGATCAGCCTACCTTTTTCGCTTGCTGCATAGAATCTATTGGAGGAACTACAAAATAATGTGGAAGATGAGGCTCGAACCAGGGGTGCATACAAATCTAAAGAATAGTTATTCGCTTCATGGGATCAAACACAAGCATCCTTGGGATTAGATCTTTCACACCAGGTGATAAGTCGCTGGGAAGGGCATATATGCCACACTGAAGAACAAACAAACATAGATTTTAGTTGATTAATAACAACTATTTCCAATCAACTGCATGAATGAAGTTCAAAAACACTGCATGAGATCAAACTGAACAAACCAACAGACTTTAGTTAACTAATAACAACTATTTCCACAAATCAGATAATCCCGACTTTGATTTACAATGAAACTTAAAAAAAGAATTGGAATATATAACTGAATTGCAGGAAAAGCATAACTAAAACTGAGATTGTAATTTACATTTCTGAGTCAGACAATGTGGGCATTTCCTATTATTGTAAAACTTGAGTAGTGTTCACTTCAACCACACGATATGCTTTTTGCCATGGCTATCAAAGACTGACCATCTGACCCCCACGATAGCCTCCTTGAAAAACTGCACAAGACCATAAACAATTAACTTCTAAAGTAGACGGAAAAATCTAGTTTATCTGCAATTAAATAGGCACATAACGACATAGGTATGCACACGAATTTTGACATATAACATGGACAAACAAACACATACTATATTATTTTGAGCAGAGACACAAAAACACATATGAAAAAGGGCATTGAAAAACCACTTTGTCCATACATAAAAAAATTAAAATGAAGAACTACTCATATGCAGTTATCTAAATGGTGGGAACCCGAATATTGCCATATTAATTCTTTCACATTCTCTAGTATGTCAAAGTCATAAGAATAAGTTAGTAACTTTAGGTATCATGAATGAGTTTATCCTAATAAAGACTTGTGTTGAAAACTACTGTAAGCGTCAATTAAAGTAAACTAACTTTTCTACGCGAAAGCAGCAAGACCATTCAAATAAGAGAAATGAAGCAAAACTTGATCGCGAAATTTAGAATCAGAGTGCCTGATGATAGAATTAACATGTAAAATTACAATATTTAATTGAGCCAAAATTCTTACCTTAAATTTTGTGTTCGATTTTCTGATCATACATAAAGCCTAAATTTATTTATTCACATAACCATGTTGGGATGTGAGATCAAATTTTTTTCGACATGATTCTTGAAACGAATTCTTCAATCAACAACGTACCAATTGAAAACATTGCAATTTTCGTTGTAGCTTAACCTCTTAATAAATAAATAAATTTTTTTATTTGAATTAACCACAATGCAAGAAGATTAGAATTAACCACAGTAAATAATTACACACCCAATGTATGGTCACTAACATTTTCATGGAACAACTTGCAAGCATATAGCTCTAGAAAGCACCTAACTCAATTCTTGCAAACCCGCTAATTCAACACATTCAACAGAGGAATCATCATGTACAACATCATCTCTTGGTTATAAGGAATCATCATGTCCTCCATTTTATTCCATACAAATGACAATTACACAAATACAATTTTCATCAAATAGTTGGTGTTGATAAAAAACACACATAAAACATAAACTACAAATAATCATTTTCATCAATCCATATCACATACTAACAATTAAATTGAAGAGTGAAAAGAGATAAAACTTGTCAAACCTGGTTAATCTTCCTCAAATCACATTCTACCTACAAAAATAAATTATAACATTATCAATCGAAATATATCAAGGTGATTTCCCCCCAAAAAAACTTAGAGTTCTCATTAAACACAAATATCATATATTTGAATCGAAACAAAATAATTGTATTTTGCAACACATAATTCGAAACCCTAAATATTTAAATTAAATTTTACTTACCAATTCGATTATCGATTGTGTAAAAACTGATTTGTGATGTTACTACATGAATCAAAGATAGAGAGAACACATCGAAGGTTATTTTTGTATGGTTTTTTGAATCGCTTGAGGAAGATTCAATTGGAATGGGAGCGTATTGTATCGATGTTCATAAGTCCAAGTGTAGAACTCACTCAAAAAGCTAGCTTGTAAGAGGAGGGGACACCTAGACTTTATAAACCATCAACCAATCCCATACTTGACCGATGTGGGATCATAACAATACCCCACCCTTTGAAGAACCAACGACCTCGTTGGTCACGGTTGTCACCCTTTTTTCGGGTCCAAGCCACCACTCCACAGGCCACCACTCCGAGTGTTGGAACCTCGAAAGGTAGGGCTAGCTCTGATATCAATTGAAACGTACATATCTTGAAATCAATTAAGAAATGGAAAATATGCGATCAATTGCAACAATATCACTAGGAATTCAAGATTTCAGAAACAGAATTCGCAATGATTTGTTATTGTGATTATGAAATCGTTATGAATTTGTTACAATGTTTTAAGGAGAGGAAAATGTGTTTTACAACCGAATGAATGCCTAAAAATGATTACAACGAGTCGGGCAGCCCGCGCGTTGCGCAGGGATGATTGACATCAGTTTTTTGCAACCATGTTGGCCAAAACAATTTAGCAATACAGAGTACTATAAGTAACAGCAAGATATTTATATGTGTTATTCTACTTTGTTTTCAATCATAGCACTATATTTTTGTTTCAAAAAGTTTTAACACAGATGAATGATAATTATTAATTATCTTAGCATGAGGAAAATATTAATAATAATAATGCATTTCATATATTATTATATTACTTTATTAAAAACGCTTCTAGAAATATATTTCTTGTAATTACCAAATCAAAGTACCGCATTTATACTTTAACTCAACGGGACACAGAAAAAGGGATAGAATCGATTTATCTTATCTCTCACTTTTCCCTCTCCTCCCATCCTCACCAGTCGACAACAACACCACAACCACCACCACTGGTCACTCTCCACCGCCATCACAGCCACGCAACCATCATCACCATCCACCACTCCTTCCTTCGTTCGAGTCAAGAGGCGAATAGATCAAGGAATCAAGATCGGTTCTATTTCTTTATTTTGTATTCAAATTCGAGATTAAAAATTGTATAATGATTAATTTAGTCGAAATGGATTTGGAACTTGTTTTGTAAATAAATGGTATCATCTTTAATTCGTGTACTTTTGGATCTATAAAGCTTGGTGTCATTAAGCTTGTAATAAGCTCTTGATTTAGCTTATTTTCGGATTTATTTGATTTGTGGGCGTGTTGACTTTGAGCCGAGACCTGGAAAAGGACTCCTTTTGCAAAGGGTCGTCAACTTCAGGGGTATTTTCTGCCAATTTTCCAAACTTCAAAACGACGTCGTCCGGTTGGTCACTGTAGAAATAGCGTGGGACAACTGTAGCAATGTGGTACTGTAGCTCAGCATTTTTTTGGGGCTTAAAACGACGTCGTTTTCTACCTCTTTTAATAATATTGGTAAAGTGATTATTTAAAGCTAAACGGGTCATTTGGGTTGTAACTGATTTTGGCACCCAAATGGCCTTTGACTTTCTTGAGTTGACTTATCTTGACTTTTCCAATTAAGCTTGTATCAGGGTTTTAGTTGGAAGGCCGTTACATTGTGATACAAACTGAAACCCCATGTGGGTGTTTTTTACCATCCCTAGGTACCCTTTAAAAGGCTAACTAAAACATATAAAAAAGGCTATGGTTCTTAGTTGTTCTCCAAAGGTATTTAGCTAGTCTAAAAAATGCATTCCATCATGGTTTTTAGTCGAAATCCAAACGTGTTTGGCTACTCCCGGCTTTTGGAAGGGCGTAAATTGTAATACAAACTAAAACACTGCATGGGAGGTTTTAAACGTCCCTATTTGGGTAAAAGTGACGGCGTACCCTTTTAAAAATATACAACAATGATCTTCACATATAAAATACACATCTTAACATACACATTTTACAACATGACACCTAAATCAATAAATAGTCCACACCATGTTCTTATTATCTTAATGGCAATTCATTAAACAAACATATGCTCTTTTATCCTCTTAAGCATTTGGAGGTAACTTGAAAGCACTACATACCTCATAAGTAATTAACGAACGGATCAAACATTAAAAATCTTAGATTCAAATCTTTAATACAAAACATACCTCCAAATCCACACATGAACCTGACTTAAGTCTTTAAAAAAAGCCCATATTTGTGTTATTATAGAGTAACATAAACTTTTCGACACTCGTACTAACCCAAATTACCAACTACCCCTAGTGTTGAACCAGGGAGTCTCGCTTCCCAGCCACAATGGCTGCTTGGTGGGACCCATTGTTAAGGGCATCATTGTCTTCAAATCATCTCGTTCATCTTCATCAGGCAAGCTGGTTGTTTCAATAACCACACATGATATGGCTTCAAGGATGATGGGCGATCACTTCTTGAAACCTTTCCTCAGCTGCAAGAAGTCTCCCACGCGTTTTTCTCGGTTGCACCATCAAAATCTTCTTTACGTTTCAACCCCAGGGGTCCACTTATCTCCCAAACAGCTGGATTCACTTGAGTATCTAAAAGCTTGGCACTCACTTCTCCAAGAGCCTGCTTCTCAGCGTAACACTGTTTTTTTATTCAATTTACATGTAAATGGTGTTAGATTATTCTGATGCAAGCGCTATGGTAAAATGGGTAAAATATGAAACAAAGTGGGTTACCCAACCCACTTTTTGTCCGATTTAATAACTTTTGAACATTTGATTAATATTTTTGATATGATTACATGAACTAGAAGTGTCCACCTGGGAGGGTGAGTAAGTTGAGTGACAGGTTAATATTGGTTCGGGTCAAAAAGGTAACCTTTTGTAACGTCAGTTGGGTGAAACACCCTTTGTATAGACATTTAAAACATAATCCGAATTGAACCTTTTATAAGTAGATGAGCTGAATGTTCCATCTCTAACAATAACAAAGTACACCACATTTGACCCGTTTCCACCTCTATACCTAGTGGTGTTGGGGTATAGTGAAAGTGTGAAACTGATTTTGGTTATCTAATTCTTCAGGGTGGAATAATCAGTTTGGGAAAATCAGTTAGGAGTAGCTGCAGCAAATTGATTCTGACTAATGACTATCGCTTATTTCAGGTTCGTTCTACATTATCTTGAGCAGAACTAGCATTAAGAACACCTTTCAAATAAGACCAAACGTGAGAGCAGTTTCACAACTTCTAATGCGGAAATCAGAACAGTCCAAAACCAGAATTTCTGAGTAATTGATTATCACAACTTCAAATAGCATAAGCACGTCCAAACACTAGCACCTGATTATGATAATTTTATATATCATGTACTATAACAACTTGAAAATGCAATATCAAATATCCTCTCAATCTTATGACTAATGGACACATACTATACGGGATATAGACTAAATCATGCTAAAATATCATCGAAGGCAATTGATGCTCTCGCTCAAGTAACAAGCAGTTGAGCAGAATAAATACGCATATTAGATAACAATATCCTTATGACAATTTGAAAATAATATCTCGTATCAGTTGAGCAGAAATACTAGCAAATGTAACAAAAGATCAGTTTATGGTGAGATTATAGCATAAGAGAAAAAGGGAACCTACTAATTCACTTAGTTTCGTCTTCTTTTTCCTCTTCCACTTGTCCATAACGACGCTTGAATTTAGCAACCTGACCAACACTTTCAGCCATCTGTCGTCTTGCTCTGAAGTGATAAACTTTGCCAGCTTGGTGTGTTTTGGTCATCATCACCTGCATCAATCGGCCACTTTGGGTAACGTATGAGATCCATTGCATCTGAGGGTGAATTCCTTTCTTCATATTCGTTTCCCTTCAACTATAAGAAAAAAGATTAGAAGAAGTGTATGCAAATAGTCACAAAGCAAAGTGATCAAACTACAAATTCTAACTGTCTGGAGTTATGCGGTATTTGAAATTGCTTACTAAATCTGCTTATAAGCAGAAGCAGTTAATGAGTTGTAACAATGTGTGATAATCAAATAAGCAGTATTTGAGTGCCTGCCAACTATGGTAATTCAAGGATTCAATAGGTAGAATTTTCAGAATAAAGGGGTGCTTCTTTTAGCTTGTTTTTGGCCTTATGAGCTTACTCAGTTCAGCTTATTTATCATGATCACATTTTTTTCCGGCTTATGAGCTTATTATGGCTCAACTTTAAAAAATAAGCTCATAAACTGTAATATAAGCTAAAAAAACTAGGCTTATAAAAGATAAGCCGAACACTCGTAATCCCAAAAATAAGCTAAAAACAGTATAACAAAAAGTCCCAAACTGCTTATTCAGCTTTTTTCATCCTCATATAAACACATTATGGATAAGCAATTTGCGCTTTAGTTATCTTCTATATCTAACCACAAAAAGGTTTAGATTTGCGAGTTAGTTATCTTCTATATCTAAACACATTAAACTGTTTTAATAAGCAACCCGAAACGCCCTCTTAGCATATTCATTAAAACAAATAATGATGATACAACACATTATATTCATTGAGGCATTTCATCGAACACGCGGTGCTCATTACAAGAAAACACTTATTACTCTATACCAATAAACTAAACTTAAAACCCATGAAATGATTCTATTTCCTAACTTATGGGAAGCATAAAAAGGATTTTTTATTTTTTTTTAAACAATCAAATAAAAATTAGGGTTTTGATTAATAACAAATTAACTAACTAATTATATAATCAAACTAAAAAAATTAAAATATAAATTAAGAACCTGGTAGGAAAGAAAATGACGAGATTTTGAGAAGTCACTGAATCACCTTCAAGAACTAGCCGTCAGCTTCACCATCTTGTTTTTTTTCAATAAAGATTGAAATGCATATTTACATTTTACCCCCTGAACCATGTGTAAAATACACTAATGGTCCCTAATGAAACTTAACACTTTTTATATTAGGAGGCGGAACTAGAGGTGGCACGATGTCACGGGACTCTATGAAAATTTGATTCTGAGTAATACGTTTTTTGTGAAAATCTCAATTTTTCGTAAAAGGTATACCTTGTATCTATTAAAGTCAATACTAGTTGATGTGAGATAAGAAACTTAAGCCGTTAAACCGAATGGCAAGGGGGGCATGAGGCCTTCGGTGATTGCAAAAGTCACGCGCGAATCCATGGCCAAGGAGCAGACTCACGCGCGAATCACACAACCCAAGAACACTTAAGGTGAACAGTTACTTTTGAAAAAATCGTGAGCCCAATATGTTTTTGTAACTGTTTGGATTTATAAAAAAATAAGAGTAATGTTCAAAATACATCCATGTGGTTTGTCTCGTGTCTCGCTTTACACCCTCATTGTATTTTTGGCACAAAATCATCCCTCCGTTAGTAATATAAGTCAATGAGGACTAACGATGCAAATTATTTTCCGTTATCTCCTAACAAGAGTTAAAATACTTGCATCGTTAGTCCTCATTGAGTTAAAATATTTGCGTCGTTATTCCTCATTGACTATTCTTACATTTTTATCCTTTTTCGTCCGTTTTTCTTACGTTTTCATCTGTTTTTCTTAAGTTTTTAACCGTTTTCGACTTTTTTTTACGTTTTCGCCCATTTTTATCCGTTTTCGTCCGTTTTTCTTACGTTTTCATCTAATTTTTTTTCACGTTTTCATACATTTTTATCCGCTTTCATACATTTTTTTCCCGTTTTTAAATGTTTTCGTCCGTTTTTCTCACGTTTTTATCCGTTTTTACATGTTTTCGTCAGTTTTTTTCACGTTTTCATAGTTTTTATCTGTTTTCGTCCGCTTTTAATCATTTTCGTCCATTTTTCTCACGTTTTTATCCGTTTTCGTCCGTTTTTACACGTTTTGACCTCTTTCTGGTCCGAATCAGCAAAAGTGTGAAACACGAAAGTTGTCCGGAATAAAGTTTTCCATCTAGATTCATGAGATTTTAATATGAAAATGCAAAAGAATGGTTGTTTACTACCAAAACTTAAGTGGTTTTTTACCAAATTCATAACTTATAAACTTATAAACTCTTGTAAATTTTATAACTTGTGTAAATCATCAGACTTATTTGAAAAAATGGACGAAAACGGATTAAAAGGTATGAAAACATGAAAAAAAACTGACGAAAACATGTAAATACGGACGAAAACAAATTAAAACGTGAGAAAAACGGACGAGAACAGATAAAAACGTTTCAAAACGTGAAAAAAAAACGGATGAAAACGTGTAAAAATAGACGAAAATGGATAAAAACGTGAGAAAAACAGTCGAAAACGTAAATCGGTTAGGAGATGTATGGTGGGTGATAACGGAGGACTAACGATGCAAATATTTTCGCTTGCGTTAGGAGATAACGGAGAATAATTTGCATCGTTAGTCCTCATTGACTGATTTTACTAACGGATGGATGGTTTTGTGCCAAAAAAATCATGATGATGTAAAGCGAGACATGGGACAAACCACAGGGATGTATTTTGTACTTTACTAAAAATAATAATAATAATAATAATAAATAAATAAATAAATAAAGTTACACACTACCTCTTTTTTACTTATAAATACTCATCAATTCATCATTTTTAAACCATTACTTCACCATTTTTAAACACAACTTCACTATTTTATACTCACATTCAAAAAGCATCTTAACTTCTAATTTATGGCTTGTTCTTTCCCTCATTCCGTCGAAGAAATTCAAGCTTATGTTCAGAAACAATGCGAGCAAGAGGATGCGGCTCTCCAGGATGCTATTGTCGGTGTTATCAAGCTGTTTGAGCACGCAAAGGCAAAGAAAGAACGTTTGAGAAAACGATATGTGAAATGTAAAGACATTTCATCGGAAAGACACGCTGTCATTGACAAATTTTTGCACGATGAAGCCTGGAAAGATTAATTACGAGATTAGTGAAACGTTGTGGGAGTGTGTTTCACATATACAAGATAATATCAGCCAAAAAATCCGTTGGATGCATAATGAAAACAAGATGGGTGGTTCGGTATTACAACAACTACATCAACTTGGGCTAAATGTAGAGGAATAAGTTGATGAGCATGGATTTATTGAGCAACAACATCATCAATTTATAAGTTATGAAGAAGAGTTAGTTGATGAGCATGGATTTACTGCGAGACAGCATCATCAATTTATGTGAGATGAAGAGGGTTTAAGAGAAATAGAGGAAGAACAAGCACTGGTTGAAGCAGAACAAGCAAGGTTTCAACAAAAGTGGGAAGAGAAACTTAGGCAAGATGAAATTCATGATGTGTTGTTCAGGTTTGAATTTGGGGTTGTAGAGGAATCTGATTACGAAATAGATTAATCTATGTTGAACAAGTCCTCTAGTTTAATGTTTTTAATTTCGTACATTTACGTTTTTATTAGCTATGTATTTTTTTTTTAAATCTATGTATTATTTTTATTCCAAAAAGTTTATGCAATGTTTTAATTTCGTACGTTTGTGTTTTTATATTTGAACGTTTACGTTTTTTTAATTTGTACGTTTACGTTTTTTATTTTGTAAGTAATTAAAAAAAATGAGAGTTATGGTGACCATAAGGTGACCATGTCCACAAAAAAGTGAGTGGGTATGAGGGGAAGTTAGAGGAAAGAGAAAGCTGATATGTCGCTGATGTATAAGGTAAAAATGAAGGAAAACTATGTGACTATGGTCTACAGCCTTATAAGTCCAAATAAGTAGCTAACTATTGACTTGTTGCATGGTTTTTAGTTGGAATAGCTAGTTCGTGCTTTGGAATGGGGCGTTCCCAACTAAATTCGATACAAAAGTTTTTAAAAACTTAACTTTTTCTCTTTTTCAGGAAGCGTAAGGGTTTCGTGACGAGATTTCTAGTGTTAATTTTCGTAAAAAATCTCACCTTTTCGTTAAATAGAATTGTGTTCTTAATATTTGCTTAGTAGATTCGTTTATAATAAAAAAGACGGACTTGATTTCTATTAAATTCAATATTTTTTATTAAAATGGCACCTTTTTCATTTTTTTCCTCTTATAGTACACATAAAAAGATTTGTGCGCTTAGTCAATATTAGTCATGTTTCCACCACCATAACATTTGTTTATCGATAGGACTTGACCCACAATTAGAGATGTCACTCGAGTTTGTCGGGTTTTGGGTTGACTGGACCTATAAAAGAAAAACTTCACTTGTATCAAATAACACTTTAGATTATCCAGGTTAAGGTTACTCGTATAACAATAGTTTCTAGCCACCAAGATTCGGTCGTGTGAAGTACTCTTTCAAAATTGAGTTTCCATGCAAATAACAAGCTGAAGTGAACCATAATGAACCTTTAAATGAAATATTACAATGACTTTTTATATCTTTGTACTATTGGGATTGAAATTTCATAACGAACCTCAGAGTTTACATGTTCTTGACAACTTTAAAACTACAAAAGAGATTGACAAAACCCTACATCTAATCATCTAAAAAAACCTGATGCAATAAGTATTTACTTTTTCTAGCTAGGTTGAAACAATGAATATCGAAAATCCATGACATTGAAATGACGTTGATAAAACTACCGATACAGTCGAAAGTCGAAACTACTGGCCAAGTAATAAGTTGGTGGTGAGGCATGTTTAAAGATACAGTAGAACCTCTATAAATTAATAATGTTGGGACCGAGATATTTTATTAATTTAGCGAGATATTATTATATCGATAAATTAATAAATTGTTGATATAAATAATGCCTAAAAACATTATTAATACTTCTTGATATCTCTATGTTTTGATAATCACAAAATGTAAACTCATTAAACATAAACTTATTAAATAAACAAGTATTTAGTTGTAAATATTCATTTCTACAACTCAATCACTTAAGGTATGAATAAACAAATGCCTAATGCATTATATGATCAAAGGAACATTTTCTTAATCACTTGATTTTTTATAAAATGACACAAACATTTTATATCTTTTAGAAAATCATTTTTGGTATTAAATAAAAATGTTTAATCCATTATAAATTTATGAATTCAAATTTTCAACAAAAAATGACAAAAATGTTCTTTCCCCACAAAAAGACAAAACTGAGCAACGTTCGGATAGGGCGGCCCCCTTAATTTTACTAGGCGACCCCCTTAATTTTAAGGGGACCGCCCCGCTCCTCCAGCTGTCAGTTTTTGCCTATAAATACTGGACTAATCCTGGACTTTTTCCTCACCTTTTGCACCCCAAACCTTCTGTTCTAAATCTCTTCTAATCTTTCTAAATCCTTTCTAAATCCTTTGATCATATATTCTTAAGCATTGGTTTCTAAGTGATCCAAGCTTCTACCATCCAAGTGCAAAAGAAGAATACTCCTTCAACAACTAGAGAAGAAGTATTGCAACTTAGTATCATCTTGCTACCTAAGTTGTTTGTATAATCATTCATTCATTTGTGTATAAGTTGTGTATATTTGTTAGATAAGTGTGAGCATAATTGTTTAGGCTATATTAGTGTGTTAGTAGTGAAGTTGTGAAGAAGTTAAGGTGTGTAAGTAGTGAAGGTGTAAGGAAGTAGAAGAGTATATAAGTAGTGCCAGGTTGTGAAGTAGTTGTGAAGCCGTATTGTAGAAGTTGTGAAGCCGTTGTGTAAAAGTTGTGAAGCCGTTGTGAAGAAGTTGTGAAGCCGTCGTGAAGAAGGTGTGAATAAGTTGTGAAGAAGTCGTGTAGAAGTTGTGAGATTGGTTCTAGCTACGATTAGGACCCGACATCTAGCTTTGTGTCGTTAAACCGGTGTAAGCAAAAGTTGTGTAAGGTTTTCTCCGCCATAAGGGAGCTTGTTGACATAGTGAAGAAAACTCTCGAGTTAGGTGCTCGAGGAGTGGAGCAGGGCAAGGAAGGTGTCCTTGTAGCCGAACCACTATAAATCATTTGTCTCGCGGTTCTATCTTTCCATCTCTATCTTTTATTTCATTTCATTACTTTATTTGCATTGTTAATTTAGATTTACTTATATTTGTTCATATTGTTCAAGAGTTGAGTTCACATAAATTCGAATCTAAGTTTTTAAAAGTAAACAAAGTTTCTTATAATAAATTAAAAAGAAGTAAAACTATTCAACCCCCCCCCCCCCTTCTAGTTTTCCACAATTGGTATCAAGAGCCACGTCAAACAAGATTTTTAAAATAAACTGTATTTTAAAACTTGAAACGATCTATGGAATTCGAAAAATATTTAGAAGGGCAATCTATGCAAATACCACCACTATTTGAAAGTGATGGTTTTCTTTATTGGAAAAATAGATTCGAAACTTATGTGAAATCAAAAGATCTTGATCTTTGGCATATTATTACTCATGGTGATTTTCCCCCTATTCAAAATAATCCTTTAACTAAAAGAGATGAAATTGTACCTTTTGAAAAACAAAATGATGATTTGAAAAAGAAACTAGCAAAAAATAATGAAGCTAAAATGGTAATTTATAATGCATTACCACGCAAAGAATATGAACGAATTTTTATGTGTCAAACCGCAAAAGAAATTTGGGAATCTTTATTAATCACTCACCAAGGTAATAGTCAAGTCAAAGACAACAAAATAGATCTTCTTGTTCAACAATATGAACAATTTACAATTCCTGAAGAGGAATCTATTGATAATGCATTTGCTAAATTTAACACTATTATCACAAGTTTAAAAGCACTTGATAAGACTTTTTCTAACAAAAATTGTGTAAGGAAATTTCTTAGGGCATTACATCCAAAATGGCGCGCGAAGGTCACGGCTATTGAAGAATCGAAGAACTTGATGACGTTATCGCTTGATGAACTTATCGGCAACTTGAAGGTCCATGAAGAAATTATAAAGAGAGACTCGGAAACGGTCAAGAGCAAGAAAGATCAAATCAAGTCTCTTGCGCTAAAAGCCAAAAAGGAAATTAGTGATGATGACGATTCAAGTGACGATAGTGAAGACGAAGAATATGCAATGGCCGTAAGAGAGTTCAAGAAATTTTTCAAGAGACGAGGAAGATTCACAAGACAACCACGAGATGAAAGAAGATCGCTTCAAAGAAATAGGAATGATAACTACGAGAAAAGAAAGTGCTTTAGATGTGGAAGCCCAAACCATCTCATTGGCGAATGTCCAAAGCCACCGGGTTATGATTACCAAAGCGCCTTTGTTAGTGGAGCATGGAGTGATAGCGACAAAGACGAAGCGGACAAAGCAAACGACTAAAAATGTCTTATGGCAAAGACATCAAATGAGGTACTTTCTGAAACCGAATACTTTAGTGACAAAAATCAATCATTAGACGAAAAAGACCAAGATAATGAATATAATAGGTTATGCAAATTAGGTCAAAAAGTCATGGCTAAAAATAAATCACTAAAACATATTAATAATCGATTAGAAAATGAAGTTCTCGAATTAAAAATTAATCTACAACATTTATAAAAAGGAAAAGAAGTTTTTATAGAATGTAAAACATGTCTAAAGGTCAAAAATGAAAACAAAAAACTTAAAGATGAAATTTTCAAACTTGACAAGTTTAAAAATAGTAGTAACTCACTTAAGAAAATAATAAGTGTTCAAGGAACTTCGGGAGATAAAACCGGTCTAGGATTCAACTTAAATAATGTTTCAACTAGTGAAAATAAAAATGCAAAGTTTGAATGTCAATCTAGTAAACAAAAACCATTAGAGTCAAAACCTAAGTATATACTTATAAAAGATAGAAAAATACCTATTGTGAGTGATGAGGAAGTAAAAAGTTTTTATAAACCATCATTAAAAGCCGAAACCGGATTTTTTAAACCGAAATTAAGATCTAAAACTCCACCTCCAAATAGACCAAGTAATCCTCATCCTCAGTCTAAAACCCCTCAACCTAGAAGAAATCAAGGTAGACAAAAATTTCCTAATAATAATAATCACCCAATGTGGAACTATTCAAATCTATCAAGTTTCAATCATTGGGGAATACTTTCACCATATATGCATCCTAGTCAATTGCAAACCATGTTTGGTTCAAACAACTTTGGACCAATTAGACAATGGGGACCAAGTGGCTAAATTGTCAATTCATCAGGAAATTCGGAATCTCATCAATGATTGGCTTCTATTAGTCAATATATTATTTTGAAGTGCTTGAAGAATAGTTGTTGAAGACCAAAAGGTACGCCTCTCTTTCATGCTCATTGTTATAATATATGCTTAGATTAATGACTAGTTATTTCATGCCTATTTAGCTCATAATGCCTAGTTATATATATAGACATAATAGCTTATATGAATCTACTTATAACCTAGAATCACTTGTTCTTTTCCCTTTGGCCCTCTTAAGCTATAACATTTAAAATGGAAATCTTCTATGTCCACTATTAGAAAACTCATGGTGATGAAGTGAAATGAGTTAAGTGGATTAATCATTAACATAGAAGTAAGATTAGATTTCTCGCGTTAGAAAATTATGGATGAAACAAGCTCTCGTAGACTATGGCATCAAGTTAGATAAGTGTGCGACAATAAAGGAGCTATAGATGTTAGGTTATACCCCATTCAACACTCTCGCATCAAACATATAGAATTTCGTCATCACTTCCTTATGATCATAGGATTTGTAGAAAAGGGTAGCATGTGACAATAGCCTTAACCAATTCCCTTGAGCATGAGATCTTTAACAACCATTTTTTTTAAATCTAGGATTAATGGTATTTGTTGTCAAAAATCCAGTATCTTTAAAAATATAAAGAAACTTCACATTTTGGAAAAATGATTTTTTTTTTTGGACTATTTCACTTTTCTATTAACATGTTTTACTATCTCATTTTTCTTCTTAATCTATGTCCATAATTCTGTTTCGATCAAAGTCAAAGATTGGGAATTCTTTTTCTTACCCATTCTTCATAAACACATTTTGAAATAAAACCAAATCTACTTTATTCACATAACTTTCACATCTACATAAAAACTCACTTTCAAACATTGTTGAATAATGCTAAAAACATTTCTTTAAATCATGCATGGTGATCTCATATTTGTCATCTATATTTATGTACATGACATTTATAAGTGAACTAAGTCAAATCAAGCAGACCATGGTTTGTCTATTAAGATTTTGTTTGTAACAAGTCTAGAAGTCCATGCTATCTTAAGTTCCCATTTATTGCACATAGGCACACATTAGGATCCATCAAATAGTTCATTAATCTTACTACTTACATATAATTAAGAAAATACTTGGTGTAGTTTATTGCTTCCTAGTCCGTATATATTACTTGCTGGATAAGTATATTTACATGCTAGATGAAATTACTTGTTTGCTTAATCTCTTTAATTAACATGTTTTGCATAAATATCTATTACATGCTTAATTGCCTCAAAGAGTTGGACTTGCTTGTAACTAAACCCAAAAACACAACCCTTTCTACAATTTTCTGCCAAAAACCCATTTCCAGTAATCTGGGAACCAACAGATGGGCGGCCCCCTTAAATCATAAGGCGGCCCCCTTAATTTTTAAGGGGACCGGCCATCTGATGGTCGAAGGTGCTGTTTCTTTTTCTACTTTTTAGCCCATTTCATCCTAAACCTTCCAAAATTCACAAACATATCTTATTCCAATCCATCCAACAAATTTTATCCATTCCTTAATCCCATCAATCCTACACTATGAACACTCCCATTCCTCATAATCTTCCATCATCTCATCATGCCATCTCCCATCAAACCTGTAAAACCCTCATTTTTCAATTCAGTTGAAATCCCTAAATTACCCCCCTAATTTGAATTTTTCAAGAACTAAGTAAACTAATATAAGAATTATGGAATTTCCTAACCTAAGTTACAATAAACTAATTAAATTAATAAAAACTTACTTTATAATTAAAACTATATAATCCCTAAGCTAATATAAATAAAATCGACTCGACATATGAAAGCAAATCACACGTTATATATATTTCAAGGACCAATTTGTAATTCAAAATTTGTGCACAAATCTCATTGATACTGAATATTTTCTCATTAATAATTATGGATATTATCATTAATACTAGCCTAAAATCTCTCCCATTACACGACTAATTCCCCAATTAAGGATCCTCCAAATCATGTCATTTAACACGCCTACCTCTTTTTTTTTTCCATTTTGTATGAGACCAAGAAATAATGCACATAACACACATGATACTGATTCCTTTTTCTCTCAACCTCTAAACCCTAATAACACCCCTATGACCGGTGGACCTTGTCTCTCCAAGAAGAAGATAAGTGGTATGAAGGGTTTAGCTAAAGGGCGATCGGGTTCGTGAGAAACAAGCCTTGGTGATCGTTGGTGTGACATTAGTTGATCGTGGGTGGTTCTTGTTTCGAGAAGCTGTAGGTTTTGGGTTCGGCCGTGCCTCGTGAAATCTTGTGCTCGTGTCCGTGTTTTCAGTTTCGATCTATCGTCCTAAGAGGTATCTCTTATAACCGTCGTGTTCCTGTTCTAATTATGAAACCTATATACATGTTTACAACATGAGAATCTAATCATTGTTTCGTTAAAACTATAAATGAATGACATATATATACAGAAGCCGCACAAAAATCACGAAGCTATGAATCATACATGGTCGATCTCCATTCGGTTTTACTTTTCGAATGCGTATGATATAATATTGAATCGGGTTATTTGGGACGTCTATATGGCGACTAAGAATTGTTTTCAGTATAAGGTGCATGCATGTGTGTAAAGTCAAGTATATAAAATATTAGCATACGTGATCAGTTATGTGTGTTTCGTTATATGAAAGAGTGGTATGTGCATGGTGTATACGTGAGTAAAGGGCTGGTTAGTATTACATGTAAGTGTCAAGTTTAGTGGGCTATCAAGAGTATATCAGTGTGTGAGTTTCGTGAGTCGCATAATATATAATAACGTGTATACAAACTGTTTTAAAAAGGGGTTTTCATGTGGGGTGTTAAGCGTTATCGGAAGGCTGTGGTTACAGTTGGGAGTCGATCAGGTTGTATGGGCATATGTGTGTTCGAGAGTGTGTAATAATGTCGAGTCAAGGTGGTTAAACAAGGGTCGTTTATGGTTGCTGTGTCGAGTTCCAAACAGGGTAAATTATGTGGTCTTTAGGTGTGTGCATGTGAATGATAGTGAATAAAAAAGGAGTCATTAAACGTGTGTATGAACAGTCAAGATTTGATAACTTTGGTTTCATCCGAATTTTTAGAATAAAAAGGGTGTCGTGTCTGGTGTAATTTATAAGATTAAAAAGGTGTAGCTCATTAAGGGTTTAGGACTTGTGTGGCTCGGTATTATTTTGTAGTCAAGAGGGTACGAGTGTGAGTATGTTGTTTAAGCTTAATTAATCCGAGATGTGTTCAAATGTCCATTAAAATTTAGTTTACCCTAAGTTAGATATTAATTAAATTAAATACACTATAAACCTTAACCTTTGATAATTGTCATAAATGAACCTTAAACTTTCGAAATTTTCACATTATACCCTGAACTTTGATAAATAACATATTAAAACCCTAAACTATGATATTAGTAACATTTATCATTTAACTTACTAATTCGGAAGTTGCTAATTCGGGAAACTTATTAAATATGGAAAGTTACTAAAAATGGAAAGCCGACTAAAATGAGTAATCCGATTTAAAATAAGTTATTAATAAGACAATCATGAATTCGTGTAGATTCGCTGAAGATGGAGTTTGTTTCCGATCTTTATGTTTCTAGTTGTGTTTTCACTTGCGGTCCAAGGTACAGATATTCTACCCTTTTTCAGTAAGGGTGCTTCTTTCTCATGACTTTTGATCTTGATCTTAGATTCGTTATACGATTCCCTTAAGCCATTGCTATGATCCCTTGTACTTGATTCATTCGCTTGATATGCATCGTTGATATGATAATCCTTTTTACATTCGTTCATTATGACCCTTGTGATATGATATTTAACATAATTCGTTCGTCGTTCTGTGACATGAGTATTCAAATCACTTGATTCATTGAAGGTTCATTTGATATTATAACTGGATGTGAAAACCTATATTATAACTGGATGTGAAAACCTTTCTTAATTATATCATGGAAAATGTTTTGAGAAAAACTATTTTAAAATGATGTTTATGAGCACGATGCAATACCACCTTTATATGGAATTTTGACGAGCTTTTATGAAAACTACTTTACGAACTATTTTTATGAAAACCATTACTAAGAGATTTCTTTAAATGAACATTTGATTGAAAACTTTGATTATGGACTTTTACTATGAAACCTATGAACCTTTGATATTCAGATGATTTTGATGACTTAGACATTTGACCTTTGATATTATATGACCTTAGCACCCTGCAGTTTGATACCCGAGCCACTTTGTTTCCTAGTCATGGGGGTTCCATGGCCGTGTCATTGATGCACCTCTGACATGACTCTAGGGCGGTGGAGTGATGTTCCGTCCCGTCCCTTTTTGTTATTTATTATGAGCTCAATTATTATATATACATATTTGGCCACTAATTTGTTTGCAGGGGCGTATGGATGCATCCTAGATTTGATTTGTATTTGTATTTGTTATATTATATGATATGATTTAATTTGGTGATTGATGCTGTGTGCTATACACGTCCTTCACATATTTGAGAGGTCGCACCTCTATGGTTACTATGATATTTGATTTGATTTGTTTGGGCTCGTGGTAGATTACTAACCTTTTTCCTACTCTTGATTTTCACTTGTTTATACCCTATGTTTTTCCCAATGCACCATACTTTATATGTTCGTTCCTTATCTTTTAATTTCGTTTATATATATATATGTATATATATATATATATATATATATATATATATATATATATATATATATATATATATATATATATATATATATATATATATATATATATATATCTGTTCACTGGGCTTTTTAAGCTCAGCCGCATTTCTTTTCCTGCGGCAGGTTTTAGTTGGAGGCTGGGTTATGAGTGGAGAGTACTTTGGACTTAGAAGACTATACCTTGATAACTACTATGGATTAGAGATGACTAGAAGTGATTTCATTTTTTTTTTGACTTAGAATTTTATTATTGTTCCCTTGTAACCTTGTATTTCAGATTTTTTTTTCTTTTGTAACCTTTGAAATTCATTTTGTATTATTTAGTCATATGCTTGTGTTTGCTTTGATATGTCACCATAACGTAATACTTCTACCCTTATCGGGTTGGGGTGTTACAATTATGGTATCAGAGAGACAGGCTGCAACTTGTAGTACATCTAACCTTGACCTGTGTAAGTTTGGACCATTAAGTTTCCACTGTAGGCACTCAAAAGACAACCTTTGAGAATTTGCTTTAGGATTTCCCCATATGCACTTAAGTTATTACCAATGAGGAATGGGTAGACTAGGGCATCTATGTAAGTAGCATTGCTCCGCATCACTCTGATTCGTGCCTCTACCTTTAGCTATGCCTTGTAAGAACATCTATTTCAGAAGCTAGAAAGTTTTGCAACCTAAGCTTAGTAACCAAGTAAGTTGAAATACCTCGAGAACTACATGGATACCTTACACAATTTAAGTTTCACCTTCTGATTTTGATCCCCAATTCCGATCAGTTTGATAAACAGTTTGATACCTTTTCCGACCATCCCGAAGGTCATTCGACCATAATGTGTTTGACACATTTTATTATTCAATACTTATGCTGGATATGAATGTATCACCTGATACTACTTAACTCTGCATAATCCATTACTAATCCTATGAGAAACCTAGTAATTATTAACCACGGATATAGGAAGTTTTGTTCCCTCCCTTTGAAAAAATGCACCTTGTCTGGCAACCAGTTCCTTTGGAAGGATACGATGTAAATACTATCTCAGTACGGAATTGTTAACTGAGCATGATGATGCTGATAACTAATATTCCATACATCTCACTTTTGATGGTTATACGATGTTCGTATTACCAATGATTCACACCCTATTTTCCATTTATGCTAAGAAGCTAAATAGAATTCCAACATTTCAAACTGTTTGCTTATCTACCTTAACACTTTTGATGAACCATGCACTTGAATCTGATATATTCGTCTGGTTTAACGACCGTATTCGTTCTACGAAGCTGTTTACTCTAGATATAAAACCGACCTTGAGGTCTTTTGGCTATGGATTGGATGGCTTTCGTAAAGCTACCATGGACTACCATATCCGATATGTGGCCTTTAACGATCTACTTCGTTCTACTTTTACTTTGATGACTCTCAACCACTTAAATCTGTTAAGATTAATGCTGCTATGGAAACACTTACTCCGATCTCAATTGATTGTCAAATTTCTCCGGACACCTATTAATATCCACCCTTGGAAGCTCTGGCATTGGAAGTATTTTGTTGTACAAAATTTCTAGTGTCTTCTGATGAACGTCTTGGGATTTCCTCCTGCTTGGGAAGTAGTATTGACTTTGAACCGATCTCAATTGATGAAACCTTGACACCATAGAAGTTGAGAGATAGAAGGAACTGATGGATATGATTTTGTTCACCTTAGTGTTCTCTTTGAATGCTCCTGTTGGTTTGTGAAGAGGAAGAGGGAAGTATGCTGCGACGTATCGACTATCGTGAATTTAACCGTATCACTATCCGTAATCATTATCCATTTCCGCGTATCAATGATTGATTTGGCCTATTTTTGAAAACTCCGTATCAGACGGCCTCGTTTAAGATTGAAGGACTGAAGAAGGAAACCACAAGAACTTCCAAGAAGGGAATTGACTAACTGAGAGTAACCCCCGCGAAGCATTTCAGTTTTATTCGTGAAGAGGAAGATTGATGATGTGAAGTAGATATGAAGTTTCCCTAAGACGATTCCTGAAGTTGTTTTCGTACTCGCTGTGATCATTATGGTTTTTATATGATGCCAATTGTATAGGCTAAAAGAATCATGCTTTTCGCGAGTCTTTGGACAATTGTCATAGTATGACAGTGTGTTTGTGCTCAGAGATGAAAGAAGAACATGTAGATCATCTTCGTATTAAATAGAATGACCCCTTTGTTCTGGAAGAATAGGTTTGATTGACGTTCGGAGATTGTAGCAGATAGCACTACCAGGTATCCTGTAATGACAGAGTTTCCCACAAAAAGGACCAGGATTTAAGACCGTTATCATAGTTAGAAACCTTATAGAAGAGTAGTAGGAGATGTTAGCGACAAGCGTTGCCGTGAAAGAAGCATATAAGAAGAAGAGAGAAACCGATGAAGGTCTCGATTATACCTCACGTAGCACATGGATATTTTCAATTTGGGCATCAAGACAACTAGGAGACAAACCATTCAGCACACAACCTAGAGTCGACAGCAGTGGTGTTCACCTTGAAGATTGGAAAGCACTTCTTACAAGACAAAAGTGATGGCAAACTTAGAAGTAGAATGTAATCGAGTCGACGGATTTTGAGCTGTGCTAGAAGACCTGTAAAAGACACGCAGTTTTGCTTCTCTATTTATTCAGTTGTACTAAGATGAATTGACAATAGAAGCAGAATTGCGGATGAAAAGATGCATAGTGATCATGTCAGAGATTCATGTTACTATACCACAATTCCAAGAAGAGTTGCCGAAGACTTGGAAGAAATTTGAGATCATGTATTGGAATGGACGAGTTTTGAAGCAAACATTTGTGTTTGGATGAGTTGACTCTATGAAGGATGAAGCTGTTGATGACGTAATTCACCTCCTCTTAACCTACTTAAGTTTCCGTTACCTAACCATAAGATCTTTTAAATGATTTAGGTTCTCTATTAGAAATTCCATTCTGTGTTTATTCTGCGTTTGTTGGATGATGGTTTTGTTATGCGAATTTTGGTGAATTGTGGAAGGAACCTGGAGAGTTATGTTTAGGAGTGGGCGGATTTGAAGCAACCTCTTATTTTGGCTGATTTGGTTTCGGTAAGTGATGAAAGTTTGACGCTATTAACGACGTACCTTAATTCTGATAGACATTCTAGGATTTCCGTTACTCTTACGAGTAGTTTCGTTCTCCTCTTAGTTGTGTTGTTTGATTTTGAGGACCTATGAGACATTAGAAGGACTAGGTGGATTAAGATAGGTTATTTTGTTCACGACTTGAGATAAAGTATGACCATCATGAGGGCATATTTATATGATGCTAGTATTATGACGCCTGATCAACGTGATAATACTTACATCATATAACGTGCACTTATTGTGATCATAGGATATTTCGAGGAGTGCCTTAGGAGCCTTAGAATTTCTGATAGCTGTTTGAGATTATCTACGTTTAGTAAGACTTTAGGTTCGTTCTACCTATGCGTTTAATCTGCTTTCATCGTTATACGGCTTAATACGTTTGGGTACTCGACACGCGGTTGCTGACCTCTATACTTCCGATAAGAATCTTAGGTTCTGTTGTAGAGCTTTCTGCCATTTGATGTTATCAAACAATCTGTTTTCTGTACGTTCTCATCTGATTTGTCTAATCAAATTCCACGGACGATATATCAGTCAAATCCTACGTACTCCCTGTATCTCTTCTGGGAGAATATGATTATCATCTGTTACGTTGGTATATTATTCTTTTGATCTGGATTCGGTATAGTATGTCTTTTCTGAGGAAGCCGAAGCTATTTTGATCAACAAGATAGAGTCATGAGGAACAAGTCGCTCACATTTCCGTTCACGGTCCGTTGTGCTTTCCGTTTCGTTTCACTCCAATTTTCGAGGACGAAAACTTTTTTCTAGAGGGGAAGAGTTGTAAAACCATCATTTTTCCATTCAGTTGAAATCCCTAAATTACCCCTCTAATTTGAATTTTACAAGAACTAAGTAAACTAATATAAGAATTATGGAATTTCCTAACCTAAGTTACAATAAACTAATTAAATTAATAAAAACTTACTTTATAATTAAAACTATATAATCCCTAAGCTAATATAAATAAAATCGACCCGACATATGAAAGCAAATCACACGTTATATATATTTCAAGGACCAATTTGTAATTCAAAATTTGTGCACAAATCTCATTGATACTGAATATTTTCTCATTAATAATTATGGATATTATCATTATACTAGCCTAAAATCTCTCCCATTACACGACTAATTCCTCAATTAAGGATCCACCAAATCATGTCATTTAACACGCCAACCTCTTTTTTTTTTCCATTTTGTATGAGACCAAGAAATAATGCACATAACACACATGATATTGATTCCTTTTTCTCTCAACCTCTAAACCCTAATAACATCCCTATGACCGATGGACCTTGTCTCTCCAAGAAGAAGATAAGTGGTACGAAGGGTTTAGCTAAAGGGCGATCGGGTTCGTGAGAAACAAGCCTTGGTGATCGTTGGTGTGACATTAGTTGATCGTGGGTGGTTCTTGTTTTGAGAAGCTGTAGGTTTTGGGTTCGGCCGTGCCTCGTGAAATCTTGTGCTCGTGTCCGTGTTTTCAGTTTCGATCTATCGTCCTAAGAGGTATCTCTTATAACCGTCGTGTTCCTGTTCTAATTATGAAACCTATATACATGTTTATAACATGAGAATCTAATCATTGTTTCGTTAAAACTATAAATGAATGACATATATATACAGAAGCCGCACAAAAATCACGAAGCTATGAATCATACATGGTCGATCTCCATTCGGTTTTACTTTTCGAATGCGTATGATATAATATTGAATCGGGTTATTTGGGACGTCTATATGGCGACTAAGAATTGTTTTCAGTTTAAGGTGCATGCATGTGTGTAAAGTCAACTATATAAAATATTAGCATACGTGATCAGTTATGTGTGTTTCGTTATATGTGCATGGTGTATACGTGAGTAAAGGGCTGGTTAGTATTACATGTAAGTGTCAAGTTTAGTGGGCTATCAAGAGTATATCAGTGTGTGAGTTTCGTGAGTCGCATAATATATAATAACGTGTATACAAACTGTTTTAAAAAGGGGTTTTCATGTGGGGTGTTAAGCGTTATCGGAAGGCTGTGGTTACAGTTGGGAGTCGATCAGGTTGTATGGGCATATGTGTGTTCGAGAGTGTGTAATAATGTCGAGTCAAGGTGGTTAAACAAGGGTCGTTTATGGTTGCTGTGTCGAGTTCCAAACAGGGTAAATTATGTGGTCTTTAGGTGTGTGCATGTGAATGATAGTGAATAAAAAAGGAGTCATTAAACGTGTGTATGAACAGTCAAGATTTGATAACTTTGGTTTCATCCGAATTTTTAGAATAAAAAGGGTGTCGTGTCTGGTGTAATTTATAAGATTAAAAAGGTGTAGCTCATTAAGGGTTTAGGACTTGTGTGGCTCGGTATTATTTTGGAGTCACGAGAGTACGAGTGTGAGTATGTTGTTTAAGCTTAATTAATCCGAGATGTGTTCAAATGTTCATTAAAATTTAGTTTACCCTAAGTTAGATATTAATTAAATTAAATACACTATAATCCTTAACCTTTGATAATTGTCATTAATGAACCTTAAACTTTCGTAATTTTCACATTATACCCTGAACTTTGATAAATAACATATTAAAACCCTAAACTATGATATTAGTAACATTTATCATTTAACTTACTAATTCGGAAGTTGCTAATTCGGGAAACTTATTAAATATGGAAAGTTACTAAAAATGGAAAGCCGACTAAAATGAGTAATCCGATTTAAAATAAGTTATTAATAAGACAATCATGAATTCGTGTAGATTCGCTGAAGATGGAGTTTGTTTCCGATCTTTATGTTTCTAGTTGTGTTTTCACTTGCGGTCCAAGGTACAGATATTCTACCCTTTTTCAGTAAGGGTGCTTCTTTCTCATGACTTTTGATCTTGATCTTAGATTCGTTATAAGATTCCCTTAAGCCATTGCTATGATCCCTTGTACTTGATTCATTCGCTTGATATGCATCGTTGATATGATAATCCTTTTTACATTCGTTCATTATGACCCTTGTGATATGATATTTAACATAATTCGTTCGTCGTTCTGTGACATGAGTATTCAAATCACTTGATTCATTGAAGGTTCATTTGATATTATAACTGGATGTGAAAACCTTTCTTAATTATATCATGGAAAATGTTTTGAGAAAAACTATTTTAAAATGATGTTTATGAGCACGATGCGATACCACTTTTATATGAAATTTTGACTAGCTTTTATGAAAACTACTTTACGAACTATTTTTATGAAAACCATTACTAAGAGATTTCTTTAAATGAACATTTGATTGAAAACTTTGATTATGGACTTTTACTATGAAACCTATGAACCTTTGATATTCAGATTATTTTGATGACTTAGACATTTGACCTTTGATATTATATGACCTTAGCACCCTGCAGTTTGATACCCGAGCCACTTTGTTTCCTAGTCATGGGGGTTCTTTGGCCGTGTCATTGATGCACCTCTGACATGACTCTAGGGCGGTGGAGTGATGTTCCGTCCCGTCCCTTTTTGTTATTTATTATGAGCTCAATTATTATATACATATATTTGGCCACTAATTTGTTTGCAGGGGCGTATGGATGCATCCTAGATATGATTTGTATTTGTATCTGTTATATTATATGATATGATTTAATTTGGTGATTGATGATGTGTGCTATACACGTCCTTCACATATTTGAGAGGTCGCACCTCTATGGTTACTATGATATTTGATTTGATTTGTTTGGGCTCGTGGTAGATTACTAACCTTTTTCCTACTCTTGATTTTCACTTTTTTATACCTTATGTTTTTCCCAATGCACCATACTTTATATGTTCGTTCCTTATCTTTTAATTTCGTTTATATATATATCTGTTCACTGGGCTTTTTAAGCTCAGCCACATTTCTTTTCCTGCGGCAGGTTTTAGTTGGAGGCTGGGTTATGAGTGGAGAGTACTTTGGACTTAGAAGACTATACCTTGATAACTACTATGGATTAGAGATGACTAGAAGTGATTTCATTTTTTTAGACTTAGAATTTTATTATTGTTCCTGTAACACCCCGAACCGACAAGGGTAGAGATGTCACAATAATGGTGACATATCAGAAACATACACAAGCATACATCTTCAATAATACAAAGGAATACAAAGGTTACAAGAAATTACAAGGAAATACTAAATTTACAGAGGAATAAATACTAAGTCTGAAAATATAAATTCTTCAAGTCATCTCTATAACAAAATATCTATCACAGTGTAGTCTTCTAAGTCCAATGATACTCTCCACTCATACCCAGCTTCCTACTAAAACCTGCCGCAGGAAGATAAATGCGGCTGAGCTACGAGAGCTCAGTGAACAAATATAACGGTAACAAGCAGTAATAAAGAATAGTACAGAGTATCAGAAATATAAGTCATGCAGACATAATCAGAGTTAAAGGGTAAATAAAGGAGTAAGGATAAAGGATAGGGAATAATAAGTAGGTAAAGGTAAAAGGAAAATAGTGCAAGGTATAATAATGGTCAAAGGTAAGTAATGTATATGGTAAAGGTAAACAGTAATCCACCACGAGCCCAGAAACAAGATATAATATATATAACCATGACATCATCATCAATCAGAGGGGTGTCCTCTCAGTAACCAGATAATATGAGGGGTGTCCTCATGTATCAAATGGAGTAGCTAGCTCCCAGAGGTTGTGAAAGACGTGTATCGCACACACCATCAGTCACCAGAGATATAACAGATAATATAAACAGATAACAGAAACAGAACAAATCTAGGATGCATCCATTCGCCCTAGGTGGCCAGAGTCTACCAATATACACCAAATCAGATAAAGTCAGGGACGGGACAGGTCATCACTCTCCTGCCCTAGATTCATGCCATCGGTGCATCAATGACATGGACATGAAACCCTCATGCCTAGTGAGGTGGCTCGGGTATCAAACCGTGGGTCAAAGGTCAAGTATCATGTCATAAACAGAGGGTCATGTCAAAAGGTTCAGATTATAAGGTCCATGTCAGATGTTACAGAAGTGTATATCAGAGGTTCAGAAATCAGATAGGTTTATATCAGAGTTTATAACAATGTTCAAGTCCAGGTTCAGAAATAGTATATCAGATTAATACTTATATCAAAGTTCAAATTAAGTTTCAAACAAGAGTTTATAACCAGGTTTAGAATAAGGTTTAAATCAAGGTTCAATAGGTCATATCAAAAGTTCATAATCAAAAAGGTTTATAGGTTCATAGAAAAGATTTTAATTCAAAGGTTTCATATTTAACTTGTATTTAAATAATCTTCCAGTGACTTTCATAAAATGATGTTTGGTAAAACCTTCTTATACATATAGTCTTTAAAAGAAATTTTTATAAAACCTTTAGTGCTGTTTATAACATCGTACTCAAAAGCTTTTCAAAAACATTTTCATATCATTAAGGAAGGTTTTCAATTTAGTTATATTATCAAATGAAACTTCAGGGTATACAAGGATTTGAATATGCAGGTCACAAGGTAATGAGTCAAGTATCAAGGGAAATTCAGAGTCAGATATCATGTCAGAATCAGAGTGTTATAACAAGTTCATATTTCAAAGGGTTTAAAACAGATGACTCAGAATCAAGTTTCATAACAAAGTTCATATCAGGAATTATAACAAAAGGGGAATCATATGAAAGGTTCTAAGTAAAGTGGATCATAGCAATGGCATCAATACATAAGCTGACAGATCAGAAAAATGAAAGAGATCATGAGAAACCTGTGAGAAGGTTCAGAATATCTGTACCTTATACCGCAAATGAAAACACAACAGAACAACAAGGTCGGAAGCAACTCCGTCTTCAGCGGATCTACATGAATTCATGACTAACTTATTAAAAGCTTATTTAATTTCAGATTACTTATTTTAGTCGGCTTTCACTAGTACAAAAATGGGATTTAGTCACACATGTTGTTTTTCGAACAGCCACACAGTCGCCTTTTTATGTGACTAAATGTACCAGAATAAAATAAACAGCCACACTTGATCCGACTTGTGTGACCATTTCGGAATTACATCCGAGGCTATAGCCACACATTTGAATATTTTCGTGACTATACGTATCTGGTAAAATTTTTTTTGATTTTTTAGTCACTTATAATTTGGGACGTGTGACGGATACAAATAAGGTTGAAACATTAGTCACACTATATATATACATATGTGACAAATATATGTCACGCAATTGAAAAGTGTGACCAAAATCCATATATGGTCACACGAAGTAATTGTGTATGTGGCTAAATCATATGCTCAAGTTTGTCACACATTATTTAAGCGTGACTGCTAGTTTTTGTTGAAAATTTAGCCACATATGAATTTGAAATGTGTGACAACTGAAAAGTAAGTTTGAAGCATAGTCACGATATGCATTTAAAAGTGACAAATATATGTCACACACTTGAGATGTGTGACCAAATGTCATATATGGTCACACTAAACCATAGGCATACATGATTAAGTGTGACCAAAATTCGATACAAATAGTCACGTAAGTTAATATGTGTGTCTAAAGTTAAGTGTGTGTTTGCCTGCCAATTCCTAATATGTATGGTCACATTTAATTGTAGCACAATCATGTGACTATAGGCTATACAATAGTAACACCATATATACCACAAATGTGCATCTAAATTATGTTTATGGCCACATTATAAGGGTATTATATGTGACCAATACATTGAAAATAGTCACACTGAAATATTCATGTGACTAATATGTATAGCAAAATGTGAACTCAGTTATCATTAACCTTGATATTAGTCACATTGAGTGTTTGTGTGACTAAATTCAAGATGTTACATATGGTCACATGAAGTATTTATTTAGGTGTCTAAATCAGAGTCATATTTTGAGTTCAGACTGTTAGTCATGACTCTTCATTTAATTTGCCCCATTACAATGCTGGGATTTTATAGTCTATCTAGTTTAATGCAGTAGTATGTAAGTATGTTACTTGCCCCTAGCTGAAACCAGATTACTTGACTTTCTAAAGTCAATTTTCAACTTTATAATGAAGTAACATGTTACTAAAGTGCCTGCAAGTGCATATACATGATAAATGGAAATTGCAAATACAATAAAGCTTGACTGCAAGTGGACATATACATGATAAATGTCAGACTATACATTCTAGTAGTAATAACTATACATTCTAGCAGTAATAACTATACATACTAGCAGTAATAACTATACATGTTTAAGTCAAACTATACATTGTAGCAGTAATAACTATACATTCTATTTCTTGTCCTTGGGTCCTAGATATACTCTTCCATCTTCCTGAGCAGTTCATATGCCATGTCATCATAATTAAGCTGAAGCTTGAGTATTTTCTTCCCACGCAACATCTGATGTAGAATGTCCTTGTGAAACTTTAAAGGGTAATCCTTTTCTACAAGCATGTAGATCACCAACTCATTCACAGTTAAAGCATGTACTCCACATCGTTGAAAAATTTTCCATTCTTTAACAGTATTGTGCGTTAGTCTTCTCCAACATTCATCTTCATGATTTGGTTCAAACATTACCTTTAAATAATTCCAGACTTCTCTATCATAATTAGCTTGTTCTGGTGTCTTATTACCAAATCTTTGTTTGAGTAATTTCCATAGAGCTATCATATCTTGTCTATCAAAATCATGAACCATGTGAAGAAAGCTTACATACCTTCTAGAAGAACCATCATGCCTCTTAATATCGTAATAAACTGTTTCCCCAAAAGATCCAGACTTATAATCAACAATGGGATGTTTGACAGTTAAAGGTTGTGCATCCATGGCTTCTCCTACAGAGTTAACTGCAAGTTCAGTGTGAGCTTGCATTTGTTCTTCAGCAACAGCTTGCTCAGTTTGTTCTTGTTTTCTCTTTTTACTGCTTTCTATTTCCAACTGTTCACCTGCTCTCTTTGAACTGTCATTCAAGAAGAGATCATTGTTTCTCTTGGCAATTGCATATAATTCTTCAATTCTTTTATCATCCAAGAATTTCAAATCCTTTAGTTTCCATCTGTCCACATTCTTCAAATACCTGCACATGAGTAGATGTTTATGATATGATGTACATATTGGGTATTGTTGATATTAATATAAATACCTTTGCAAAAAAAAAAAAAAAAAAAAAAAAAAAAAAAAAAACTACCTGCACATGAGATCTCTTCTTTGTTTTTGAGTGGGTGTCTTGTTCTTCTTAGCTGCATATCTTTGTTTTGCATACAACTTCTTTTTTGCATCAAAAAATTCTTTCAGCATCCTGGCTTTTTCATCTACTGAGTACTTATCTTGCTCTTGTTTATGTAGTTTCTTAGCAAGCTCAGAATCAGCTGCAACCTGAGCCCTTTGCTCATCCCATGAAGCTATTAACTCTGCATCTTTTTCTTCTTGTATTCTCCTTTGTTCCAAAATTGTCTGATGTTCTGCATCATACTTTTGTGAGAATTTCATAGCAATTTCAGCATCAACTTTTAATTGCTCTTCTTTTGATAATGGTTTCTCCACAGGCTCTTCAGTAAGAATCCCTTTACCTTTGCCTTGTACCTGTGGAGTTGATTGTTTAGCTTTTGGAGAGGATGATGGCTCTTGTATCACAACACCTTTGGTTACTGGTTTTGCTGTCTTCAGCTCAGCAAGTACACTAACAGCATTTGCAAAAACCTCTGGTGTAGCAGTACTAGCTTTTGTAGTACCAACTGTAATTGGCTCAGTAGCACTATCAACATTTGTAACCTTGCCCAGACGATGATCAATCACCACTTGATTCCCTTGGTTATCCTCCCCTGAAACTTTGCCTTCATTCCCTCCCTGTTTGGGAGCATCCTTAGAAGCTTCAGAAGATTTAACCTTTTGTTTGGGAATTCTTGATCCTTTGACTCCTTCTAAATACCTAACCCTTCTCTTCAAAGCCTTTATCTCCCCACCTTGAGCTTTGATGACTCCATCTTGGGAAGAAGCTATTGCTCGCAGATCACCAATTTGTGCAGACAGCTTGGCACAGGTATCCTTCAATTCATTCAAAAGTTGCATACTATCCTCACCACTTCGGCTTGTGTTACCTAGCCCGAGAGGTGGATCACTGGAAAAGTTAAGTTCAGTCTCACCCCTAGGATGAACATCCGAACCCCCCATTGTTTCCATGTGACTGGGACCTTCACCTGAATCAGTTCCAGAGGAACTTTCTTCATTAGAAGTTGTCTTGGTTCGGGTCTTAATGATGTTACCACTGTCCTGTGCTGCTGCTAAGCTAGACACAGTAGTGGCAGCCCTTGCCAACATGTCACTCTCCCCCCCAGTGACATCCTCATCTGCAACAGTTGGTATAGAACCACTAGCCTGAGGTAGCTCAGTGTTCTTGGTGTTAGTCCTACGTTTATAGGTCTTTTGTTGTTGTTCTGTGGGTGTGTGATGGGTACCAGCTGGGATTGCTGAACCTTCACCCATTTGGGTTTGGGCTAGTGCCAACATTGTTGGAAACAAAGGTGTCACTCTCCCTGAAAAATCTTTTCCAACCCTACTCATATTAGCAAAAACCTTTTTGGTAAGGCAGGGAGTGGGATAAACATTTTTGTGACTTTTCTTTTTTTTAAATTGGTTGTCCAAAAAGAGTTGCAAAAACCTTGGATATAGAAAATATTTAGCCAAAGAACCATCCAAGTTCTTAACCATATTATCAAAAATTAATTTTGAGAAATTAAATCTTTGAGTATTTTCAGCCAAACAAATTATAGCAGAAGCTAAATTACTGCTAAATTCATTCCATGCAGTGGTCTTTGGACTTAGACACACTAAGACAGTATGAATTAAGAATTTCCACTGAGGAGAAAAATTACCTTTTTGGAACTTTAAAGCATCTGTATATCTCTCATAGCCCATCAGTGCAAGTTTTTCAAAGATTGTAGTATTTGGAAGATTCTCAACTCCGTTAGCATCATCTAGGAGAAGATCTCTTCGAATAGACGCCTCTGTAATGATAATCATCTGCCCATCTACAAGGGCATGGATTTGTGCTTCCCCATTAATAGTTTGGACCTTAGCAGACGACCAAAACTGGATAATGTTGGAAGTATATATAGTAGGTTTTACTGTTAATGCAAACTTAATATAGCTTGCATTAAGGAAATCAATGATCTCAGTAAAATCTACAGACTTATTGGATTTTTCTAAAAAGGCAACATTATTATGAGGTTCGGTAAAAGTTAGGTTCGACATTATGATTTGATTTGGGGGTTTTGCAATTTGACAATTAAAATTCGATTAGGGAGTGGAAGAGAGAGAGTAATGTGTGCGTGAATGTGATTGTGTGTAGCAATTGGGGGTTTATACACTTTAAGTAAAAAGTGATACAAACTACCCTGCACTCCCAACCACTGCTAAAAGGATACCCAGCAGTACAACGTTTCGCTAGCAGTACAATTGTTTACCTAGCAGTACAATAATAATAACTGTATTCAAATATCATAAACTTGTACATAATAACTGCATTCATATATTAAACCAAGTCAAAATAAGTTTACATTTACATAGGCAAAATATACATAGGCAAAATATATAAAGAAAAGATACATTAAGACACATATTTACTAGCTTCAATACTTCTGTAAACATCAACTATTTTCTCTCTTTCTTCTTCTATTTTTTTGTTCCTCTCCTCAATTTTCTTCTGATGCTCCTCAATGACCTCTAAATCTTTCTTGTTCCTTTCTTCATACATCGTTATACGCTTGTTGTGAATTTCTAACAATGTGTTTTCAACACCATACTGGCCTTTACTACATTTCTCCCAAATATTTTGGGATATGCCAATTTTTTTATATTTTTCAGGCATTGGTGGAGGAGAATCATCCCTTGGGCGTTTTTTTTTGTTGGAAGAAGGAGTTGAAGAGGAGTCAGCCATTGAAATTTGAAATTTATTTTCTAATGAAAATATCAAAGGAGTTGTATATGGTACGGTTGATTAATTATGAACGGTTTTCCATGTCGAGTTGTACAAATAGGCTAGAGAGGTATACAAACGGTTCCCAATACTTTAGGCGGGAAGAGGGACCATCGAGAGGCGCCAAAAGTAAACAGATGGATAATATTGATCGGATTTGGTTTGTGTTTGGTTTGGATTTGACTAGTGTAGTTGATCTAGAAGTGTGTTTGGTGTTGGATTGACTAATTGACTTTTTCATTAGGGTAATTGATATTTTCTATATTAATGATGTTTAATGTAATTTGTGTGCTAACTTTAATGACTAATTGACTTTTTCATTAGGGTAATTGATATTTCTAGTACATGTTTAATGTAAATACATGCTTTAATATCTATCGCAGTCTGAATGTGTTTGAGAAGTATGGGTATATTTAGGCCACTTCCAACAATAACTCAGCCTTAACAAATTAAAATTCAAATTCAAATTCAAACGTAAGATAAAGTACAACATATTAACGCTGCGTTAACGCAGGTTAGCCCCAACAATTAAAATTCAAAGTCACGTTAATAAAACGTGTGCATTTGTACCCTATAAATACCAATGCTTCTGAAGCACAAGTCACACAGAAACACATTCCAAACTTCTCAAATACTCAAGATCCAAGCATCTCAAATTCAAGATGTCTTCCAGAAAAGATTTCGGGCAACAATTTCCAAGCCCACCTCGCCAAAAGGATTTTGGCCAACAATTTCCAAGCCCACCTCGCCAAAAGGATTTTGGCCAACAGTTTCCAAGCCCACCTAGCGAAAATGAAAAATTCCATACTCCACCCGAGCATATCTTTCCGGTTTTCCAACCGGAAAATTTTCCGGTGAATAATCAACCTGAAAATGAACCAGTTCCCAACCAAGACCCAAATCCGTTTGGGTTAACTGAGGAACAACTTAGGCAAGAGGAAGCAGATATGCAAGTCCTCCTGGAAATGGAAGCACTTGAAAGAGAAGAGGAAGCTGATCGTTTGGAGCGGCAAGCCAGGGAGGATGAAGAACGTAGGCAAAGGTGGGAGTCTGGTTTTTTCACACCTTCCGAATCCTCTGAAGATGGTTACCCAGATTCAGATGATAGTTTTTATTAATCGTCCGTTGTTTATGTTAATCGTATGTTGTTTATGTTAATCAATCATTGTTTATGTTAACGTAGTTTTTATTTGACATTTAATGTATTTCTATTTCATGTTTAATGTATTTCTATTTCATGTTTAATGTATTTGTATTTGATACTTTATTTTCAATTTATAAATTGAATTGAATTTGAATTGAATTGATAAATTTTAAATATATCCCGCCTTTTTGTTTAATTTGAATTTGAAATTTTAAATTTTAAATATCCCGCTCGTTATTAATATGTTGTACTGTTACTTTACGTTTGAATTTGAATAATACTCGTACGGTTACTTTTACTTTCAATCTGATTTTTAAAATAGCCTCCAACGGCTAGTTTAACGGCTTTCCACTATCAAAGCCACTTTCACAACACTTCGTTTTCTCACACAACTTCTTATAAAACTCTCTCGCAAGTATCACTAATTTTAACACAAACACTGTGGCTAACAAATTAACTAGCAGAGGTGCAAAAGGCTATCCTCACCCGATTACACAATGAACAAGAAAAAGAACTCAAATTGATTAACAATTTGCTAGGTGAGATAACTCGTATTATGCTACAGATGCATAATCGTGCTGATCCAGAGGTCGAAAGGTTGCGTGAGTTGCCTCAAGACCATCCAGCTATCAGGGTTGGTCTAGAAATTAAACTCTTTTAAGAAATGATGAAACAGGGTCGAAAGGTTGCGTGAGTTATTGTTGGGTGTGTTGCTCATGTACAAACATATAATCTCGGCTCATTCGTTAAACATCTCGTATACAACCATATCATCTCGGCTCATTCAATTCGTTAAACATCTCGTGTATAACCATATCATCTCGGCTCATTCGTTAAACATCTCGTATACAACCATATCATCTCGGCTCATTCGTTAAACATCTCGTGTACAACCATATCATCTCGGCTCATTCGTTAAACATCTCGTGTATAATCATATCATCTCGGCTCATTCGTTAAACATCTCGTATACAACCATATTATCTCGGCTCATTCGTTAAACATCTCGTATATATACAACCATATCATCTCGGCTCATTCGTTAAACATCTCGTATACAACCATATCATCTCGGCTCATTCGTTAAACATCTTGTGTATAACTAAAGCTCAGTTAATTAAGGGTGAGTGTGTTAAAGCTGACGTGGCATTGTGTTAAAGTTTAAAGCTGAGTTATTGTTGGGAGTGGTTAGAGTATTTTCTTTTGTTTTTTCGGTGGATTTTAGCGTGACTTAATCTTAATACCGCCAATTTTGTCCATATAATATTCAACTACGTATGGATAACTAATACCCGCGGGGAAACCCGAAAAACCGATGGATAATATTAATCGGGTATCCGGTGGGATATGGGGCGGGTACGGGTATATTATAAACGGGTTCGGTTATGGGTATACTAAAACCCGCCCCGAACCCGAACCGTTGCCATCCCTATTTACCGGCTATAGCCGGATTTCACCGCCACCTCATCACCATTAGTTTTTTTTTTTTTTTTTTTTTAAACAAATCTTGCCACGTCAGCTATAGTTAAACCAAACCACAAATTCAATATTCAACCAGCAATTAATCCCTTTACCCGGTCATTTGTAAACACACACAAAAATCAATAAACCCTAATCAACACACACATTCTTATGGCAAACACAAGCACGCAAACAATGAAACCAAATAACAAAAAGGTAATTAGTAATTTGTGTTTTGTAAATGTAATTGGTAAGGGTACAATAACTAGTAATTACGTTTGTACTGTTGATGTGATGGTTGCACAGTATGATACATTATTTGCGATTATTAAGATAGTACCCTATAAAATTTGGAGCAAAAAATTTGATTTTTTCAAGTTTATGCTTTAATTAACAGGTTCAAAGGGAAAATTTTCAAATAATTCAATTGTTAATTTCAAATTACAACTTGGAGGCAAATTTTTGGATCGAAATTTTTTGAATCACAAACGATTCATATTCTTGGTGTATAGCCTCTTTTCTCTCCTTAAAAAAAAGACTGCAAATAAAAAACAAAAATCAAATCTTCTCTCACCATTACTCTCCAAGCTAAGCCATAATCATTTTCTTTTACCCTTTGTTGCTCAAGAGTCATGGAAACTGAACCCATTGTTGATAACCATACTTTGCTTCCTCTTGATCATATTGTACATGATGATAACGCCTTAGAATATGAATCCGAAAAGTCTTCTGATGAAGAAGATATAGATGAGCCTGTAACCAACCAAACACCTGAGATAGTAGCTAAGAGGGGCTCAACCAGGCTAGTAAAGTTTCGCGCGAAGCATGACAAACCTGGTGCAACAAAGCTCAAGGTAACCTTCGATGCATTAGGTAGGGTAACAGGGGAAAACAGAGCAGTGTTTGTGAGTTTTTTAGGAGATGTGGCTCGTGAGCAGATAGGTGTGAAGATTCTACACTGGAAGAAGGTGAATAAAGAAGCAAGAGATAAACTATGGGATGAAATCTTGGTACATATATACTATTTTGTAACCCAGTACTACATAAGTTTATGTATGCAGTTACATTATGTGCAACTAATTAACAACATTGTGTTAATCTTTTCAGAAATTTTTTGTTGTTGACGTCCAATACAGAAAATTGATAATGATTAGTCTTGGTAAAATGCTAAGGAATTACAGAAGGAAGCTCAAATTCAACTACATTTTGCCCAACCTAAATACACCTTCCAAACTGAATGAAGTCCCGGACTTGTATAATACAATAATGAAATCCGAAGACTGGGTCGAGTATGTTAAATACACGACCACCGAAGCATACAAGGTTTTAATTAGTCATCTTTAATTAAGTGTATATGTCATTTTATTATTTTCAGTTTGCAGCATTACCGCATCTAAACGCCTTATGATTTTGTGTTTTTAGGAGAAATCTGAGAAAGGTAAAATGGCGCGTTCCCAAAATATTTATCAGCATAAAATGGGACGAGGTGGATACGCTTATGTCAAAGAGAAAATGGTAAGATTACACAATGTTTGTTTTACCAATTAAGAGACGATCAGTATGAGAAATGAATCTGTTTACATTGCCCAATTTGCACATTTGCATTAATACCCTCATATTTTCGATTATCTTGGTTTAACTGTACATGTGTAAGCATCCTCATATTTTCGTTTATCTTGGTTTAACTTTACATGGGTATGCATTTGATGTTTATTAGATCGAAAATAAAGAGATTGAAGCGGATGAAGAACCCCCCCCGTGATGTAATGTGGGTGAAAGGAAGGGTAAACAAAGACGGCGAATACCCAAATGATGATATTAAATCAAAGGGAGATGAACTTGTAAGTTTGACTGCTAATTCTATTATTATGCTTATATAGCAGCAACATTTAACTGTGTACTAGCAGTAGTAGCTTGTATACCAGCAGTTACTCTAACAGCATCAAGAAGACTTTTAATCCCAACATTTCCTATATTTTTTGTGCAGAAAGAAGCTGATGACAAGATCAAGGAAGGAACATCGGGTTTTGATGATGGCACTGATGCCATGACATTTGTATTTGGTAAGGAAAAGGGCGGTTATGCCAGAGGAGTGGGAGGTGTAGTAACATACAAAGAGTATTTTGGCCTTCCTCGAAGAAAACAAGAAGCCAATGAAAAAATTGCCTTACTTCAAACTCAACTGGATAATGAGAGACGCGAGCGTGAAGAAAAAGATAAATTGATCAAGAAATTGTCCGCCGAGATGACCGAAAAAGATGTGCAGGTCAATAAATTATCCGGTGAGGTGGAAAACACAAATATAATGCTTTCTCAAATTCTGCAACAGTTGAATGATAAAGGGATGAATATAACTCTGCCAACTGAACCATCGCCAATAGCCTCAGTTGTAAGCCATTTTTTATGTTGTTAACAATTTCATTTTCTAATGCTAACACCACTGATGCTAATGATACTAGGCATTGAACATAAACTGATGAGTGACTGTATTTCTTAATTTATATTGCAGGTGACTCCAATGGCCATTGACAATATTGCAGGTGACTCCAATGGCACTCAGACAAGTGGTGTTGTAAGTCCTAAAGATGCGGGAATTGAGGAGAAATCCAATGGCCTTGAAACTTCTAAAAAGGTAACGGAAACAATGGTAAGTATAGTAATAAAAGATCGCCCTTTGATTTTTGAATTTTACATACATGATCGACTAATGTACCGTGTTTTATATATACGTATAGGAACCTGCTGCTTAAACTGTCAGGCCTAAGCATAACCTTAAGTCACGACGAAACGGGTCTCCAGATTCCCAATCGCTACAAAATGTGTCGTCTCCAACACAACCACTGCCAACAGTATGTATTTCAACATGTTTCTTGTTACTCTTTTGTTTAAATAATGTAACGTGTTTTATATATACATATAGGAACTTGCTAAAACTGTCGGACCCAATAAGCCAAAGCAAAAGAAGCGACGAAACGGGTCTCCAGATTCCCAATCGCAACAAGATGTGTCTCTAACACAAGCACTGCCAACAGTATGTATTTCAACATGTTTCTTGTTATTCTTTTGTTTAAATAATTTCTGATATATACATGCAATTTTTTTTTTTTTTTTGTAGACACTTAAGTGCAAACTCTGGCACACAAAGAAATCAAATATCGTTGCTTTTGGTACCGTATACCAGTCTCATGGAAAGCAAATGCTGCATAACCTACCACTCCCAAATGATTGCTACAGAGTGTCAATTGATTCATCGTTAGTTGATGCAGCATGCATACCGGACGTAGCAAATAATGGGTTCAAAACAGTTAAGAAAGTCGAAGGTAGTTTCGTTGCATGGCCAAAGGATCAAGTTATTTTTGAAGAGGTGGTACGTACATGTGTTTTTTCAACCTACATATATAATTATTCATATGTAATTCAATGTTTGATAGAAGCGTCTTTTGTTTACTACAGGTTACACCAACAAACCATGTGACTAAATGTGTACCACAGGCACCAACGAAGAAACAATATATATCTGCTAACGACTTAAGGCAAACTGCTAAGGGGGTGAAGGTTCAAAAGTCTTTAGATATTTGATTAATTAAGTACGACATTACAATTGTATATTCTGTCCAGTTATATACATTCGAGTTTAATTCAATTTGAAATTTCTTGTGTTTTTTAATATTGTTTTATATATAATATATATACACATTCCAGCAGCACTAGCATAGTACTAGCAGCAGTAACTCTGCTTCAGCAGGACTACCTTGGACTACCTTAGTACTGCTAGCAGTAGCAACTCTGCTCCAACATTATTGGTCAATCTTTGTTTAATTCGATGTGTGACTAAATAGTACCAAAGGCCACACAAAATAAAAATTCATGTGACCATTGGAAGAACAATGGTCACGCAAAATACACATTTCTTCACTTTAAACAGCATATGGTCACACTTATTAACAACTTTGGCCACTTTATGCTTAATTGTATGTGACTAAATACCCAAAACAAGCATGCTTTGTGTGACTAAATATTATAAAAGGCCACACAAACATAAAATTCATGTGGCCATTGGATGATCAATAGTCACACAAAATACAAATTTCTTCACTTTAAACAGCATATGGTCACACTTATCAACACTTTTGGCCACTTAATGCTTAATTGTATGTGACTAAATAACCAAAACAAACATGCTTTGTGTGACTAAATATTACAAAAGGCCACACAAACATAAAATTCATGTGGCCATTGGATGATCAATAGTCACACAAAATACACATTTCTTCACTTAAAACAACATATGGTCACACTTATTAACACTTTTGGCCACTTTATGCTTAATTGTATGTGACTAAATACCCAAAACAAACATGCTTTGTGTGACTAAATATTACAAAAGGCCACACAAACTAAGAATTCATGTGACCATTGGATGATCAATAGTCACACAAAATACACATTTCTTCACTTAAAACAGCATATGGTCACACTTATTAACACTTTTGGCCACTTTATGCTTAATTTTATGTGACTAAATACCCAAAACAAACATGCTTTGTGTGACTAAATATTACAAAAGGCCACACAAACTAATAATTCATGTGACCATTGGATGATCAATAGTCACACAAAATACACATTTCTTCACTTAAAACAGCATATGGTCACACTTATTAACACTTTTGGCCACTTTATGCTTAATTGTATGTGACTAAATACCCAAAGCAAACATGCTTTATGTGACTAAATATTACAAAAGGCCACACAAAATAAGAATTCATGTGACCATTGGATGATCAATAGTACACATTTCTTCACTTTAAATAGCATATGGTCACACTTATTAACACTTTTGGCCACTGTTTTTTAAATTGTATGTGACTAACTCGAAAAAAACAACACACGATGTGTGACTAAATCATCACAAACGTCACATTTATTATATTTTCGTGTGGCCATAGGATGGGAAATAGTCACACATACTGATGAATCCAACAAAACTTGTGCCTAATTAGTCACACATATTCGGGTTTTGGTCACTCTTTTTCGATGAAAACGGCCACAAACTAAACAATGTGACCATATGATACCTACGGTGGCGCGACTTTTTGTCACACACACCCAAAAAAACGTGTGTGACTATATGCATATAGTCACGCATTTCCAGTGTGACGATAGGCAGAATCTGTACCAGTGATTCCAGTTTTAGTAACTTTTCCTTTTTAGGTAACTTTCCAGAAATAGCAACTTTCCTTATTTAGCAGGTTTCCAGAATTAACAGATTTCCATATTTAACAAGATACTATCATTACATAGTAGCTTAAGTCCTTATTTACAGATTATTATGGGATTAAGGTATATTTTATCAAGTTGCAAAACTTTAGGGTTAATTATGACAGATTTTCATATTGTAGGGTTTTAAATGCAAACATTCTAAATTCAAAGGTCTAACATGAAAATACTTTAAGTTACTGATTTAAATACTCATTTTATTCAGAATGACATCTTAATCCATTTAGTTTCACAGATTACAGTTTATACCCCTCTAGTTTCAATATTTACAAAACAAACCCTAGATTTACATAATTCATGATTTAATCCCTGTAATATCCATATTTACCAACCAAGCATATTATTTTACAAAATTACAGAATGTAACCTCAGAATTAAGTATAGTACGAATCAGACCCTCAGAATTCAAAAATTACACATTTGGTCCCTTAACTTTACAAATCTTATAATTCAAATCACAATTTAATAACAATTACATATTAAGCCCACAAATCCTCAAATTTACACATTACACCTCTAATATCATTATTTTCACAGAATAACCATGAGTTACCAGAATTTTCACTTTTAGTCCATCCATTTTATTATTTTTCAAATCGAATTAATAATTACCAAATAAACCCTTTTCTTGCGAATTTTACACATAAGACCCTTATATTAAATTTTTCACACGTTTCCCCAGGTCCAAAACATGTTACAAAAATACCCCACCAGTTTCAAAGTTGGCAAAACATACCCTTGTAATTTAAAAACAAATCGGATTACACCTTTTAAATCCAAAACAAGCCCTAATTTTATCCAATCATTAAACACTCATTACACAATCATTGTAACACATTTATTGATCAGATCCAACCCAGAAAACCCTAAACCCAAATCGTTCCTTGGGTTTTCATAATTTTTCTTGATTTTTCTTATAATCCGATTATACCATTAATTCAAGAACACATGATTAAAGCTTCCACAAATCAAAAGGCTATTTTTACAGACTTATATGATCATCATAGAACACGTAAAAATTATGGTCATAACCCAGAAAATTCGTATAACAATATTTGGGAATTAAGTGTGTTTTAGCTATTTAAATTTCGTACGCTTGATTTATCTTGCATGACCCATGTTTATCATTTTTTCTGAGTTATATACGACCTAAGGATCATTATAAAAATACTAGTTTAATTTTAGAACATAAGAATTAGTCGAATGGAATTAATACCTCACGGATGAACAAAACCGAACAAAACAATTACCACGATCGAATCAAGGCTTCAAAAATCCAATTCCTATTTTTCTTAGCTTCCTTACACCTCAATGAACTCCAAAAAAATATTGGTTCTTGCTCAGAAAATCGTATGGGAGGAGGAGGGATTTTAGTTATGTCGACTTAGGGTTTTTAGTGAAATAAATTAGGAGTTAATTAGAATTAAATTAGATGGACCGAGATTTGGGGAGGGCATGGCTGGGATTTCGGCTTATGGGTGGATAATATCAGAATTTTAATTTACTTGATTTGTTTCCTAATTATTTTAATCATTATCTCATTTAAATTGGTTTTATAAATATAAATTAAATAAATAAATAACTTTTTGGTGTATATATAAATATGTGTGTGCAAGAATAATTTTTTTTTTTTGGACATGTACAAATGTTGAAAGGTTGCCTCAAAATTAATTTACTTCATGTGTAGCTTATTACCAGAGATTCGGAATTAATTTGGTACTTTATAAGTGTTTTAATTAACTTTTAAGGTTTCAGGGGCAATTTGGTAATTTTGCATATTTTAAAATTTCGGGTATTACAACTTTTTCCCCTCTAAAAGAAAATTTCGTCCTCGAAATTTGAAGTCGCAAAGTTAGACAGAGTCGTAGCAATTCGCAAAAGATCGTCACGAACAACCTCACGCCCGGGGAGGTTCTTCCAAAAAGGCTCTTCAGAATAAATGGTTTCTCATGACTCGATCAAAACAAGATGGATTTAGATTCCTCAGAAGGAGACAAAATTAGTTTGATTTTGATCAAAAGGACCATTCAACAAAAATGGATGATAGGTGAGTCTTCCGAAAAGCTTATATGAAATACGAACAAAATTTCAAATCAGATTAACTGTATCATCAGTGGAGAGTTCTACAAAGAGCTTAAGATATATAACTGAGGTCAACAAAATGCAATACGAGAGTTCAAACTCATCCATATATTTAATGAACAAAATCAGAGTATACGCATAGGTAGAATGAACCTAATGTCTCACTAATTACAGATAAACCAACGGAGATCAGATTCTAAACTTCCTAGGTACTCCCCCAAGATATCATATGGCCACAATGAGTGCACGTTATATGGTGTAAGTATTATCACGTTGATCAGGCGTCATAATACTAGCACCACATAAATATGCCTTCATGATGATCATACTTTATCTCGAGTCGTAAGTATAACAACCTATCTTACTCCACCTAGTACTTCTACAGTCTCAGAGTTAACCAGATCAAAGTCATAGTCAAGAGAGAAATAAGACTATTCGCAAGAGTATCGGAATTTCCAGATTGCCTAGCAGAGTAAGGCACGCCGTCACAAGCATCAGATTTTCCACAGTTTGCCAAAATTCCTCAGAACAAAACCATCATCGAACATACGAAAATAAGCACGGGGCTGAAATGATTCTAGGAAACTTAAATCATTAGCGGATCTTATCACGATATAACGAAGCTTAAGGGAGTCAACGGAAATGAAAACTAATCGTCAATAACTTCGGTCTTCACAGAATCAATTTTTCCAAACATAAAAGGTCTGATTCAGAAATCCGTTCATTCAAAAAATCTACTCTCTTCAAGTCCGGTTAATATGTCTTCGTTTTTCCATCAATCTGGAAGTGAAGCAAAATCGTCTGGTTCATCACGCCTCCTGCAGTTCTTCTTGGAATGTGATGGAGTAATGTGAATTTCTGGCACGATCTTTAAGTTTCTTCATCATCCAGTCTGCTTCCGCCCTCAATTCATCTTAGTACAACCAAGATGAATAGGGAAGTGAAACTGTACGTCTTCACCAGCTCCAGGTTCGCCTTCTTTCTTCTGCATCGCCAACACTTCTGTCTTGTAAGGAATGTCTTCACTCTTCAGGGTAGTCACCGCTGTTGTCAACTCTAGGTCAGGTAGTGAAGTAATTCTTCTGATGCGTTTCTAATTGTCTTGATGCATACGCAAAACCTTCTGTGTTGCAAGGGAGGATAACCGAGTCTCTTTCTGAAATGTCTCAAAATTTATTCCGTCTGAGGGTATGGAAACAAATTTCTATTTCAGCTTTCCAAAACTCCGTTCTCAATCGGACTAAGTTGTTTCTCTCTGGTCACGAAATTTATCAAGGGTAACGCAAGTTGTAAACGTCTTCAGAATTCTGATGCAAGGTTCAAAAGATTTCAGTTTACCATTTTGTTATCGGTCTTGACCATTCGGTGATAGTTTCAAAATTTGCGGGATTTAAAAAGGGATATTCTCAATCAAGAAAAACCGTTGTCTCAACAGATATCAATCTCTCAGAATGCACAAGTGATCGTCAAATTTCTTACAAAGTGCAAAAATGATTTTCATGTTCTTCTTCGTCTCCGAATGTACTATTAAGTCATACAATGACCATTTGCCCAAGTACTCACGAGAACACATTCATTTATCAAATTTACAGAATAGTCAGAGCTTTAGCTAATACTATTAGCGTCACAAACCGTCATATCAGTCGTTACAAATACGGAAAGCGATCTCAAGAATAACCTCAATTCATATTTCCATCTGAAGGAAACTTCGCGCTCTGAAATTAAATAGATACAAAGTCGTTTCAGGGTGGAGAAATAAGGGTTCCAAATAGCAATACGGTTCAGCTTCCAGAATCAATACATGTCTCCTGTCATCATTCTTCTTTATCGCGAACAAAACTGAAATACGCCAAGAAAATACACTTAAGCAAACTTACTTCTCACTCCGGTGGAAAATTTGGTGGTTCAATCAGAAATCGTGTTCAGAAAATTCAGGGTGCCAAGTAATTTTCAAGATAAGGTTCATTCATTGTTGTACGAAATGGGTTCAAGGAAAACTTCATAATCGCGAACATAACACACGAGTCTTCATAGTAATAATGATAGTCAAGAGTTTAACAATCGGTAATCATGGTAGGGAGTTCAAAATTGTTTCAAACGTCAAAGGTGAGACATAGGAGGATAGTTGTCAAACAACCAATCCTTTATCAGAATAACATTAGAGTTAACAGTCCACAGAAAGACATATCAACAAGGCAAATCTTATCGTTCAAAAAGAGAGGGAAACATTCTTATACTCGTGGTTAAACACCACAAGACTTCTCATAGGGACAGAGATGGTTAAGACGAAATCAAATGGTGTCAGAAAATTTATAGATGCTTATCAAGAGACAAGAGACAATTAACAGAAGGTATCAAATGCTTATCAAAAGCAAAAGACAAATAACAGAAGGTGTCAAGTACGTCATCGCCAAGGAGATTTTCAGAATGCCCGAAGAGGCATCAAAATGATTAACAGAAGGATCAGAGGTCAGAGTCGGACTCTGCAGACAAGGATCAAATAGTGTCAGGCCATATTATGCAGTTCTCAATGCCTTCCAGATTTATTTAATTCTCAAATCTTGGGTAGTGCAAAGCATAAGCTTTCAATTTCTAAAAGTGATCTTAACAGACTTAAATCAAAAGCAGGGCACGAATCAGAGTGATGCGGAAGCAAAATACTTAAACAAACGCCTTATAGTCTACCCATTCCTCACTGGTCAAAACTTAAGTTCATATCAAGAAATCCTAAAGCACGTCCCCGAACCGACAAGGGTCCAGAACTCACAGGTCAAGGGTAAATGTATTACGAGTCGCAGCCTGTCGCTCTGATACCATAAATTGTAACACCCCGACCCGACAAGGGTAGAGATGTCACAACAATGGTGACATATCAGAAACATACACAAGCATACATCTTCAATAATACAAAGGAATACAAAGGTTACAAGAAATTACAAGGAAATACAAAATTTACAAAGGAATAAATACTAAGTCTGAAAATATAAATTCTTCTAGTCATCTCTATAACAAAATATCTATCACAGTGTAGTCTTCTAAGTCCAATGGTACTCTCCACTCATACCCAGCTTCCTACTAAAACCTGACGCAGGAAAAGAAATGCGGCTGAGCTACGAGAGCTCAGTGAACAGATATAACGGTAACAAGCAGTAGTAAAGAATAGTACATAGTATCAGAAATATAAGTCATGCAGACATAATCAGAGTTAAAGGGTAAATAAAGGAGTAAGGATAAAGGATAGGGAATAATAAGTAGGTAAAGGTAAAAGGAAAATAGTGCAAGGTATAATAATGGTCAAAGGTAAGTAATGTATATGGTAAAGGTAAACAATAATCCACCACGAGCCCAGAAACAGAGATATAATATATATAACCATGCCATCATCATCAATCAGAGGGGTGTCCTCTCAGTAACCAGATAATATGAGGGGTGTCCTCATGTATCAAATGGAGTAGCTAGCTCCCAGAGGTTGTGAAAGACGTGTATCGCACACACCATCAGTCACCAGAGATATAACAGATAATATAAACAGATAACAGAAACAGAACAAATCTAGGATGCATCCATACGCCCCAATTGGCCAGAGTCTACCAATATACACCAAATCAGATAAAGTCAGGGACGGGACAGGTCATCACTCTCCTGCCCTAGAGTCATGCCATCGGTGGATCAATGACATGGACATGAAACCCTCATGCCTAGTGAGGTGGCTCGGGTATAAAACCGTGGGTCAAAGGTCAAGTATCATGTCATAAACAGAGGGTCATGTCAAAAGGTTCAGATTATAAGGTCCATGTCAGATGTTACAGAAGTGTATATCGGAGGTTCAGAAATCAGATAGGTTTATATCAGAGTTTATAACAATGTTCAAGTCCAGGTTCAGAAATAGTATATCAGATTAATACTTATATCAAAGTTCAAATTAAGTTTCAAACAAGAGTTTATAATCAGGTTTAGAATAAGGTTCAAATCAAGGTTCAATAGGTCATATCAAAGGCTCATAATCAAAAAGGTTTATAGGTTCATAGAAAAGATTTTAATTCAAAGGTTTCATATTTAACTTGTATTTAAATAATCTTCCAGTGACTTTCATAAAATGATGTTTGGTAAAACCTTCTTATACATATAGTCTTTAAAAGAAATTTTTATAAAACCTTTAGTGCTGTTTATAACATCGTACTCAAAAGCTTTTCAAAAACATTTTCATATCATTAAGGAAGGTTTTCAATTTAGTTATATTATCAAATGAAACTTCAGGGTATACAAGGATTTGAATATGCAGGTCACAAGGTAATGAGTCAAGTATCAAGGGAAATTCAGAGTCAGATATCATGTCAGAATCAGAGTGTTATAACAAGTTCATATTTCAAAGGGTTTAAAACAGATGGCTCAGAATCAAGTTTCATAACAAAGTTCATATCAGGAATTATAACAAAGGGGAATCATATGAAAGGTTCAAAGTAAAGGGGATCATAGCAATGGCATCAATACAGAAGCTGACAGATCAGAAAAATGAAAGAGATCATGAGAAACCTGTGAGAAGGTTCAGAATATCTGTACCTTATACCGTAAATGAAAACACAACAGAACAACAAGGTCGGAAGCAACTCCGTCTTCAGCGGATCTACATGAATTCATGACTAACTTATTAAAAGCTTATTTAATTTCAGATTACTTATTTTAGTCGGCTTTCCAGTTTTAGTAACTTTTCCTTTTTAGGTAACTTTCCAGAAATAGCAACTTTCCTTATTTAGCAGGTTTCCAGAATTAACAGATTTCCATATTTAACAAGATACTATCATTACATAGTAGGTTAAGTCCTTATTTATAGATTATTATGGGATTAAGGTATATTTTATCAAATTGCAAAACTTTAGGGTTAATTATGACAGATTTTCATATTGTAGGGTTTTAAATGCAAATATTCTAAATTCAAAGGTCTAACATGAAAATACTTTAAGTTACTGATTTAAATACTCATTTTATTCAGAATGACATCTTAATCCCTTTAGTTTCACAGATTACAGTTTATACCCCTCTAGTTTCAATATTTACAAAACAAACCCTAGATTTACATAATTCATGATTTAATCCCTGTAATATCCATATTTACCAACCAAGCATATTATTTTACAAAATTACAGAATGTAACCTTAGAATTAAGTATAGTATGAATCAGACCCTCAGAATTCAGAAATTACACATTTGGTCCCTTAACTTTACAAAACTTATAATTCAAATCATAATTTAATAACAATTACATATTAAGCCCACAAATCCTCAAATTTACACATTACACCTCTAATACCATTAATTCAAGAACACATGATTAAAGCTTCCAAAAATCAAAAGGCTATTTTTACAGACTTATATGATCATCATAGAACACGTAAAAATTATGGTCACAACCCAGAAAATTCGTATAACAATATTTGGGAATTAAGTGTGTTTTAGCTATTTAAATTTCGTACGCTTGATTTATCTTGCATGACCCATGTTTATCATTTTTCCTGAGTTATATACGACCTAAGGATCATTAGAAAAATACTAGTTTAATTTTAGAACGTAAGAATTAGTCGAATGGAATTAATACCTCACGGATGAACAAAACCGAACAAAACAATTACCACGATCGAATCAAGGCTTCAAAAATCCAATTCCTATTTTTCCTAGCTTCCTTACACCTCAATGAACTCCAAAAAAATATTGGTTCTTGCTCAGAAAATCGTATGGGAGGAGGAGGGATTTTAGTTATGTCGACTTAGGGTTTTTAGTGAAATAAATTAGGAGTTAATTAGAATTAAATTAGATGGACCGAGATTTGGGGAGGGCATGGCTGGGATTTCGGCTTATGGGTGGATAATATCAGAATTTTAATTTAATTGATTTGTTTCCTAATTATTTTAATCATTATCTCATTTAAATTGGTTTTATAAATATAAATTAAATAAATAAATAACTTTTTGGTGTATATATAAATATGTGTGTGCAAGAATAATTTTTTTTTTTTTTGGACATGTACAAATGTTGAAAGGTTGCCTCAAAATTAATTTACTTCATGTGTAGCTTATTACCAGAGATTCGGAATTAATTTAGTACTTTATAAGTGTTTTAATTAACTTTTAAAGTTTCAGGGGCAATTTGGTAATATTGCATATTTTAAAATTTCGGGTATTACAGTTCCCTTGTAACCTTGTATTTCAGATTTTTTTTCTTTTGTAACCTTTGAAATTCATTTTGTATTATTTAGTCATATGCTTGTGTTTGCTTTGATATGTCACCATAACGTAATACTTCTACCCTTATCGGGTTGGGGTGTTACAAAACCAAAGCCAAAAACCTCAAGGTTAGCAAGGATAACCGAAAAACCCATTTGGAGAAGAAAACCTAACCCTCGAAACAAGTCCATATCAACAAATGATGTGGCTAAACAAACAACACCTCCACCCACATTTGTTCCCAACTATACTCCCAATCCTCAAGCTCATTCCAATGAACCCTTTCACAAACCTCATCATAATAACCAACCATCCATCTTTACTCCCAAAAATACACCTTCATCTCATTCATATGATTCACATGAATAGCATGATCAATCCCAAAACAATAATCCCAATCTCATTCACAACACCTCACATCTTATTCAACCTACCAATGTACCATCCAAAACACTCACCACTCTTGGAATATCCTCTTCTTCCATATCTCCATCCTCATTCACTCATGATTACCCAAACTCAAAAATGTCTCCACCACCAAAAGTATCACCACCACTTCCTACCAACTCACATGCTACTTCTATGTTGCATATCCAAACATCCATCCAAAATAACAACCACACTCCACCATCATCACCTTCTTCCGAACACTTGAAGTTCATTGAAGAACTTAATGAAGCCCATGAGCTTAGTGCTCTTCTTGCCTTACACCTTGCTGGATCAACTTCCTTCTAGCTCTTCTTCATCACAAACTAACCTCAACCTCCACCTTCGTTCCAAACTACAAATCTCAACCTTAAACTGATCTCATTGAAACCTTTCAAAACCCTCATCATATTGGTCAAACATCCAACTTTACTTCCAACTACACACCCCAATTTCATCCACTTCCACCAAATGACCAAATCCACATTCCCACGGAAAAGGAAAAGTTCCGTGAAGAGATAAACCAAATCCATGACCTCCTTGCTATGCACCTTGCACAACGCAACAAGGGCCAACCTCCATCCTCCATCCTCACCCTACTCAAATTGCTTACCTCACCACCACAACTTGAATCAAGTTGATAATTATGTCAACTATTGTCCTTGTTGTGTCCTTCTCCAAAAACAAATCATTGCCTTAAATAAACATTTCACTTGGATTGAGTAACTTCTTACTAGATCTCATCCAACACCTCCACTAGCACAACACTCTAACCCTCAATCAATCGATTCCGCTCCAAACTCTCCACCTCCAAAAATATACCTCTATTAATCAGACATCCTTACCCTCACTCAACCACTTTCATCCCAAACACTCTACCATCAAATAAAATAATTCAAGCTCTTGTGTTGCAAGCAAGTCCGATGGCTCTCTTTGGCAAATTAGGACCTTTTTACTTGTTGTATGTTTTAAACATAATAAATGTTTCACATAATCATTTTGATTTAATGAATGTCTTGCTACGTGTTCTTAATATTTGTTTGCCATGATTGTTGTTTTTATATTCCATATTTTGCTATGTATGCTTGTGCTTCTAATATTTTTCTTGCAAGTATTCCATATCTCGATTTCTTGATGCCCTCAAACGAGGGGGAGCACACATCAAGGGGGAGTTCTCGTTCCGACAAATTTTGTATCTAAAACTTGTCGGCATAACCTTTTTGATTCTACAAAAAAGGGGAGAAATGAATATAAACTCACTAAATACTTGTCCAAAAATAATGTTTTGGATTTAATGAGTTTAAGTTTTGTAATCATCAAAAAGGGGGAGATTGTTGATATAAATAATGCCTAAAAACATTATTAATACTTCTTGATATCTCTATGTTTTGATAATCACAAAATGTAAACTCATTAAACATAAACTTATTAAATAAACAAGTATTTAGTTGTAAATATTCATTTCTACAACTCAATCACTTAAGGTATGAATAAACAAATGTCTAATGCATTATATGATCAAAGGAACATTTTCTTAATCACTTGATTTTTTATAAAATGACACAAACATTTTATATCTTTTAGAAAATTATTTTTGGTATTAAATAAAAATGTTTAATCCATTATAAATTTATGAATTCAAATTTTCAACCAAAAATGACAAAAATGTTCCAGAAAAACCTTCCCCACAAAAAGACAAAACTGAGCAACGTTCGGGTAGGGCGGCCCCCTAAATTTTACTAGGCGTCCCCCTTAATTTTAAGGGGACCGACCACCTATTTAAGGGGACCGCCCCGCTTCTCCAGCTGTCAGTTTTTGCCTATAAATACTGGACTAATCCTGGACTTTTTCCTCAACTTTTGCACCCCAAACCTTCTGTTCTAAATCTCTTCTAATCTTTCTAAATCATTTCTAAATCCTTTGATCATATATTCTTAAGCATTGGTTTCTAAGTGATCCAAGCTTCTACCATCCAAGTGCAAAAGAAGAATACTCCTTCAACAACTAGAGAAGAAGTATTGCAACTTAGTATCATCTTGCTACCTAAGTTGTTTGTATAATCATTCATTCATTTGTGTATAAGTTGTGTATATTTGTTAGATAAATGTGAGCATAATTGTTTAGGCTAGATTAGTGTGTTAGTAGTGAAGTTGTGAAGAAGTTAAGGTGTGTAAGTAGTGAAGGTGTAAGGAAGTAGAAGAGTATATAAGTAGTGCCAGGTTGTGAAGTAGTTGTGAAGCCATAGTGTAGAAGTTGTGAAGCCGTTGTGTAGAAGTTGTGAAGCCTTCGTGAAGAAGGTGTGAATAAGTTGTGAAGAAGTCGTGTAGAAGTTGTGAGATTGGTTCTAGCTACGATTAGGACCCGACATCTAGCTTTGTGTCGTTAAACCGGTGTAAGCAAAAGTTGTGTAAGGTTTTCTCCGCCATAAGGGAGCTTGTTGACATAGTAAAGAAAACTCTCGAGTTAGGTGCTCGAGGAGTGGAGTAGGGCAAGTAAGGTGTCCTTGTAGCCGAACCACTATAAATTCTTTGTCTCGCGGTTCGATCTTTCCATCTCTATCTTTCATTTCATTTCATTACTTTATTTGCATTGTTAATTTAGATTTACTTATATTTGTTCATATTGTTCAAGAGTTGAGTTCACATAAATTCGAATCTAAGTTTTTAAAAGTAAACAAAGTTTCTTATAATAAATTAAAAAGACGTAAAACTATTCAACCCCCCCCCCCTTCTAGTTTTCCACATAAATTATTAATTTAAAGAGGTTCATGTATGACCTTCAAAATTTCCATATCCAATGTACATTCACACATTAAATGAAGTTGTCAAGTTCATTGTTTTGAATTAAAGATAGTTCAATGTATATGGTTCTAAATTGATCACTATAAAATGTTCAATGATAAGTTTTATAATCACATCAACTATGATGAAGTTGAGGATGATTCGGTAGCTTTGGAACCGGTCACTCGAAAAGAAGCATTGCAAGCGGCAACAACTCTTCATAACTTTTTGTTGTAATAGGAGAACACAATGCCTACTCTATTAAGTGCAATGGGGAAATTTAAAGATGAACTCAATATATATATGAAGTTTACAAAAAAAAAAGTGACTATAGATTCTTTTTTTACTAGACAATCTTAGAATTTTGGAATATTTTGGGGAATTATTAATTTATAGTTTCGTTGAGACCAATATATTTACATTGGGATTTCAAAAAAATTATTATCTTATTATTTTATCGATTGGGGTCCAATTTTGTATTGGTCCCAAGTTGGGACCGGACAAATTATTAGTTTTATCGAGGTTATTAATTTATAGAGGTTCTAATGTATATGGACACATTAGGTAGCATGTAGTAAGGTGATGTTTGATATTAACTTAAGTGACTAAAATAAAAAAAAAAAAAAAAAAAAAAAAAAAAAAAAAAAAAAAAATTGAATCTAAAAGGTCATATAAAAGTCGTTTGTTTATGACTAATTAAAAAAAAAATGACTGAAAATATAAAGTGATAAAACTGAGAATGTATACATTAAGCCATCTTTTATTTAGAGACGACTTAATATGGAATTTAAACAAACAAGCCCTAAGTTGTTAACTTAAGGATGTGGTCAAATATGTGTCGGCTTACCTATCTTAACTTAAGGATGTGATTTTTTTTCACTAAAAAGGTTTGTATTTCACATTTCAAGTTTGCATCAATAAACTTTGTTCATACTCCCTCCATATGTGCCTCGTTAGTTTGGAAGTACGATCTTGCATTAAAGATGTATTATTACTAAAGGGCTTGTGTCCCAAATCTCAATGGCATCTCAAGTCGTGTGAGAATGCTCATAAACCAAATGATTGTGGTTATACGTCTTGCTTAGAACTATGAGATAGATTTATGATTTATATATTGTGAGATAATTAGTTGACGTTAAAAAAAAAAAAAAAAAAAAAAAAAAAAAAAATTATTATTATTATTTTGTAGAGATGTATCATTTGTTACAAGATTATATGTAACAATATGTCCCACATTGATGTGAGATAAGAAACTTAAGCCCTTTATAAGTCCAAAATCCAAATAGGTGGCTAACTGTTGACTTGTTCAATGGTTTTTAGTTTAGTCCTTTCGAATGTGCGTTACGAACTACAAATTCTTTGAACTCGTTTTTTAATGCTAGTCGAAGTGCTGGCTGAGTAATGCCTTTAACGTCTTTTTTTATTCAGAATCGCTAGTCCCAACTTTGGGATGGGCGTTACAAACTGGAATTCTATACATGCACGGATTTAAGGCTAGGTAGTCCGAAGTACTGGTTGATTAATGCATTTACTTAGTCGAAGTCGCTTCCCTGCTTTGGGATGGGTGTTACAAACACCACGTGAGTGGTATTATTACCTTCCTATTTAGGTAAATTAAATTAATTAACAATGTTATTAACACCCATGAGTGGGTAAAGTGACGAGGTACCTTTTCAAAGGTGTGTCCAACACATGAATATACAAACATCATATCCTCTAATAATTCTTTTAAGCACTTAAGATATTTATTAAAATAATAATAATAATAATAATAATAATAATAATAATAATAATAATAAAAAAAAAAAAAAAATCGTGAAAAAAAGAAGTGTTTACCAAAAGGTTTATTCTTAATAACAGTTTACTTTGACAATATAAATACCGAATATACAAAAGGGTTTATGCTTAAGTATGCTCAAATATGATTTTTGGCTATTTACAATCACAAAAATGACAATCATTTATTAAGCAAATTACAATCACAAAGATGACAATCATTTATTAAGATTTGTTTTAGTGTATTTTATCAAATGTATCAGCTTACCCGTGTTAACTTAAGGATGTGATTGTTTTACAATACAATGAGAGGTTTATATATTACTTTTCAAGTTTGCTTCAATAGAACTTTTTCATACTCCCACAGTTGGAAGTTACGATAAAAATAAATTATTTTGTGTGACAATCTGTCCCACATTGGTGTTAGATAATAAGCTTGAGCTTCTTATAAGTCCAAAATGTTGACCGGCTAATGTGGTCCATCATGGTGTTTTAGTTGTAGTCGCTAGTCTCCGTATGGTAGGGTATTGCATTCTAATAAAAACTAAGGCACCTTTTGAGACTTTTTAAGTCTTTTAACAATCCCTGTTGGTTTAATTTTGTTAAAAATATCATCCAAACTTTCAGGGACTGTTTCTGTAATAACAGAAACATTCCCAACTCTAACATTTAACTTTGTTCTCTCTTTGCTATCTTTGTATTGTGCAGGGGCTGTTGGTGTCAACTCTCAATCTTGGGTCCATTTGACCCATGTGCTGCTTCTCCTTTTATGCAGTCAAGATATGGGAGGCTGTGTTAACATAGTATCAAGAGAGTGGGAAGACAACGGTTATATTCCTTTTCCTCTCAGTATTTAATCTCCAGCTGGGTTCAAGGTTTAGTATGGAAGTCTAAGACTAATATGAGGAGATGCATCCTCACCAGTTAAACATGGAGCTCACCTCCATCTTCATAAATCAAACCTTTCAAGTTAATCGACGTCTACTTCTTCACAAAGGGTAGTCTAGTGTTCTTGTTGGTTCTTGCAAGGCTGATCATAGTGATCAGCTTACTGTATTGTTATTAGCATCCTGATTGTTCAGGCGTAGTGGCTATTAATCTAATTGACTCCAGTTGGAGGTCAATCTTTGTTTCATTTATCTTGTATTGTAACTGGAACTCATTATTGAATCAAGGGGTCGTTGGTTGGATTCATACCAAGTATTCTTAACCATTTTTACATGGTATCAGAGCTACGGCTCAAAAGAATCTGGTTTGGTTGAAGCCGCCGGTGTTCTGTGTTGCCAGAACCTTAGCCGCCGGTGTTCTGTATTGCCGGAACCTTAGCCGATGGTGTTCTGTGTTGCCGGAGCCTTAGCCGGATTGATGGTTTTCTGAATTGGTTAGAATTAATGGTTGTTCTGGTTATATCATTGTTAATTCAACGATTTATGTTGGGTTAATTTCTGGTTGGGGGATTTATCGAAGAACCCTAACTTTGTCCGAATTGGGAGTTTATCCAATTGGAGGTGTTAATGGTTAATTGAGGCTGTTTCATTAATAGCCGTCGTTGGTTTAGTCTACTTGGACTAAGCCGTGTGGTTTCTGGAGAATCTTGGTTGGGGTTTTGAAACCCTAATTTCTCCGATTTGGGCGTTTCTGATTCAAGTGGTCTCAGACGCTTATTGGGACCTAATTACCTTGCAATACCTCTTAATTAAGAGTATTGTGGAGGTTTTTCCGCGATCTTCTTCTCAAAAGCAGTTCAATTCGAAGCCCCAAGTGAAGGTTGACTGGTATGCAGTCCTTGAGGGTCATTGGAGCTGTTATGGTGGATTTTCTATCCTTCGTATTCCGCTGCTGCTAAATCACTGTAATGTTCTCTTTTCCTACCTGATCTTGGTAGAATTAGGACATCTTTGTGTGATTAGTTGATTTTGTGATGTTTGATGAACTCAAATAAGTACATTTTATTACTATTATTTATCCTATTAATTTGACTTGTTTTATTATATTATGTATGAGGATTGATACTTAATCGTTTACTTTTGTAATTCTCAGGTAAAAACAAGCATTTGGTGAAACTTGGCGATTTTGGACTAATTATGGAGCAAAACATGCAAGAAGTTAAGAGTCTACCGAAATGTACAAGATCAAGACATTCTGCTCCAGATGCGCCGCATCTTGCTTATTACATACGGCGCATCACTATCAATATTTCACCAGATACGATCCAAGATACAAGAGGACATGCGCCGCATCTATTTATGGAGTTACGCCGCATCTTCTGGCGGTGTACGAATATTCCTGAATATATTAATATTGGACCCCACGCGAAGTTAAGTCAATGCGCCGCATCTACTTACTAGATGCGCCGCATCTTACCCTCAGACAGAAACTATAAATACCCCAAGACCAGACGAATTTCGTGACATATTATATCCGAAGTACGAAGACCAGAGAAACCTAGGACGAATTCAGTCGAATAGGCAGCACAAGACACACCCAAACGAAGATACAAGAGCTGTAAGAAGGTGCTGCATGTGTTTAATTCATTAAGTAGTTTTGTTTTATTGTGTTTGTAAACTTTAATTCATCAAGATTGGTGGCTTGTGTAACGTGACAACGGAAAGATTGCACTCCCTTAAAACTGCTTTCTCATTAATTAAAGTTTATATGTTGATGTCTTTGGTGACTTTTATTAGTGCATTGATAACCTCTGTGTCTAGCTGAGCGTTGATCGGGTCGCCATGCCTCTGCCCTCGCCTATTTATTAGATCGCCTATGCATTCTATCGTCTGTAGAAAAGTAGGAAGAAAGATAAATAGGATAGTCATAAGTAATCATTAAGGGTTTACTCGCCGATAAGATTAGAACCAACGAGAAAGGACTTAATCTCGGTGCGTTGCATCGAACTATACACTTCATATAAAACTAGCAATAAAACAAGTGACAAACTACTTATCTATCAGGACAGTCTTCTTATTGTCTCAAGTATTTATCTGTGTACGTGTGTGCTATTCGCTGATTCGTGCCTATTGGTTTAGTTTATTATTTAATTGCAACCAAATCGTGCCAGTCTCTCAGGCTGAACCCCCTTGCGTTAGATTAGGTTGTATAGGTAACTTAATATATTAAAATACTGATTAGAATAACGAGATAATACGTTCCACTCTTAGTGATCGACACTCTACTTACCATTATATTCATACTGACCGGGTACACTGCTCGTTAAGTGTGTGTGTTATTGATAAGTCGGCTAAATATAAATTTAAAACTTGAGTAGGCATTAATACTGCTAAACCGCAACGACACATCGCACGCATCAAGTTTTTGGCGCCGCTGCCGGGGAGTGAATTGTTATTATCTGTTAATTTGATTAGTATTTTAATTAGGTTTTTATTTTTTTTATCTAACCGCTAATTCTGTTGTATATTAGGTTAATTTGCATTCATTGTATTATTTTGCATTTTTTTTGTTTTTGTTTTATGTGTTATTTGTTTGCTTTTATTTGTGTTTGTTTTCGTTTGTGTTTTTATTTGTTTTTATTTTTCGTATTTTTTGTATTCTGCTATCGTTGTACTGAGCTAAATTGAACGATACGGCGCATCTGATTTCTCAGATACGGCGTATTGCGTTTAATTTTTATAAAATACAACACGTTTAATTAATTCGATACGACGCATCTTTTCCCCAAGATACGGCGTATCTGTTTTTGATAAAAAAATTTTCTAAACGTTAACGCCATACGACGCATCTGCTTTAGCAGATACAGCGTATCTATTATTTTAATTAAAAACAGTTTTCGAATTATTAAACAGATACGGCGCATCGATCTCTATCGATACGGCGTATCTTCTGAATCAAAAATCTTATATTTTGAAACGTAACGAAAATACGGCGCATTAACTTTTGTTAATACGACGCATTTAATTTTAAATAAATATCGATTTTTGATTATTAAAATTGATACGGCGCATTCTAATTTCTAAGCGGCGTATCTATTTTCTGAATAAAATCTGATTAAATTTGAACGATTATAAGATACGGCGTATCCAACTTTTTGGATACGGCGCATCGTCTGCAGATATCAGTAACTTTAATTTTTTGTATTCCGTTTTCGTTGTTAATTTTCTGATATATTACTTTCTTGAGCATACCCTACTGATATTTTTGTGTTGATTTCAGGAAGTGCATGACCAGGAGTTCTACGAAGAACTTGGTTCAACCTTTCGAAGATCCTGAACGAGTCTTTCATTCGCTTAAAAGGCTTTTCAACACAAAAAGCTTTGATACTTCAAGTTCATTCGAGCTTGATTATTTTTCTGAAGAGAAAGAGGAAGAAGAAACATAAACAATGGGCGAAAACACAACTATGGAGGAATACATGAACAAAACCGTGCTGATTACACTTCAGGAGTTGCTAGACCAAAGTTTGATGATAAGTCAAAGTTTGAATTGAAGGGTCAGTTTCTCAAGGAGCTAAGAGAGAATGCTTTCAGTGGATCGGAACATGAGGATGCTAATGAGCATGTTGAAAAGGTCCTCGAGATTGCGGATTTGTTTACTTCAGAAGGAGTGACTGACGATCAAATCATGCTAAGAATCTTTCCACTATCGCTAAAAGGAGCTGCTAACAAGTGGCTAAGGAATGAACCTGCTAGTTCAATCACTACATGGGAAGATTTGAAGAGCAAATTCCTGAAGAGATATTGTCCACCTGCTAGGACTACTAAAAAGATGGAGGCTATTGGTATGTGCTTAAACACATACCTTTTCTTGACCAAAACCGGACCAAAATAGACCAAAAACCCGACCAAATGCCAAATATATTGTGTTTTTGTGTTTTTACATATGCAGGATAGGATATCATGAAAACCGACAAAAGACACAAGAAAATCAAGAAAACGAGCACGAGATACGGAAAAGACTCAGAGCTGAACCGGGAAAGCCATCATTGGTCAAGAAGTCAAAAATCGCCCTTAGATCATCTTTGAAGAATGGCAGCATAGACCCTTTTCACTTTCAGAAATTACACAAAAGGTCCCTATAAGTTAAATCCTTTAACCCTTTCACTACTTAAAATCCGGATTATTTAACAAACCCAATCCATTTCACCCTTTAATCCAAACCAGCCCACTCCACTTTACACAACCCAATCCACTAATAAATAAACTAACCAAAGCCCATCCCACAAAACCGCTTGACCCGACCCAGTCTCACATCCGGTCAACACTAAACACGCACAAGTTAAATAAAATAAAACAAAAACACTCACACACTTATCCCTCTCTCATTTATCCCCGCCCAATTCACCATCGAACCCAGATAAAACACTATTCACCCTTAACCCTAGAATTACCGTACGCGTTTTTACAACAATTAAGGGCAAAAGGGACAATCATTGGCCCTTCTAGAAGACTCTGACAAAGGGAATGACACGTGGGAGCAGTTGATTGGACCGAACACGCACCAAAGATGATCATACGGTCAAGATTGATGGGATGATGTTCAAAAGGATCTAAGGGTGGATTAAGGCTGAAGATAGCACACGGATTGCCAAGGTGGCAAGACCCAGAAGGTTCGGCTAAAGCCTATAAATAGGAGAGGGTTATTCCCCATTTCGTATGTAATTTTTTTTATGCAATGTTATGCTGTCATTTTTATTTTAGCTTTGTAATGTAATGTTTTTAAGAGCTTATTAATAAAAGTTCAGTTATTCATTTATGCTTTAAATTCTGTTTTGCCATTTAGTTTAATTTTCTTCTTTTAGTTATAAATCTCATTTCATAAGCTTCACAGAAGCTTATGAGACCAATTTAAAGCTTGTTTGTCTCATTTGTTTCCCTTTTCATTTAATCACTCAAAAACATAAAAAAAATAAGAAAAAAAAAAAAAAAAAAAAAAAAAGAAAAAAAGATGTTGTTTAATTTTTGATCTCAGCTTACATATAAGCTCATTACTCTATTATACAAGTTCATGAAGCTCCTTAGCTTATGTGGGCTTGTTTAGCTACTGTTTCCTCAAAATTCACAAAAAGTCAAACAAAGTCAAACTGTGTTTGATCATTGGTGAAATCAGCCTTGAGTGATAGTCTAGGGGAGATTTGGAAGCTTCTAGCCTGTCTAAAGACAGGCAAGCATAGTGAATCCCCTCTGTTGAAGCTGAGGGGTTGTTACATTGTGAGTTCTAACTTCCATTTTTATTCAATTATTGCATCAGTAGCTTAAAATAGTTCAGATCTGAGTTTGTTAGTTATTTACTACTTAATTTATGTTATTTAGATATTTGGTAGCATATAGTAGTAGTTTACATCATAGTAACTTAGTTTGCATCATAGTAGATTGTAACTGTTTTATTAACTACCTTGCATTTTGAGTAACTGTGGTTTATGTGACCTAAGAATCTGATGAAGACTGTTGTTGTTAGTTGCTTTTATGGGATCTATTAATGATAGTAAGTGATGTTTGATGATTGGTTAAGCCTAAAACTGAGTTAGTTCGTTTTAAGATGTGATAAAGGAGCTTAAGGATCTGCGATTTGCTAAGTGTTTTGGTAGTTATGGTGTAGTAGTTTTGACTCAAACGGTTTGAATTCATCATATAAAGTTCAGATTAGCTTTAACATCAGTAGGTTGTTTCATTAAGAAGTCAAAACAGTTTGTGTAATCCGTAAGTTGCCGTGTTCTGCTGCTATTAAGAAACTGTGTAGGGATATTTGGTTAGTTAATTGGCGTAGGCGTGTTAGACAATCAGTTATATAGCTTTATTACAACTAGTTTAATAGATTTTAGGGGTTGAATTTCATGTTGGTCAACATTCGATAGTGTTAATTTGGTCAAAAATAGCCTGCTGCTATCATAGTAAACTGGTTCAAATCGTGAGTTTAGAACTGCTAAACTTAGCTTCTTTCTAGCTTATTCGTTTAAACGGAGACCTTGGTTTTCGGTTTGTGGAAAGTTCATATAGTAGGTTACGAGTGAACATCTGGGATCACTAGAATTCAACTTAGTTAGTGCTAAATTCGTCAAACTTGTGTTTAAGTCTGGTGCATTTTGTTTGTGGTTGCTGTTTTCACGAATCATTTTGATCGATCGTAAGTGTTCAAAATTGTTTGATTTTGTGTTTCTAAGTAGTTCACCTAGGATAGTTTGAGTATTTTTAATTTCAAGTAGTAGCGATAACGTCTGGCAATCTAAATTTGGCACCAAAGTTTGTCGAAAACCTTCTGTTTTAAAAAGTCTGCTGCATGTTCATCGTTTTGTTAACTGTATTTGCTTCGAATTGAGTTAGCAATTGAGTCTTTGTGATAGGGATTTTTGGATTTTAGTAATCTCTGCTTGTTAAGCTTTCCAAAACAGTGTTCGATTTCAAAATTGGTCAAGAATTAAGTGAATTACAAGCTTTTGAAAAGTGCCATATAAGACTACCTGCTGTGTTAGACTAAGTGTTCTTAAGTTTCTGATGTTGTCACATTCGGCCCCTAGTCTTTTTGTTTAAGTTTAAATCGGGCCTGATACTTCTAAGTAAGAAAACAGTTTGGTTATTGGCACATTTAGTCCCGGCTTTTTTTTAAATCTTTACCAGTTTCAGTTTTCACGCTTTTAGTCCCTAAACTTTTTAATTTTTTGTTTTCTTTAATTTTCTTTTATAAAATTAGTTTCGTTAAGTGACATTTTTAGTCCCTTAGGTTTTTACTTTTTCATTTTAGTATAAATTCACTATTAGTTTTATAAATCTCGGGATTAGCCCGGGATTTGCATTATTTGATTTCTATTTGTGTGCATTTATTTTAATAGCGTAGATTGTTGATTTTAATTTTCCTTTTTTTAGTGTAATCAATACTAAAAAAAAATAATCTTTCACGTCACTTATTCACTTCACATTTTCACGACTCCGATTCGACTTATTCGCCGTCAAACCTTCGTTGGGAGAACGACCCGGGGGAATTTTTTCGTTACAAATATTTCTTTGGATTCAAAAATATATTACATCAAAAAAGATGGAGGCTATCAACAGTTTCAAGCAAGAGCCTGATGAAACTCTTTATCAAGCTTGGGAACGATTTAAAGATTTACTGGTAAAATGTCCTCAACACTATCTAACCCCTGTGCAGGAGATAATATTGTTTTATCAAGGATTGGACGTGCCTACTAGACAAATCTTGGACTCTAAGGGAGCTGTGCCTCAAATGAGTGCAACCAATGCTAGGAAAGCAATCCAAGAAGCTGCTGATCATTCTCAAAAATGGCACGATGGGACCTCTACTAGATCTAAGAGCAGCACTAATTTTGACGGGATTGTTGCTATTCAAGCTCAATTGGATAAAATTAGTAGAGAGATGAAGAAGCGTGATGAAAGAGTGTATGCTGCCCAAGTTGGATGTGAAAAGTGCGAAGGACCTCACTACACTAAGGATTGCCCGAATAAGAATGAAAGTGAGACGTTTGAAGAAGCATATTACACCCAATTTGGACAACCATTCCGACCTTCAGGAAGATTTAGGGAAGCCACCCCGGGATTCTATCAAAAGAACAACTTCAATCCCGCTTATCAAGAAAGGAGGCAGACTTTAGATGACACTCTAAAGCAAATTATGGCCGATGCTGCTAAAAGACATGAAGAGAATACTGCTATGATCAAAGAAATCCGAGCTTCAACGGACACTACTACAAGAAATCAAGGAGCTTCGATCAAAGCATTGGAACAACAAATTGGTCAAATGAGCAAAGTTCTTCAAGAAAGGGGATATGGAAGTTTACCTAGCTCAACTGAAACCAACCCAAGAGATCATGTCAAGGCCATAAGCACCACTGAAGAAGTCACTCCTAACATTCCTTTTCCTAGAAGACCGATGAATGGTAATGATGGTGCAAGACCCGAATTTTTCTTTAATTCTTCAATCAGTTTAAGGAGACTACTTAAAGAAAAGACAAAGATTGAAGAGGAGATCAAGGCTACAATGAAAGAAGAGAGCTCTGCAACCGACTTACATGCCTTGCCTCATAAAGAAAAGGACCCAGGAAGTTTTACTTTGCCGTGTTCAATTAATAATATAAATTTCAATAATGTGTTAGCTGACTTAGGAGCTAGTGTTAGTGTTATGCCTCTTAAGACATTCACTACCCTAGGGCTAGGAAAATTAGCACCAACTAAGTTACTTATTGAATTGGCTGATAAAACGGTAAAACGACCTGAAGGGATTGCTAATAATGTGCTAGTTAAGATTGAGAAGTTTGTTTTCCCTGTAGACTTTGTTATATTAGATATGCCCGAGGATGTTAAGATTCCTTTAATCCTTGGAAGACCTTTCTTGTCTACTGCCCATGCTAAGATTGATGTGTTTAAGAGAAAATTTTCATTAAGGGTAGGGAATAATAAACTGGTCTATAAGTGCCAAGATCCTGTTAAAAGCATAATTAGAGGTGTCTATGTGCTAGGATTAAGAGAGCGTATGGACCTCGATCTTGAAGCTAGGCTTATGGGGGAAACATTGATTCAAAACAACTCAACTAATCCTAATCATGAGAACTTTGAGGAATTTATTGACCTTAATGTACCTACCGAACTTAGACGCGATGTTGTTAATGATTCTGATGATGAGTGGTATGATTGCATAGTAATTAACAAACGTAGGAGAATAGTTGAGAAAACGAATTTGAATAATGATGTGTTTATTGAACTACAACCCCACCTTGCTTATTTATGCCTATATGATAATAAGAATTTCCCGTCTATCATTTTGTCATCTCTGCCCGAAAGGGACAGAACTTTGTTTATACAGATATTGAAGAAGAACGGCGTGGAAATTAAGGACGAGCAAGAAGTGTTCAATATTACTGAATTGGCGATGAGGGAGCGCGATGTTTTCCACTCCTTCAATGATCGATATTAAAGAGCTGAACGTGAGTCTAACTTGAAGACTCTGGAATAAAGACAAGTGCTTACTGGGAGACAACCCGGATTTATCTTTTAATTTTCTGTTCTGAGTCGAGTCAGTCAGGCCGCAGAGGATACGGCGCATCTCCATCCCGAGATGCGACGCATCTCCTGCAATGGTCATATCTTATTTTATTTTTCTGCATTTTTAATTTTAGAATTTAAAACTTTTTATCAGTTTATTTTAATGCGGCGTATCCCTGGTTAAGGATGCGGCGCATCTTCTACTCTGATCCGTATTTATTCCAGGCTCGATACGGCGTATCTTCTTCCATAAGATACGGCGCATCGACTGACCTGATGATTTTCATTTTTAATTTTTAAGTTTTATTTTAAATAACTACTAATGTATTATGCAAGTTTGAACCTTTCTTAACTTAGGTGTGTTTTAAAGCCTTGGTGGTATTATAGATTCCTGCATTTCCTGTGGATACATCTATTATGAAGCTTAAACGTTCTAATCCACAAGAAAGATGATTTTTGCTCTTATACAAATGGAGGATCATACCGAGCAAATCTCAGGGGAGTTTTTCTGTTCTAATTCTTTTATTTTCCAGTTTTTAACCTTTTATACAAACAACTAGGACGTTGTTTAACTTAAGTGGGGGGTTTGGAGAATTAGAACACTTAACACTTACTTGTCCTAAACTTTTCAAAATATGCTTAAAATGTGCTTAATATATCAAAATTTAAAATTTTTTAGCATGTTTTTGTTTAAAGTCTAAGTTGCATTGCTGCACACATGACGTTATTTTCAAAAATTGTGATTTTTCAAAATTCACAAATCTATGAGTGTGCCGGTGACTTGTAAACTTTAGAACTTGGCTTGTATACTATTCGAGACCACCATAATAAGTATTATTTATATAATTGGAATGACTTGTCTAAATTGGTAAATTTCTAGGATTACACCCAAATAGCCTTTATATGTTATGTGTTATTAACTAACTACACTGGTTAGTTAACCCCCGTATAAACCCTTTTGTTACTCTCATTTTTAGAGTAAGATACCCCTAGAAAAACACTCAGAGCCATTCCTTTCGTTTCTTACACCTTTGTTAAAATGTTTCGTTACACCCTTACACCTTAGCCTACCCTATGAATTAAAATTCGTGGTTGGTTAATTGCTTTAGGCAAAGTGTGTTTCCTTACATTACCTGTGTTCGCGTGCGTAATTCATTATCTATGGTTAGGTCGGGAAATTGCACAATGCAATTGGAGTGAAAGTAAATATTATATCTTTGAGTTTATTTTTCGTGTGTTTACTACTTTCACTATTACCGTTATTTCTGAAGTCATGAAAAGTATGGAAAAATTATCCAGAATTATCATTATAGTGATGTGGTGAAATTTTACACATCTATGTTTATGTTTCTCAAAAAAAAAAAAAAAAAAAAAAAAAAAAAAAAAAAAAAAAAAAAAATCGAAAAAATAAGAAAAGAAAAAGAAAAAGGAAGAGTTGGATGTTTGTTTTAACCAACTTATGTAAAGTTTTGTATTAAGTGGTCGATATCACCACTAGTTTTTGTATATTATATCTATGGATTGAATGGGAGTTGGCAGTTATGGGAACACCAACTGAGGTTTATTCTTTGATTGAGATCTTGTTGAGTATAATTCGTGTCTACCTAAAGCGTGTGTTTCAAGTGTTAAAGCGTGAGTTATTCAATGATATGAGTCTTATTCATGGGATGGTTGGGATAGTGATTAACCACACTTAGGATTTTAATTTATTTGTTTTGTTTATTTTTCATTTTACACCAATTTATATCCCAAAAATTATCCATACCCTGTATTATTCTTTGTCCAACCAAACCTTTGATTTATTGAGATTAGGGATTTGAGCAATCTTAAGTATCGTAGTCGTGGATTCGGCTATGTATTTATGATTTTGTCGCCCTTTTTGATATACTATTATTGGTGAAGTTTGGACCTATCTTTAGCCTATTCGAGTTAAGGATTTGAGCAATTGCAAGTATCGTGTTCGTGGATTCGATCATGTATTTGTGATTTTGTCGCCTTTTCTGGAATTTGAGATCGATAGAGATTAAGAATAATTGACCCTTAAACCTCAAAACCCTTTTTACTGCTTTAGACTTGTTATTCCTTGGCTTTAGTGGGGGAGATGTGTATACTTGCCAAGCTTATGATAGAATATTCGTCACGACTGGACAGTTAAACGATTAGATTTGCTTTTATCAGAATATTTTATTTAACTTCTAATTCGTTAAGTGTTTGGTTGTGTGATTATGACATAAATTAATACATGCTTAAATATAAAAATAAATCCTAATATCTTTTAGGATACATTTTCATAAGATTAATTCTAAGGTTTACTTGGGGACAAGTAAAGTTCAAGTGGGGGGATATTTGATGAACTCAAATAAGTACATTTTATTACTATCATTTATCCTATTAATTTGACTTGTTTTATTATATTATGTATGATGATTGATACTTAATCGTTTACTTTTGTAATTCTCAGGTAAAAACAAGCATTTGGTGAAACTTGGCGATTTTGGACTAATTATGGAGCAAAACATGCAAGAAGTTAAGAGTCTACCGAAATGTACAAGATCAAGACATTCTGCTCCAGATGCGCCGCATCTTGCTTATTACATACGGCGCATCACTATCAATATTTAACCAGATACGATCCAAGATACAAGAGGACATGCGCCGCATCTATTTATGGAGTTACGCCGCATCTTCTGGCGGTGTACGAATATTCCTGAATATATTAATCTTGGACCCCACGCGAAGTTAAGTCAATGCGCCGCATCTACTTACTAGATGCGCCGCATCTTACCCTCAGACAGAAACTATAAATACCCCAAGACCAGACGAATTTAGGGACATATTATATACGAAGTACGAAGACCAGAGAAACCTAGGACGAATTCAGACAAATAGGCAGCACAAGACACACCCAAACGAAGATACAAGAGCTGTAAGAAGGTGCTGCATGTGTTTAATTCATTAAGTAGTTTTATTTTATTGTGTTAGTAAACTTTAATTCATCAAGATTGGTGGCTTGTGTAATGTGACAACGGAAAGATTGCACTCCCTTAAAACTGCTTTCTCATTAATTAAAGTTTATATGTTGATGTCTTTGGTGACTTTTATTAGTGCATTGATAACCTCTGTGTCTAGCTGAGCGTTGATCGGGTCGCCATGCCTCTGCCCTCGCCTATTTATTAGATCGCCTATGCATTCTATCGTCTGTAGAAAAGTAGGAAGAAAGATAAATAGGATAGTCATAAGTAATCATTAAGGGTTTACTCGCCGATAAAATTAGAACCAACGAGAAAGGACTTAATCTCGGTGCGTTGCATCGAACTATACACTTCATATAAAACTAGCAATAAAACAAGTGACAAACTACTTATCTATCAGGACAGTCTTCTTATTGTCTCAAGTATTTATCTGTGTACGTGTGTGCTATTCGCTGATTCGTGCCTATTAGTTTAGTTTATTATTTAATTGCAACCAAATCGTGCCAGTCTCTCAGGCTGAACCCCCTTGCGTTAGATTAGGTTGTATAGCTAACTTAATATATTAAAATACTGATTAGAATAACGAGATAATACGTTCCACTCTTAGTGATCGACACTCTACTTACCATTATATTCATACTGACCGGGTACACTGCTCGTTAAGTGTGTGTGTTATTGATAAGTCGGCTAAATATAAATTTAAAACTTGAGTAGGCATTAATACTGCTAAACCGCAACGACACATCACACGCATCAATGTTCATTATTGCTTTGAATATAAGCAGTTTTATAAAACTGTTGTTGATACCTTTGTACCTATGTGGAGCCACTGTGATGTTAAATTCTTCAATGAGTGATGTTTGTTGTGTTTAAACTGAATTCCTTTTTTGCCTAGGTACTTATTGGTCTATGCTTGTGTGAGCTTATTTGATAGATTTAATTGTTTGTGCTTAAAAGTATTGTTTAAACCTGATGTGCGTGTATGTTGTGCTCTAATTTATACCCACGGTATGTCGTTGTGGTTTTAGCAGTATTCAAGTTTTAAATTTATATTTAGCCGACTTATCAATATAACACACACTTTAACGAGCAGTGTACCCGGTCAGTATGAATATAATGGTAAGTAGAGTGTCGATCACTAAGAGTGGAACGTATTACCTAGTTATTCTAATCAGTATTTTAATATCTTAAGTTAGCTATACAACCTAATCTAACGCAAGGGGTTTCAGCCTGAGAGACTGGCACGGTTTGCTTATGATTAAATATAAACTAAACTAATAGGCACGAATCAGCTATTAGAACACACGTACACAGATAAATACTTGAGACAATAAGAAGACCTGTCCTGATAGTTAAGTAGTTTGTCACTTGTTTTATTGCTAGTTTGATATGAAGTGTATAGTTCGATGCAACGCACCGAGATTAATCCTTTCTCGTTGGCTCTAATCTTATCGGCGAGTAAACCCTTAATGATTACTTATGACTATCCTACTTATCTTTTCTTCCTACTTTTCTACAGACGATAGAATGCATAGGCGATAAAATAAATAGGCGAGGACAGAGGCATGGCGACCCGATCAATGCTCAGCTAGACACAGAGGTTATCAATGCACTAATAAAAGTCACCAAAGACATCAACATATAAACTTTAATTAATGGGAAAGCAATATTAAGGGGAGTGCAATCTTTCCGTTGTCACATTACACAAGCCCATCAATCCTGATGAATTAAAGTGTACTAAGACAATAAAACAAAACTACTTAATGAATTGAATACATGCAGGACCTTCTTACAGCTCTTGTATCTTCGTTCAAGGTGTGTCTTGTGCTGCTAACACGTCTGAATTCGTCCTAGGGTTTCTGTGGTCTTCGGTCTTTTTTCTGTATTAGCCTCCCGAAATTCGTCTGGCCTTGGGGTATTTATAGTTTCTGTCTGAGAGTTAGATGCGGCGCATAGGATAAGTAGATGCGGCGCATTGACTTAACTTCGCGTGGGGTCCAAGATTAATATATTCAAGAATATTCGTACACCGCCAGAAGATGCGGCATAACTCCATTTCTAGATGCGGCGCATGTCCTTGCTGTCTTGGATCGTAGCTTGTGAAATCTTGATAGTGATGCGCCGTATATAATAAGTAGGATGCGGCGTATCTGGAGCAGAATGATCTTGATCTTGTACATTTCAGTAGACTCTTAACTTCTTGCTTGTTTTGCTCCATAATTAGTCCAAAATCGCCAAGTTTCACATAATACTTGTTTTTACCTGAAAATTACAAAAGTAAACATTAACGTATCAATTCTCACAGATAATATAATAAAACAAGTCAAATAAATAGGATAAATGATGGTAATAAAATGTACTTATTTGAGTTCATTAAAACCTTAAAAATATTTCAAAACTGTCCCACAAGGAGTGTGTGAATCAGGATGAATATGGGTTAAAATCTGTGTCTTCTGTTCATTATCACTTTGGTATCTTTTGATTGTTATATGTTGAACATGGATTTTAAAAAACTGGATTAGATCAATCTTAGCATTTAATTCGTGTGGTGAGATCTTGATTATAGTATGGTGTTCGTTTGATCTCAGGTCAGGTCGAACCCGATTGGGGTTTGTGTAGACTCGGTCTTCGTGCCCATGTTGTATATTGTCTGCCACTTATTAAACTTGTTATGTTTAGTTGGTTTGCCTTGATCTCTGTCCTAGAGAAAACCTAAATAGGGTGCGTGTATTTCTGTTATCAACACAAAGAAACACCCAAGAGGGTATGGTTGTTGGTTCGGTTAATACCCAAGAGGGTGTTTATGCTGAATTTACAACAGCCCCAAAAGGGGAGTGTTGCGGCTGGAAATTTTGCACTAGCAGGGGTGTTCTTGTTTACTGCTTAAAACGGATCCAATATACCATGATTGTATGCTATTTTTCTGCACTAATAGGTCCTGTTGTTTGCTATTTTTTTAAGCCCCTAATAGGGGTATTCTTGTGCTTATTTTCTGCACCAAATGGGGTGCGTTTGCTGCTGCAAAACAGCCCCCTTCAGGGGTATTTGTCTTGCATAAATAGGTATGTTTGTATGCTTGTTTTCCTGCTCTAAATGTCGTCTTTATTGGCTGCATTTTTCAGCCCCAAATGGGGTATATTGCTGCTGCTTCTTCAGCAGCAGGAGGGGTATTTATTGTTTGCCTTTTTGCAGCCCCAAGTGGGGTAGTTAACTGCTGCAAAACAGCCCCAAGTGGGGTGTATAGCTGCTAAATTTACAGCAGCACCAAAAGTGCTTTATTGCTGATTTTTCAGCATGTTTTATGGGCGTGTCTGTCCTCTGGTTTTTGCAGCCCCAAGAGGTGTTTGTCCTTTGCTTATTTGCAGCCCCAAGAGGGGTGTTTGTGTGCTGGTTGTCTGCACCAGTAGGGTGCGTTTGGTTTTGTGTATAGCAGCCCCAAAGGGGGTGTATTGCTGCTGAATTCACAGCAGCACCAAAAGTGTGCTTTATCATTTTACTTTGTGTGACAGATTTTTTAGAAGGAAAAGGAGGGAAGCGACTAAAGTCTTAGCTTGCCTTGCTTTAGAAGATCTGTCCAAGTACTTTGATGTTCCTATCATTCAAGCTTCAAAAAGCTTAAAGGTTGGACTCACAGTTCTCAAGAAGAAGTGTCGAGAGTTTGGCTATCCACCTGGTGTTCTTCTGTCTTGGTGCTCTCGTTTGACTGGTGGTATACCACCTGCTGTTCTGAGTTCCTGCTGCTTGTTATAGCTATTGGTCTTGTCTCAGCTGCTGGTCGTTACCATTTTCGAATTAATGCTACATCAGCATCCAAGTTGCTAACTGGTGGATTTAAGCCGTCTTCATGGTCTCGTGTAATCCTAAGGCTGATATTCAGTCTTGTTATTGTTGGTTGAACTCGGTCCGCTGTGCTCTGTCTTTGTGGTGATATTAACCTGAGTGTTCTCAGGTGGTGAACCAGCTTCTCTGGTTGTTTCAAGCTGCTACTGCTGCTCTCTTTGTTACAAGTCGTTCCAGCTGTACTCGTTGTTATAGTTACTGGTCAATCCTTTTGTTAAAGGTTCTCTAGTTCTCTCAGCCGCTGACTATATTAAAGGTTCTCTTCAGTGACTTCTAAAGAAGTTCACTTGGTGACCTGCTGCTTATGCACTTCTGCTGCCAGTTTCTTTGATCATTCTACTGGGAGTTATGGCATTTTTATGCTGGTTTGCTCATGGGCTGTGATACATTGGTCTATGCATCATGAGGTTTTAGATCATTGGGTTTCTAGTGTATTGTGATGGATTGAGGGGTTCTGATTGGTTTCAGGGTCTCCCATGGATTCAGAAGTATGCTGGGAGGTCCAATGGTCTGCCCTCATCTTGTTTTCTCCCAAGTCAAAAAAGTCGGGTTCATAATTTAAGCCCGCAAGTTAAAAAGTCGGGTTCATCATTTAAGCCCGCATGAAGAAAAGTCGGGTTCATTTAAGCCCGCATGAAGAAAAGTCGGGTTCATGATTTAAGCCCGCATGAAGAAAAGTCGGGCTCCTTGATTCTTTTTGAGCCCGCAAGATGGAAGCTGTTAAGAAAACAGTTCAAGTTGATAAAACTTTTTGGCTGTAAAAGCCATAAATTGTGTGATGACTCAAAAACCTTTGAAGGATGAAGTCAATCATTCTCTGAGAACATAACTTCTCAGTTGTTAAACATGGAGTTTTCTACTCCATCTTGTTAAACCAACCCATCTGTTTAAAAGTTGGGTTGAGTATTGTCTAGTTCATTGTTGGACTTTTCATTGTTTGACTGATCCTTGTGGATTCAGTCTTTATACCAAGTTGGTATTTTTCACCTACAAGTTCATCGATGCCTAACCCTTTAAAAAGTTGGCTAGAGTTCTTGATGGTTCTCCCAAGTCTGATCATATTGATCAGCTTAGCTTGGTGTTATTTCTCCCAAGTCTGATCATATTGATCAGCTTAGCTTGGTGTATTATTGTTAACACCCTGATTATTCAGGATTGTGTTATTGTTGTTAAACATCCAGTTGAGGAATCTGGTTGTATCTTGTATTGATTGACTCGGAGTTGGAGTTCAATCTTATGCAGACTCTTGTGTAAGCTGCTTTCTATCACCACTCTCAATATTGAAGGTGGTTGGTCATCTGTTTCTGGAAGATCCATTCGACGTTTCAGTCGTGTTGTTGTTGGACTGATCATTGAGGATTCAGTCCTTGTGTGTAGTTGGTCTTATTAACCCAGTACATTATCACAACCTCCCTCTTAAAAGAGTTGGTTGTTGTTCTTGCTGGTATGACTGATCAATATTACTAGACAATATTTGCAGCTATAATTAGCTGCTCTCTTTATCACTGCAGCCTCTTCATTGTTGTTGTATCACTAATAATCAGCAGCCTTTACTGCTTCTGTTGTTAACCATTGGCTTCTGGTGATTATTGCTATTTATGAGTTGGCTATTTCTGGTGTTCATCTCTAATCAGCTGGGTGTGTTGAACATGTTTGGTGTGAAAGTTTGAGGGAGGGTGTTAAAAATATCATCCAAACTTTCAGGGACTGTTTCTGTAATAACAGAAACATTCCCAACTCTAACATTTAACTTTGTTCTCTCTTTGCTATCTTTGTATTGTGCAGGGGCTGTTGGTGTCAAATCTCAATCTTGGGTCCATTTGACCCATGTGCTGCTTCTCCTTTTATGCAGTCAAGATATGGGAGGCTGTGTTAACATAGTATCAAGAGAGTGGGAAGACAACGGTTATATTCCATTTCCTCTCAGTATTTAATCTCCAGCTGGGTTCAAGGTTTAGTATGGAAGTCTAAGACTAATATGAGGAGATGCATCCTCACCAGTTAAACATGGAGCTCACCTCCATCTTCATAAATCAAACCTTTCAAGTTAATCGACGTCTACTTCTTCACAAAGGGTAGTCTAGTGTTCTTGTTGGTTCTTGCAAGACTGATCATAGTGATCAGCTTACTGTATTGTTATTAGCATCCTGATTGTTCAGGCGTAGTGGCTATTAATCTAATTGACTCCAGTTGGAGGTCAATCTTTGTTTCATTTATCTTGTATTGTAACTGGAACTCATTATTGAATCAAGGGGTGGTTGGTTGGATTCATACCAAGTATTCTTAACCATTTTTACAATCCCTGTTGGTTTAATTTTTAAGTCATGTTTAACATCCCTGTTTGTTTTTAAGTCATTAACATCCCTGTTTGTGTAAAATTACGATGTGCCCGTTAAAACGATACTTATAAAACTAGATCATGCTGTTTAAGTTGGAGTCACTAGTCCTTGCTATGGGAAACCCCGCATCTAATCATCTAAAGAAAATCGATAGAGACAAATATTTAACTTTCTAGCTAGATTTAAACGACGAATATCGAAAATCCATGACATTAAAAAGATTGTTGATAAAGCCAGTGATCGATATAATGGAAACTTGAAACTATTGGGCAAATCTCAAGTAATACATTGAAAATGAAGCACTTTCTTCATACATTCTCCATATGTATATCATTAGTTTGGAAGATACGATCTTGCATGAAAGATGTATCATTTGTTGCAAAATAGTGTTGATACAAATAATGTTCTAAAAACGTTATTTATGTCTTTCGATAACTTCACGTTTTGATGATAACAAAATGTGAAATCACTTTACGTTAAAATTAACGTAAACAAGTTTTTAGTCGAAATATCCAATTTCTACATAAATCACTCTAGGTATGAATAAACAAATTTACAACTTGACAAATGATCAAACAAGTGAATTTGTGTCTCAAACTTCACATTTTTAATGTGACAAAACATTTTTTTAAAAATATACCTTACAAGTTATTTTTGAATTATAAAGAAATATTTTATTGAAAAAATAAGTTTAAAAATCATAACAACAATTCCTAGAATCATGGGACTTACATATTTTTGTCAACATCAGTTGCAAATGTAAGCATGTTTCATCCCCAAATCTTTATGCCTTGACGCCGTTTCATCACATCAGCTGAGGCTGCTAGTAATGAAAGTGCTCAATTAAGTTAACCAATTTAGAAACATGTAAACTTGACGCCGTTTCATCACATCAGCTGAGGCTGCTAGCAATGAAAGTGCTCAATTTACCCTTTGATTCCCATTCTTTGAATCATTACATTCAGCTGAGGCTGCTAGCAACGATAGAATATAACCTCAGGTGTTTCCGTATTAATTGGATGGCATATAACTTAAATTTAAGGGTATAAAATTTTGATGTGTGTAATCAAAATATGTACAAAGATGTCATGCATTCATCTTTGTATCATATGTTTTCTACAAAACCATTTACTCATTCGTAGCTTAAAATCAACAAAATTTTAATTGATGGCGTTGAGAAACTTACAACATTTCCTTAAGATGCTTCGTAATTTATCATGGTGTACTTGGTAAGTCTAATATTGACGCACAGGAGAGCGGAGGGGCAAACGTCCGCCGAAGCTAATTAAAAACGCGCCCCTTTCGGATGACAATTTAATGTCAAGCCTCCTTATACCCACTTTATAGTTTGTCAATATTAGGTCCGCCGCTTCGACCACTTTTGTACAGTCGCATCAATCAATTAAAAACTTTAAGATTTAAAGCTTAAAACATTTATGTAGTAAATTATTAAATTGCTAGTCTCGCCTGGGAGCAAATTACCGTGCGAAGCGAACCACTATCGGCACATAAGACTTGACAATAAATAATTTACCACAAATGTTTCATAGTTATTAGGTTCATTTATTTTTATTCAAAAATTACCCTCTTTGATGTTTCCAATCCATTATAATTAAAACACAAAGATCAAGTAATTAAAAAAAAATAAACAAACACTAATAACACATATATGATCATTAACAATATCATATAGCCACATGCAAACCATTTGATAAATCCTATTAATAATTTCTATGTGAATTTTAATGTATGTAATTAATAAAACTCCCATTGGTTTTCGAGCTCATTGTGCCCAATGGACCACAGACGCCAAATAACTTGGCCGCGTAAGTTTTAATTAATTAAATACCACATTGCACATAACCAATTAATTAATATATATTAGGGTCTTCCCTAATTTTAGATTTATCTTAAAAAAAACATGTAGCAAATAATCAACAATCATTCCATAACAAAATATGCAAGATTTTGTCATGGATCCCCATATTGCACTTAAAATCATGTATCACATATTAAAAGCCAATATAGTACGCAATCTAATTAATGACATCACATAAGTACTCATTAATTAAACACCTAAAATTGCATGCAATCCTAGGGTTTCTACAAGTTTTAATAAAAAAAAAAAAAAAAAAAAAAAAAAAAAAAAAAAAAAAAAAAAAAAAAAAACCCTAAAAATAAAATTTTGGGTGTCGACCCAATTTAAAAAAATTAGGGTTTATAAAATTAAAAACCCTAGCAAACAAGATTGCATGTATCTATACAACAAGATTCAATTTTAAGGTTTTTAGTAATTAATTACATGTTAAAAACGGGCTCATGATGCCACTGTTGGAATATTAGAATCATAAATCTATAAACTAATAAACACAAACAATAAACATCAAAGCATGCACAGCGGATTTGGATCTACAATAACATGTAAATTAATTAACTAAAAATTAAATAGATGCGTACCTTTTGATTCCTAGCAAGAACAAGGAATCACGTGCTCCAAGAACAATATAAACCCTAATTTGGGTTTAGGATAAATCGATCACAATAAGGGTCGAATGGGGAAATCACCACAAGCTAAAGTAAGCTTGTTACTCGTTCTTGTACACACGTAATACTAGCGTTTCAATGGGAAAAGCTAGGTTCTTGATCACAAACAAACCAAACACTTTATAAGCACTACTTGGATCGAAATTCCTAGTGGAATTAAAAAGGGTCGATCGGTTTGTACTTTAGAGAAGAAGAGGAAGAGAAGTTTGGCTTGCTTAGGGATTCAAGATTAGGGAAAACAATGAATACAATGAATTGTATTTATAGGCTTCCTTGGCTTGCTCCCCACTCCCACAAAACCGACCCTCATCCCTTAAGGAAAGGGTTCGGCCGACTTTTTCCCAAAGAAAGGGATTCTAGATCCTTCTCTTCCTCTATTGCATTATTAGTCCTTTAACGACCGTTATCTCTAACTCCGTTAAATACTAACACCCGTTAAGTATTGTTTGTTTTGTGAAATGAATAAATAAAATATAAAATATATTTAATTTATTCAATCCATTGAAATTCTTACGTATTGTGTGCAATCCCGAGTCTCGTGTTCGAAACCGGACATACGCATATTAATTTATATCCACAAACTCTAACATCACCTTCATTCCTCTACTAGTGCAAGAGAAGAACACAAGGTATCAAAGAAGATACAAAGTGTTGTAGTTATGGTTATTGCACTTGTAACACACAACGGTGGTACGGTTGCGATCCGGATCGCCGAGGATCACGAATCGAAACCCGTAATCGTCGTTCCCAATCGGTATTCCATACTGTTTCGTTTCGCACCAGATCGCGATCCAACAATTCGCGAATCGGCAATCCAATAATTCACAAATCGGCGATTTATAGGGCTTGAAAACGCGTTCAAATATTATGTAATACGCCAACCGTGGGAATTTGAAGGGTTCCAATACTCTGTTTCTTTTGAATGTGTGTAAATGGGAAGTTTGAAGGTTCACTGGTAATGTGAATACATGTGGAATAAATAGTATTTACTAAATACATACAGTGTTTTATGATAAGACTCTTATCATGACTTATATATTTTTTGTTTGTACGGTGCATTGGCAAGTCTATTAATATTAATATATCATTGAACGTATAAAAATATATGAATCTAAACAATATTATTATTGGGTACGCCGTACAAAAGTATTTGGTACACCGAACCGAAATATATGGTACACTGAACCGAAGGGAATCAGAATGAGCCTACCCCCTGTCGTACCGGATTTTGAGAAATAGCGAACCGCGATCCCGTACCGGAGCGATCCCCGTTCCATGTGACTATGGTCCCGGCTATGAAAAGGAAGTTACATTTTAATACAAACTGAAACCCTTCTGGGTTGTTTTTAAGTTAACAGAACTGAATAATTAATAATACAAAGGCCAAGTAAACAAGTTCCCAGTAGAGAAACTAGTCTAACATCGTAAGTTATCTCCAGGTGCAACCCCAAGCTGGCTACAGTATTGATTGTAGTAACGGACACGAGCAGTTACAGTATCAGAATTTCCACCGTCGCATTCCAATATTCCATTGATAGCTCGGATAGTTGCTCCAAAGCCTTGGCCCGAAAGTATGACTGAGTGGACATTATTCATCCAAAACCATAATGCTGTTCGAAAGGAGATGATTGGATCTGTGGCTACAGTTTCAGGATTGTTTAGTCCGTCAAATCCGATGCTGCTCCCAGCTGGACCGTAGTTGAAATTCCATGATAGTTGGATTGGACCTCTCCCATAGTAACCCTTGTTAGGATTACATGGATATTGTGTATTGTTTTCATCACAATAGTCCCTTGAAGGACCGTTTATTTCCTCAATGTAGCAAAAATCTGCTCATGGAAAAAAAAATAATTTAGCTGATTAATCATTTTATATCGATTATTCATAAACTTTAGTATTACTATCGGTAGTTAATTCAAAATGGATCAATGCAACTGGGTTATCACTAATCAAGTCAGCTATGGTTAGCCAGTTGTAATAACATTGTCAAACTGAGACAAAATTCTGGTAACATAGTAATTTCAAAATTTGTTCAACTGGTGTATTTTATGGTATATGATAACAATATGCATGTGTTTCCGCAATTTGGTTTCATGATCACTAAAGGTTATAATTCAAAATGAGATTGCAACTGTACATGAAACTAAACTTCAAATAAGGCAATATATATGATATATAACAACATATATAGTACTACAAGTTTCTGTAAAATAAGGAGCTTAGTAATGTATCATACTTAAGTTATCAATGTAGCCGTATACTTAGAATATAGTCATATTGAGTTATCACGTAAGCTTTTACAACTGTGCCTCCGTTATCTCAACTACGGCCCTGATTATCAATCTATACTTAATACTTATCAACTATCATGGCCGCAACCTTATAAAATTGGACTGATCTTTGGCCTTAAAGTATATATACTAATTATATGAAATTTGTCTTATAGTTGTATTTAACATAAATAAGAAATTCTATTTTGCTAATATATATAGAAAGTACTTACGTCCAGTTTCATGAGTTACATGTGCAAAGAAAGCAGCAATCTCCCGTTTGGAATCATCTTCCGAACCAACTCTACCAAATTGTTGATAGTTACCAAGAGCCTCAAGAAACGCGGCACGTGTATAAAAATCTCTCCCCTCACAACTCGCATCCGATTGATCCTTGATCCCATTAAAGAATGCATCTGTCACGATACTTTCAACCGATACATCATTAGTAGGTGGAGGTGAGAAACATGGCCCTTGTTGGCACCCAGTGCCACAGAATGCCTCGTCGCTACCACAAAAACCGAACTGGCTGCAGCACAAGTCTGGGCTGCAGCCGCAGTTCTGGGCAGTTGTGATACTAGCGAAAAGTAGTCCAGATATGAAGAGGGTTAAGAAAGTTTGCATTGTGGTTTGTGTGATATGGTCAGTGGCTTCTAAAGGTTGATTTATAGTGTTTGATGTTGTGAACATGAGAAAATGGATATGAGGAATGAAGTATCTCTACGTGTCTGACTTGGTACCAAAGTTGACTTTGCTAAATTTGGTTTGACTTTGAATTGTCAAAGTTTGAAAAGGGTTCATGCTACTTGCAGTTCTAGATTTTTATATGATCTTTGTTTTGACTAAAGAAAGTCCAATTAAAGATGCTCAGTTGCATGGTTATATGATAAGAAGTTATTGAAAATAAAAATGATATCTATATTATTTTATTTTTAGTGACATCACTACTACAAAAAATTGGCTTTAGATACGGTTTTAAAGGACTTTTGGTACGGTTTTTGAACCGTACTAAATAATAGCGTGTCAAGAAACCCTAATATCTGACACAATGCAAGTGGTTATTCTTCCTCAAGAAACCCTAATATGTTCGTTTAGCATCAAGAAGATCAAGGAGGCGATTATGTGCTGATCAAGAAGGTTGTGGAGCTTTTACACCCGGTGAATATATTACTCCAAAAAATGTTTATGTATATAGGATGTAAGTGAATCCTACATCTAATCACGTTACATAGGCGGTAAAGCTAACATAACACGACACTAGTATTTCTATAAAAAGAAAACATACGACTACCTGTTAGAATACATTTGAATCAAGACCAAACATAAACTAACGTCTAATTTGACGACGAAGATTTATATCAAGCGCATCACAGAATGTCAGTTACTTTGCAATTAAATCTTCTCGTTCATATCATATGAATCTTCATCATAATCCTTCTTCCAACGCTCATACAGGCTCTTGTTCCCACTACCACTTCCACCCTTCGACTTTTTTGAAGCCATGAAGTTAGCAGTTTCGTCATACACTTTATACGTATTAGTAGGTTATATCATTGATTAGGAGATCTCTTATTAGGGGTTTGGTATGCATGGCGTTTATTTGCTTATTTTCCAATGTGCATGTTCTATAGGCCATGCGGGTGACCACCAATACCCTACAAGATCGATTGAGCTCTACGTTGCCCTCTCCTTCGATTAGAGAGGTGGTCCCCGGTAATGTCTCCAATTCCCCTAAGCTGTCCAAAATTCTTACATGTCGTTTATCATGTTGTGATTTGGTCTGTATGGAGATGGAGAAAAAGAGTATGTAATTCTTCTCCAGATTCTATGGATGCGATAAAGACGAAGGATATATTCCCGACCATTCATAGATTGTCGCGGCTTTGGATTTCTAGGAGATGCTCGTTGAAGTCGACCATTTGGAGTGTTAACCCGAGAGCAGTTGTTTTATAGTTTTGGAGTGTTCCCCTTTGTTTTAAGTTGTCCGCTGGGGCTTGTTTTTTTTTTTAATGAGATGTCTGTACATATATCTTTTTGCTCTTTCTTAGAGCGCTTTTAAGATAGTTAGGCTTTCCAAAATATATATTAAAAAAAAAAAAAAAAAAAAAAAAAAAAAAAAAAAAAAAAACCGCAAATAGTGAATTGGGGAAGTAAATAAGAAAAAATTAGCGAAAATAACATAAATAGATAATAAAATGCTTCAAAAACTATTGCATTTTAAGCATTATCAAAAAGTTATTAGTAATAAATTTCATTGGTATTTTACTTACCGGTCGTTGATAATTTATTTCCTACTAATACCAAATGAAAACCCATTGATAAATGTAGCGGGAACTTTCTTTCCAAAAATTAGGAAAATACCAACAAATTTAGAAACAGTGCCATTGTTGGATATTAATTACTTAATTTTGTTAACTTTCGTTAGAATAATCTTTTGTAAAGCAACGAAGTTATAGTAATCATGGTGGGCTGGTATTCGATTTTTTTTAGTACGGTTACTTAAAAAACCGTATTAGAAAAATATTTGGTACGGTTAGTAAATAAACCGTACCAAATGACTTTTATTTGGTACGGTTTTATAAATAACCGTATCAAAAAACAAGGACTACACACAAACCGTACCAATTAAATCTTTTTAGGTACGGTTTCTTTGCGAACCGTATCAAATGTCATTTTTTTTTATATTTTGGTACGGTTTTCTCTTAAACCGTATCAAAAAAGCGTAGAAAAAAATGTTTTGTGTAGTAGTGCATAGTGACGTTAAAGAGCGAACGACAAAATATATTTAATGGACGAATTTTAGTGACCTCCTGGCCTGATGTACCCTTTAAGAGGATATGGTTCTTAGTTGGAATCCATCGGTATTGGCTAGCCTAACACTAACTAATGCATTCCATCAAGTTTCTTTTCGGAATCCAGAGGTATTCTTGGCTAGTCCCGGATTTGGAAAGGGTGTTCATCTTCTGATATATAGTTACAAACTAAAACACCTCAGGGGGGGTTTTAGCAACCCTGTGGGTGAAGTGATTATGCACCCTTCAACATCATCGTGTTCATCCTCATCAGGAAAGCTTGTTGTTTCAATAACCACACATCATACGGCTTCAAAGATGATTGTTGTCACTTCTTGAAACCTTTCCTCAGAGAGTGAAACCTCAGCAAATAGTCTCCATGCGTTTGCCTCGGTTGCACCATCAAAGTCTTCTTTACATTTCAACACTATATGTGTTTTACACCCTTTTGAAGGGTGCATCGTCATTTTACCCACAAACCACCTCCCATGTCGTGTTTTAGTTTAATTTTAACTTTGGATTAGAACGTACGCTCTTCCCATAGCCGCGACTAGCCAAATATCTCTGGGTTCTGAATAAGAACGTCGATTGAATGCATTAGTTATCGTTGAATCTTTAAGCAAAGAAAACTGTTGGGTTTTCAAATGGTTATGTTATATCACAATTAAATAAAAAAGATGACAATCATTTATTGACAACGACAGGTTTATGTATCACTTTTCAAGTTTGCTTCATTTACGTTTGTTTATACTCCCTCCATATGTTAATAATTACTTTGGAAGTTACGATCTTGCGTCAAATATGTATTATTTATTAAAAGATAGTATGTGAGAGTTTGTCCCACATTGGTATTAGATAATAAGCTTGAGCTTAAGTCCAAAGTGGTGACCGACAAATTAATGTATTCCATGGTGTTTTAGTTGGAGTCGCTAGTCCCTCCCTATATACTAAGGCTCTTCACAGTAAGGAAAATGTAATCGATCAATCCTGGACACGATTGATCAATTCTTAGTGTGGCTAATCGATCGATTGCAAATGTTGGGAGATTGGGGTCGCTTGGACGACCTCGATCGTTTCTCTTTTCTTTTTCTTTTATTTTTGTGTGTGTAGTTATTAAATATAAATTGTATTTTTGTGGGGTATGTTTTTTGTAGTATAGGTCGTCTTACTGCACCCACCATCAATCAATTGAAAATTTTAAAAGAATAATTATTCTAAAGGTGCTATCTTTTCTTTGTTTTATTTCTATTAATGTTTTTACCTTAGGAAAAGGGGGTTTTTTTCCCTCCGTTTGATTGATTTCTGACTTTACTTTTATGTTTTTTATATGGGTTTTGAAGGTATTCAAATGAGTTTGGAAAATTTGTTTATTGCGTGTTCAAGCAGTTTTTACGGGAGTGGAAAATTAGAAATGGAGATGAAGATGAAGATGCGAAGAACGATGAGATTGATTACACGAGGGAAATCATCAGGTGTATAAAAATTGTTTTCTTTTTGGTTATTTTTTTAATGAGATTATGAAAATGTGCGATGGGTTTCTTTTACAAAATACGTTGGTGATGTGTTATTAGTAGGTTGTTAGGGAAGTTTTTTTTGGTAACGAACAACTGCCGAATATTGTTGACCAAGTATTTTGCGTAACTTGGAACTAACTGGGTGTTTGGATATACGATATAATACTCATGTTAATTTTCAAAAGTCATTTGGATTGGTTTGATGCACACGAGCTGTTCGATCAGGTGCTTAAATAAAAATTTATAGTAGATGTAACATTCTAACTTATTTTCCTGTTAGTTTTTGTAAATGCCAATATTGACTTTAACTACTAATGCTTATTGCTATTTATATTATTATCAATAAGATGAATAATAGGCTTTTGATTTTTGCAGCTTTTGTATTTTGACCAGGATTAAAATGGTGGACTGAATCTCGCTCTGCAGGGATGGCTACATACTAGCGTAACGTTGGTGAGTTTCAGGAAGTACATGTTTTCTTGATTTTAATGATTGGTGTCAAATTCGTTTCGAAAATACGACATGTATATTAACTGTTGTGTCAACACGTTGTAAAAAATAAATAGGCATTTATATTAATTGAAGGTGAATTGGGAATTTGGGTTATGCTTCAATTGGGAATTGGCCAGTAGTGAGGTTACGCTTATCCGTTGTGTTAGAAAATAGAATTATCCTTAACAAATTTAAGTCTTTGAGACCGGGAGAGAATGTGTTGCTATTGATGTGTATATATTATAAAGATTGAATTTCATGACATGTTGATATAGGCATCATTGTCGATTTCGAATATTGATGAGTGGAAGTGGCAACTTACCATGCTGTTACGAAACAAAACAGACCAACAGATTATATCAAGTAGTTAATCTCACTAAAAGAATGGGCCTTGATTGGTATATCTGACTTCTAAATCCTGTTCATCGTTATCTATATATGTATTTGGTATTTTGTTTTTATTCGTACTAATAATCGGGCGTGCAATGAAATGTATACAAATTGGGTGGTTGCAAGCAAAACGAAGGTAAGATCATTTGCACTTTCTGTTGATAGAATTTTTACATACTAAATTAACCTGTCTCAACATGTAACTGTTTAATACTTTCAGCATTATTCTTATAGTACGCTTGGTTGCAGGCACGACGACTGAATACAATGGCCAAGGTACGTCAGTCGTTTTCAAAAGTTACACACTACAACAATTTAGGTATGTATGTATATCGTCATTAAAACATTAAAAAAATGAGAAATGCCTATCCCGTTTGCTTAAACCATTGTGTATGCCATATGGGGACTTTTAGCTTTTAATAATCTGACACGCCCCATTAGTTGCGACAATGTAACAGTAAGAAACTGATAAAGATGTTTTGGGTCTTTGGATTAGCTTTTTTATAAGGTTATTCCCTTGGTTCTGGAAACTAAAAGAGATCAGATCTCTTTAGTTTACGACTCTCAAGCAATTAGAACCTGATTTTAAGTCAATAACCACTCTTAATAAGCAATCCCAAACACTCCCTTAAGTGGTTTTTCTTTTCTAATTTTGTATTATTATTACTATTTTTTTTATTTCGTGCAGATGCGAATTGTGTGTTTTGGCTAATGGGAACACTGAGAAGCTTACATTCGGCTTAATGAAACCTTATTGCAGACAATCCATTCTTTAAAAAGGCAGTTAAACGCGTGAAAGTTAATATTTGGGTATCTAGACGGGCCTGTATATATTTATTATTGATCGACCAGGTTAGTATAGCTTTTACTTACAGAATGAGGTGGTTCCTGTCATGTGAAAATAATGATCCTGAACTTCTATCTTATGCAGGCCCTCTTTCGCCTCTGTTACTTCACGTCTACATTTGATTGTGATTCACAGTTAAATAAATAAATAAATAAATAAATAAACACATTTAACAACTCGATAACAATTTCATTCAAATAAGTGTCGTTTAACAAATTACAATTTGAGATCAATCTCTTACATCACTAAGATAAAAATCATCATTATTAGTGCCAGCTTCATCTTCACCACCGACGTGGTCTTCAGCTTCATCTTCACCATCGACGTGGTCTTCATGATCAGATGCTAAATCATGAGGAATGTGGTCATCATAATCAATATCATCGTCGTCATCGACATCAGTGATAATTGGTGCTGGTGGTGCCTCAACTTCCGCTGGCTGGACATCTATATCTATGGTGCTATAATTCAACTTATCCAACTCAGCAGAGAGTGTGACATGTGATGAATTGTTGTCATGTACAACATCTTGATTGTCTTCTACCACGATGATATCCGGGTTCCAAATCTTTCGATGATAAGAATCTTGGAAGGCCTTCCAACTACCACGTTTACCCGGGAAATCAAGGTAAAAGACTTGTGTTGCTTGTGTTGCAAGAATGTATGGTTCATTTTGAAACGATACACGATCTGTCATAATTTGTGTAATGTTATTTCTATACGTACAACGTTTTATGCGACCCTCGATATTAGTGTCGAACCATTTGACTTTGAACAGCACAACCTTGAACGGAACATACAAAAACTCGAGAATTTCTTCAAGCTGGCCATAATACATTCCTCCGCTAGGATTAGGAGTTGAAATTCCGCTGTTCTGAGTTGAACGACGTAAATCACGGTCGTGTACGATAAACTTCACACCGTTGACTACGCAAGAGTCGACTGAGACTGCAGTGCATGCTGGTCCACAAGCCAAAGCGAATAACTCGGAAGTACAACTTGGGTCATCCTTTACTTTTAATTCACGAATCTATGAAAAAGTTAAGAATAGATATAGATGAGTAATAGTCGTTATTTTTACAGGGTAATACATACAATAAGTCTACCTTGCTCCCAAACCAGCGAGGAAATCCTTTTTGTATATCATTTCCAGGAAATGCCCTGTAGATGTTCATGATATTAGAATAAGTCGTCGAATAATAACTTACGTAAAACACATTTTGAAATAAAACGCGTACCTCTCGTACTCGTTCACGTACGGGTCGATTTCATGACTGTTGTGTAGTACATACCATACTACTTTCTGCATTGTGTCTGGTTGAACCCGGATCAATGATTGCTTGCCATTCAGTTTACAGATTGATCGAAACACCTGAAATTGACTTGTTGGGCTTGGACCGTCCTCATTCCGGTCAGGACGATTAAATCTCGTCTCAACACCCCGAAAATAATGCGAACAGAAAGTTAATGCTTCATCAGCAACATAACCCTCCGCTATTGAACCTTCGGGCTTAGCTTTATTTCTGACATAATTCTTGAGCTTTTTCATGTATCTTTCAAATGGATACATCCACCTCATGTAAACAGGCCCGCCTTCAATAGCCTCTTCGGGTAGATGAATAACCAAGTGAATCATTATGTCAAAAAAACAGGAGGATAAATTTGCTCGAAACTGCACAAAATATTGATGAGTTGTTCTTTAGCTTTCAACTTGTCATCCACCATCAAAGTTCGAGCACATATTTGTTTGAAGAATGAACAAAGCTTGATTATTGGTGTTGCGGTGGTTTGGTCCTTCAAGTAATTTTGAAGTCCAGCAGGAAGCAACCGCTGCATCATTATGTGACAGATCAAACTGAACAAACCAACAGACTTTAGTCAACTAATAACAACTATTTCCACAAATCAGATAATCCCGACTTTGATTTACAATGAAACTTAAAAAAAGAATTGGAATATATAACTGAATTGCAGGAAAAGCATAACTAAAACTGAGATTGTAATTTACATTTCTGAGTCAGACAATGTGGGCATTTCCTATTGTTAGTCTTGTCGACCAACAACCCTGATTGCTAGAGCGGAATAAACCCGATCGAGAAGTCGAACAAGCACCTCTATATCGACAGTAAAGAAAAGAACTTGCACAAGTAAGTACCCTTAATCGAACCTTGATTAAGTATGAAAGAATGATGTACAAATAACCTCACCCCTCGTCTCTATTTATAGAGAACGAGGGGGAGAAAACAACTCCTAAACCGACTAGAAGCCATAGTCGGCTGTACAAGAAAAAAGGAAACAACTTTCTACTTGCCTAAGAATAAGAAACTTAACACTTTAACCCCTAGACTTACTGACATGCTAATATAGAGACTAATCTTGCAACAATTTCCACCTTAGGCTTTATATTAGCCTACACCGACGCTCAGCAACTCCAAGCAATGCTGAAACTTAAGTCCAGGTACCACCTTCGTCAAGGCATCCGCAGCATTGTGTTCAGTACCCACCTTCAGAACTTCAACCGTCTTTGCTTCCAAGACCTCTCTGATAAAGTGATAACGCACATTGATGTGCTTAGTCCTTTCATGAAAAACATGATTCCGCGATAAGTGAATCGCGCCTTGATTATCACAATTAACTGCCACAGTGTTAAGCTCCACGCCCAACTCTTCCAAGAGTCCCCTTAGCCAAATAGCTTCCTTCACAGCCTCCGTAAGAGCCATATACTCCGCCTCTGTAGTTGAAAGAGCCACCACGTGTTGTAGCGTTGCCTTCCAGCTTACAACACATCCCTGTACTAAAAACGCGTAACCTGTGATCGACCTACCTTTATCCGGATCCTTTACGTAGTCTGAATCAACAAAACCTGTTACGTCCACATGGTTGCCATGATTTGTCCCAAACACCAAACCCACGTTTGCAGTACCCCGCAAATATTTCAAAATCCACTTCACTGCTTCCCAATGATTTTTACCTGGATTCGCCAAATATCTGCTAACAACACTTACTGCATACGCTATGTCTGGCCTCGTGCACACCATCAAGTACATTAAGCTCCCAACCGCATTTGAATACGGCACCTTACTCATCCTTTCAACATCACAATCCCTAACCGGACAATCCTTCAACGACAGCTTGAAGTGCCCACCTAATGGCAGCTTGAAGTGCCCACCCAATGGCATCTGAACCGATTTCCCATTGTCTATTCTAAAATTATTTAAAATCTTAGAAACATACCCGGATTGTGACACCCTCAGAATCTTGCGACTCCGATCCCTGATGATCTCCATACCAAGAATCTTCTTTGCTTCCCCGAGTTCTTTCATGTCAAACTCCTTATTAAGCAAAGACTTGATAGACCTAATCTCAGCCTTGCTTTTACTAGCAATTAGCATATCGTCTACATATAACAGTAGATAGATATACTCACCTGGTGCATAACTCCTGTAATATACGCAGCTGTCGTAACTGCTACGCTTAAACTCGTTGCTCAGCATGTACTCATCAAACCTCCTATACCATTGCCTAGGTGACTGCTTCAAACCATAAAGGGATTTCTTTAACAAACATACCTTGTTACCTTGTTCATATCCCGGTGGCTGCCTCATGTAGATCACTTCTTCAAGATTCCCATGTAAAAATGCCGTCTTTACATCAAGCTGCTCCAGCTCATAATCTCTACACGCAGTTAATGCAAGTATAACCCGAATAGATGTGTGTCGAACTACCGGTGAAAATACTTCATTATAGTCAATACCTGCCCTCTGTGTGAATCCACGAGCCACCAACCTTGCCTTGTACCTAGGCTTTTGAACACCTTTAATCCCTTCCTTTATCTTGAACAGCCATTTGCAGCTCACCAGCTTTTGCCCAGCTGGATGATCTACTAACTCATAGGTCTTATTCTTCCTCAGAGAATCCATCTCTTCATCCATAGCAGCTTTCCACTTAGAACTATCTTCACAAGCAACTGCCTCCTGGTATGTCAATGGTTCATGAGTATCTTCTTCCTCTGCTGCCGCAAACGCGTAAGCAGCCATATTACTCTCATCTCGAAACCTCAAAGGTTTCGTTCTTGTCCTTGGCTCTCTATCCCGAACCAACTGATAATCTGTGAGATCCGGTGTTTGATCATGATCCTGATCCCCTGCATCTTCATCATCGCCATCTTCCTGATCATTTGTCTGATCTTCCTCAAGCGAATGATTATTTAACCTTTGCAGTTCCACCTCAACCTGTAATTCCTCAACAGACTTATCAGTACCTGCACCAGAATCCTTCAATGTGTCTTTGTACATGACACTTTCATTGAAGACCACGTTCCTGCTAGTGACTATTTTAGGTGATTCATTATCAAGCCTATATAGCCTGTACCCCTTCACACCTTCAGGATACCCCAAAAGAACGCATTTTACCGCTCTCGGCTCGAGCTTACCTTGTTTAACGTGTGAATATGCGACACAGCCAAAAATCCTCAACATCCCATAATCACTTGGATGTCCCGACCACATCTCCATAGGTGTCTTTTTCTCAATCGCTGTCGATGGTGACCTATTGATAAGATATGCGGCCGTACATGTCGCTTCCGCCCAGAAGGTCTTGGGCAATCCAGACTGAATTAATAAACAGCGTACCTTATCCATGAGAGTTCTATTCATCCGTTCTGCTAATCCATTCTGCTGCGGCGTCCCGGCAACTGTCAAATGTCTAGCAATCCCACTCTCTGTGCACAACTGTTCAAACTCCCGGTTACAGAACTCAAGACCATTATCTGTCCTAAGCTTCTTAACCGTCCTCCCAGTCTGATTTTCAACTAACTGCTTCCACTCTTTGAACTTTCCAAATGCTTCGTGTTTGAACCTGAGAATATAAACCCATACCCTCCTGGAATAATCATCAACAATAGATAAGAAATATCTCTTACCTCCCAATGATTCCACCTGAGACGGACCCCATAAGTCTGAATGAACATAGTCTATCACTCCCTGAGTAGTGTGCCTTCCTACACCGAAACTGACTCGATGTGACTTTCCCAGAACACAATTCTCACAAAAATCGAGCTTACCTAGACTCTTCTTTCCAAACAGCTCCTGCTTTTCTAGCACCTGAAGTCCCGCCTCACTGATATGTCCCAGTCTTTTGTGCCAAACCTGCGCAAGACTGTCTTTTTCTTCAACACTAGCATTAAGCTCACCCGCCACTGCATGGCCATCCAAAGAGTATACGCAATTATCCCTTCGGGTTCCAGATAAAATAACCCTGGAACCATTAATCACCTTGATTTTGCCTGACTGCATTTTTACGGTATATCCCTCTTTTTCAAGAGTTCCCAGCGATATCAAGTTTCTTTTCAATTCAGGAATATACCTGACATTGTGTAACACAAAACTTGACCCATCTTTCAGTTGTACCCTTACCTTGCCAATACCTCTGATCTTGCACTCCCTGTTGTCACCCAACAGTACCCTGCCCCCATCGCATTCCAGAAAATCAAAAAATAAATCTAACCTGGGTGTCATGTGGTATGAACCTCCTGAATCCATGATCCAATCTAGCAGAGCCTCTGCACTCATAACCATCATCACCTCAGAACCGTCATAAATCGAACCACTGGAGCTTGGCTGATCATCTTTCTTGACGAAACCATTTGACTTCTTGCGATTATTCTTTGGACAGTTTCTCTTCAAGTGCTCCTCAGACTGGCAAATATAGCACTTGAGTCTTCCACCTCGAGACTTTGATCTTGACTTTCCCCTAGACTGATGCGAATTCCTGCGATCAGTTCTTCCCCTCACATATAACCCTTCACCATCATCCCCCTTCGCCTTAGACCTTTCTTTGATTTCCTTTGAATTCAGTGTGGCCATCACATCCTCCAAAGTCAAAGCTTCCCGTCCATAAAGCAAGGTATCCACAAAGTGTTCGTATGATGCTGGTAAAGAAGTGAGTAATAATAAAGCAAGATCTTCATCCTCGAATTTTACCTCAATATTTGCTAAATCAAGAACGATTTTGTTGAACTCATCTATATGCTCGGAAATCGTACGTCCAGCCGGCATGTAGAATGTATACAACTTCTTCTTCAGGAACAACTTGTTGGCCAAGGACTTTGTCATGTACAAAGTCTCGAGCTTGGACCAAACCCCCGCTGCAGTCGTCTCCCCGGTAACCTCTCTCAGTACCTTGTTACCTAAACACAAAATCATGGCACTGTGAGCTTTCTTGTTTAGCTCAGCTTTCGCTGTAGCATCCATATTTGCGGGTAAAACCTCCAGAGCTGCTTCACATCCATGTTGGATTAATAAAGCACGCATCTTGACTCTCCATAACCCGAAATCACCAGTTCCATCGAATTTCGCGATCTCAAACTTGGCTCCCGTCATTCTTTAATCCCTTTGTTAATTTTCTAAACCTTGTGATATATTAAACCTCACAATCACAAATTACAAAGTCCCTTGTGCAATATTCCCCTTGTTGCTATAAACCCTTCTTGCAAATCGAATAAATTAGAATAACCCTAAACCCTTGATTTCGAACAAGTAAACATGACCGTTAACTTGAACCCCAAGAAAACCCGCAACAAGAAAAAACCTTCGAAGTCGATTTATAAACTCTAAAATGAAAACTTGATCTTTTATTAAAAAGACCACTCATGTGAATCGTTATAAACCCAAAACGTACAAGTAATATTAACTTATTAGAAAATACCCTAATAAGACAAAAACCTTATCAACTTGTATATTCTTCACTTGGGATGAATAAACAAATAACCCACCACTAGTCACTGTTTTCTTTTTCACGTGTAAAAAAAACAAAACCTCGTCTTCTTCGCTCAGTAAACCTGCTACTCCTTCTTGACGTCCAAAAAAAAATTTTGAACAGCAAAACCTTTGTTGTCGATAACCTGGTAGCCCAAACAGAATATAACCTCCTGTTCCTTCCAGAAAACCGAACACCAAAGAAGAACCCTTCTTGATCGATCCTAGACAACCAGCGAAACCCGCGAACCTGAGCTCCTGATACCACTTGTTAGTCTTGTCGACCAACAACCCTGATTGCTAGAGCGGAATAAACCCGATCGAGAAGTCGAACAAGCACCTCTATATCGACAGTAAAGAAAAGAACTTGCACAAGTAAGTACCCTTAATCGAACCTTGATTAAGTATGAAAGAATGATGTACAAATAACCTCACCCCTCGTCTCTATTTATAGAGAACGAGGGGGAGAAAACAACTCCTAAACCGACTAGAAGCCATAGTCGGCTGTACAAGAAAAAAGAAACAACTTTCTACTTGCCTAAGAATAAGAAACTTAACACTTTAACCCCTAGACTTACTGACATGCTAATATAGAGACTAATCTTGCAACACTTATTATTGTAAAACTTGAGTAGTGTTCACTTCAACCACACGATATGCTTTTTGCCATGGCTATCAAAGACTGACCATCTGACCCCCACGATAGCCTCCTTGAAAAACTGCACAAGACCATAAACAATTAACTTCTAAAGTAGACGGAAAAATCTAGTTTATCTGCAATTAAATAGGCACATAACGACATAGGTATGCACACGACTTTTAACATATAACATGGACACACAAACACATACTATATTATTTTGAGCAGAGACACAAAAACACATATGAAAAAGGGCATTGAAAAACCACTTTGTCCATACATAAAAAAACTAAAATGAAGAACAACTCATATGCAGTTATCTAAATGGTGGGAACCCGAATATATATCAACAATATTTCAGTAAGATCAATGGGATAGCCATATTAATTCTTTCACATTCTCTAGCATGTCAAAGTTATTTAAACGGTGGTTTGGTCCTTCAAGTAATTTTGAAGTCTTTCAAGTAACTTTGAAGTTTACAAAAAAAAACAAATGACTATAGATTCTTTTTTTACTAGACAATCTTAGAATTTTGGAATATTTTGGGGAATTATTAATTTATAGTTTCGTTGAGACCAATATATTTACATTTGGATTTCAAAAAAATTATTATCTTATTATTTTATCGATTGGGGTCTAATTTTGTACTGGTCCCAAGTTGGGACCAAACAAATTATTAGTTTTATCGAGGCTATTAATTTATAGAGGTTCTACTGTATATGGACACATTAGGTAGCATGTAGTAAGGTGATGTTTGATATTAACTTAAGTGACTAAAAAAAAAAAGTGAATCTAAAAGGTCATATAAAAGTCGTTTGTTTATGACTAAATAAAAAAGATGACTGAAAATATAAAGTGATAAAACTGAGAATGTATACATTAAGCCATCTTTTATTTAGAGACGACTTAATATGGAATTTAAACAAACAAGCCCTAAGTTGTTAACTTAAAGATGTGGTCAAATATGTGTCGGCTTACCTATCTTAACTTAAGGATGTGATTTTTTTTTTTCACTAAAAAGGTTTGTATTTCACATTTCAAGTTTGCATCAATAAACTTTGTTCATACTCCCTCCATATGTGTCTCGTTAGTTTGGAAGTACGATCTTGCATTAAAGATGTATTATTACTAAAGGGCTTGTGTCCCAAATCTCAATGGCATCTCAAGTCGTGTGAGAATGCTCATAAACCAAATGATTGTGGTTATACGTCTTGCTTAGAACTATGAGATAGATTTATGATTTATATATTGTGAGATAATTTAGTTGACGTTTAAAAAAAAATAATAATAATAATAATTATTTTGTAGAGATGTATCATTTGTTACAAGATTATATGTAACAATATGTCCCACATTGATGTGAGATAAGAAACTTAAGCCCTTTATAAGTCCAAATAGGTGGCTAACTGTTGACTTGTTCAATGGTTTTTAGTTTAGTCCTTTGGGATGTGCGTTACGAACTACAAATTCTTTGAACTCGTTTTTTAATGCTAGTCGAAGTGCTGGCTGAGTAATGCCTTTAACGTCTTTTTTTAATTCAGAATCGCTAGTCCCAACTTTGGGATGGGCGTTACAAACTGGAATTCTATACATGCACGGATTTAAGGCTAGGTAGTCCGAAGTACTGGTTGATTAATGCATTTACTTAGTCGAAGTCGCTTCCCTGCTTTGGGATGGGTGTTACAAACACCACGTGAGTGGTATTATTACCTTCCTATTTAGGTAAATTAAATTAATTAACAATGTTATTAACACCCATGAGTGGGTAAAGTAACGAGGTACCTTTTCAAAGGTGTGTCCAACACATGAATATACAAACATCATATCCTCTAATAATTCTTTTAAGCACTTAAGATATTAAAAAAATAATAATAAAAAAAAAAAAAAAAAAAAAAAAAAAAAAAAAAAAAAATCGTGAAAAAAAGAAGTGTTTACCAAAAGGTTTATTCTTAATAACAGTTTACTTTGACAAGATAAATACCGAATATACAAAAGGGTTTATGCTTAAGTATGCTCAAATATGATTTTTGGCTATTTTTACTCGTTTAATTATAACCAAATTACAATCACAAAGATGACAATCATTTATTAAGATTTGTTTTAGTGTATTTTATCAAATGTATCAGCTTACCCGTGTTAACTTAAGGATGTGTTTGTTTTACAATACAATGAGAGGTTTATATATTACTTTTCAAGTTTGCTTCAATAGAACTTTTTCATACTCCCACCGTTGGAAGTTACGATCTTACATAAAAATAAATTATTTTGTGTGACAATCTGTCCCACATTGGTGTTAGATAATAAGCTTGAGCTTCTTATAAGTCCAAAGTGTTGACCGGCTAATGTGGTCCATCATGGTGTTTTAGTTGTAGTCGCTAGTCTCCGTATGGTAGGGTATTACATTCTAATACAAACTAAGGCACCTTTTGAGACTTTTTAAGTCTTTTAACAATCCCTGTTGGTTTAATTTTTAAGTCATGTTTAACATCCCTGTTTGTTTTTAAGTCATTAACATCCCTGTTTGTGTAAAATTACGATGTGCCCGTTAAAACGATACTTATAAAACTAGATCATGCTGTTTAAGTTGGAGTCGCTAGTCCTTGCTATGGGAAACCCCACATCTAATCATCTAAAGAAAATCGATACAGACAAATATTTAACTTTCTAGCTAGATTTAAACGACGAATATCGAAAATCCATGACATTAAAAAGATTGTTAATAAAGCCAGTGATCGATATAATGGAAACTTGAAACTATTGGGCAAATCTCAAGTAATACATTGAAAATGAAGCACTTTCTTCATACTTTCTCCGTATGTATATCATTAGTTTGGAAGATACGATCTTGCATGAAAGATGTATCATTTGTTACAAAATAATGTTGATACAAATAATGTTCTAAAAACGTTATTTATGTCTTTCGATAACTTCACGTTTTCATGATAACAAAATGTGAAATCACTTTACGTTAAAATTAACGTAAACAAGTTTTTAGTCGAAATATCCCGTTTCTACATAAATCACTCTAGGTATGAATAAACAAATTTACAACTTGACAAATGATCAAACAAGTGAATTTGTGTCTCAAACTTCACATTTTTAATATGACAAAACATTTTTTAAAAAATATACCTTACAAGTTATTTTTGAATTATAAAGAAATATTTTATTGAAAAAATAAGTTTAAAAATCATAACAACTATTCCCCCCCCCCCCCCCCCCCCCCCCCCCCAAAATTAGCTCCAAACTTTCTCAAATAAACTTTCACCACTAAGAACAAAAATTAGAGCGTCCTTGTCTGGCACGGTACCACGGTACCACTAAATTTAGTGGTACCGTGTCCTTATAACGGTCAGATTTCTTCTGCCTAAAAATACCAGCCCTCTTCATAGTTTTTGGGCGTCTTTTTTCACACACAACTTTCTAAGTTTAAAACTCTTATCACATCTTTTCTTCTTAATCATTTAGTTTAGTTTTCTTTTGTTTAAATAGTGATCCAATCATCCAACCAAGTGATCACTTTCATTCTTCTACTAGTGCAAGAGAAGAACACAAAGTATCAAAGAAGATACAAAGTGTTGTAGTTATAGTTAGTGCACTTGTAACACACAACGGCGGTACGGTTGCGATCCGGATCGCTGGGGATCACGAACTGAAACCCATAATCGTCGTTCCCAATCGGTATTCCATACTGTTTCGTTTCGCACCAGATCGCGATCCAACAATTCGCGAATCGGCAATCCAATAATTCACAAATCGGCGATTTATAGGGCTTGAAAACGCGTTCAAATATTATGTAATACGCCAACCGTGGGAATTTGAAGGGTTCCAATACTCTGTTTCTTTTGAATGTGTGTAAATGGGAAGTTTGAAGGTTCACTGGTAATGTGAATACATGTGGAATAAATAGTATTTATTAAATACATACAGTGTTTTATGATAAGACTCTTATCATGACTTATATATTTTTTGTTTGTACGGTGCATTGGCAAGTCTATTAATATTAATATATCATTGAACGTATAAAAATATATGAATCTAAACAATATTATTATTGGGTACGCCGTACAAAAGTATTTGGTACACCGAACCGAAATATATGGTACACTGAACCGAAGGGAACCAGAATGAGCCTACCCCCTGTCGTACCGGATTTTGAGAAATAGCGAACCGCGATCCCGTACCGGAGCGATCCCCGTTCCATGTGACTATGGTCCCGGCTATGAAAAGGAAGTTACATTTTAATACAAACTGAAACCCTTCTGGGTTGTTTTTAAGTTAACAGAACTGAATAATTAATAATACAAAGGCCAAGTAAACAAGTTCCCAGTAGAGAAACTAGTCTAACATCGTAAGTTATCTCCAGGTGCAACCCCAAGCTGGCTACAGTATTGATTGTAGTAACGGACACGAGCAGTTACAGTATCAGAATTTCCACCGTCGCATTCCAATATTCCATTGATAGCTCGGATAGTTGCTCCAAAGCCTTGGCCCGAAAGTATGACTGAGTGGACATTATTCATCCAAAACCATAATGCTGTTCGAAAGGAGATGATTGGATCTGTGGCTACAGTTTCAGGATTGTTTAGTCCGTCAAATCCAATGCTGCTCCCAGCTGGACCGTAGTTGAAATTCCATGATAGTTGGATTGGACCTCTCCCATAGTAACCCTTGTTAGGATTACATGGATATTGTGTATTGTTTTCGTCACAATAGTCCCTTGAAGGACCGTTTATTTCCTCAATGTAGCAAAAATCTGCTCATGGAAAAAAAAATAATTTAGCTGATTAATCATTTTATATCGATTATTCATAAACTTTAGTATTACTATCGGTAGTTAATTCAAAATGGATCAATGCAACTGGGTTATCACTAATCAAGTCAGCTATGGTTAGCCAGTTGTAATAACATTGTCAAACTGAGACAAAATTCTGGTAACATAGTAATTTCAAAATTTGTTCAACTGGTGTATTTTATGGTATATGATAACAATATGCATGTGTTTCCGCAATTTGGTTTCATGATCACTAAAGGTTATAATTCAAAATGAGATTGCAACTGTACATGAAACTAAACTTCAAATAAGGCAATATATATGATATATAACAACATATATAGTACTACAAGTTTCTGTAAAATAAGGAGCTTAGTAATGTATCATACTTAAGTTATCAATGTAGCCGTATACTTAGAATATAGTCATGTTGAGTTATCACGTAAGCTTTTACAACAGTGCCTCCGTTATCTCAACTACGGCCCTGATTATCAATCTATACTTAATACTTATCAACTATCATGGCCGCAACCTTATAAAATTGGACTGATCTTTGGCCTTAAAGTATATATACTAATTATATGAAATTTGTCTTATAGTTGTATTTAACATAAATAAGAAATTCTATTTTGCTAATATATATAGAAAGTACTTACGTCCAGTTTCATGAGTTACATGTGCAAAGAAAGCAGCAATCTCCCGTTTGGAATCATCTTCCGAACCAACTCTACCAAATTGTTGATAGTTACCAAGAGCCTCAAGAAACGCGGCACGTGTATAAAAATCTCTCCCCTCACAACTCGCATCCGATTGATCCTTGATCCCATTAAAGAATGCATCTGTCACGATACTTTCAACCGATACATCATTAGTAGGTGGAGGTGAGAAACATGGCCCTTGTTGGCACCCAGTGCCACAGAATGCCTCGTCGCTACCACAAAAACCGAACCGGCTGCAGCACAAGTCTGGGCTGCAGCCGCAGTTCTGGGCAGTTGTGATACTAGCGAAAAGTAGTCCAGATATGAAGAGGGTTAAGAAAGTTTGCATTGTGGTTTGTGTGATATGGTCAGTGGCTTCTAAAGGTTGATTTATAGTGTTTGATGTTGTGAACATGAGAAAATGGATATGAGGAATGAAGTATCTCTACGTGTCTGACTTGGTACCAAAGTTGACTTTGCTAAATTTGGTTTGACTTTGAATTGTCAAAGTTTGAAAAGGGTTCATGCTACTTGCAGTTCTAGATTTTTATATGATCTTTATTTTGACTAAAGAAAGTCCAATTAAAGATGCTCAGTTGCATGGTTATATGATAAGAAGTTATTGAAAATAAAAATGATATCTATATTATTTTATTTTTAGTGACATCACTACTACAAAAAATTGGCTTTAGATACGGTTTTAAAGGGCTTTTGGTACGGTTTTTGAACCGTACTAAATAATAGCGTGTCAAGAAACCCTAATATCTGACACAATGCAAGTGGTTATTCTTCCTCAAGAAACCCTAATATGTTCGTTTAGCATCAAGAAGATCAAGAAGGCGATTATGTGCTGATCAAGAAGGTTGTGGAGCTTTTACACCCGGTGAATATATTACTCCAAAAAATGTTTATGTATATAGGATGTAAGTGAATCCTACATCTAATCACGTTACATAGGCGGTAAAGCTAACATAACACGACACTAGTATTTCTATAAAAATAAAACATACGACTACCTGTTAGAATACATTTGAATCAAGACCAAACATAAACTAACGTCTAATTTGACGACGAAGATTTATATCAAGCGCATCACAGAATGTCAGTTGCTTTGCAGTTAAATCTTCTCGTTCATATCATATGAATCTTCATCATAATCCTTCTTCCAACGCTCATACAGGCTCTTGTTCCCACTACCACTTCCACCCTTCGACTTTTTTGAAGCCATGAAGTTAGCAGTTTCGTCATACACTTTATACGTATTAGTAGGTTATATCATTGATTAGGAGATCTCTTATTAGGGGTTTGGTATGCATGGCGTTTATTTGTTTATTTTCCATTGTGCATGTTCTATAGGCCATGCGGGTGACCACCAATACCCTACAAGATCGATTGAGCTCTACGTTGCCCTCTCCTTCGATTAGAGAGGTGGTCCCCGGTAATGTCTCCAATTCCCCTAAGCTGTCCAAAATTCTTACATGTCGTTTATCATGTTGTGATTTGGTCTGTATGGAGATGGAGAAAAAGAGTATGTAATTCTTCTCCAGATTCTATGGATACGATAAAGACGAAGGATATATTCCCGACCATTCATAGATTGTCGCGGCTTTGGATTTCTAGGAGATGCTCGTTGAAGTCGACCATTTGGAGTGTTAACCCGAGAGCAGTTGTTTTATAGTTTTGGAGTGTTCCCCTTTGTTTTAAGTTGTCCGCTGGGGCTTGTTTTTTTTTTATGAGATGTCTGTACATATATCTTTTTGCTCTTTCTTAGAGCGCTTTTAAGATAGTTAGGCTTTCCAAAATATATATTAAAAAAAAATAAAAAAAAAAAATAAAAAAAAACGCAAATAGAGAATTGGGGAAGTAAATAAGAAAAAATTAGCGAAAATAACATAAATAGATAATAAAATGCTTCAAAAACTATTGCATTTTAAGCATTATCAAAAAGTTATTAGTAATAAATTTCATTGGTATTTTACTTACCGGTCGTTGATAATTTATTTCCTACTAATACCAAATGAAAACCCATTGATAAATGTAGCGGGAACTTTCTTTTCAAAAATTAGGAAAATACCAACAAATTTAGAAACAGTGCCATTGTTGGATATTAATTACTTAATTTTGTTAACTTTCGTTAGAATAATCTTTTGTAAAGCAACGAAGTTATAGTAATCATGGTGGGCTGGTATTCGATTTTTTTAGTACGGTTACTTAAAAAACCGTATTAGAAAAATATTTGGTACGGTTCGTAAATAAACCGTACCAAATGACTTTTATTTGGTACGGTTTTATAAATAACCGTATCAAAAAACAAGGACTACACACAAACCGTACCAATTAAATCTTTTTAGGTACGGTTTCTTTGCGAACCGTATCAAATGTCATTTTTTTTTATATTTTGGTACGGTTTTCTCTTAAACCGAATCAAAAAAGCGTAGGAAAAAATGTTTTGTGTAGTAGTGCATAGTGACGTTAAAGAGCGAACGACAAAATATATTTAATGGACGAATTTTAGTGACCTCCTGGCCTGATGTACCCTTTAAGAGGATATGGTTCTTAGTTGGAATCCATAGGTATTGGCTAGCCTAACACTAACTAATGCATTCCATCAAGTTTCTTTTCGGAATCCAGAGGTATTCTTGGCTAGTCCCGGATTTGGAAAGGGCGTTCATCTTCTGATATATAGTTACAAACTAAAACACCTCAGGGGGGGTTTTAGCAACCCTGTGGGTGAAGTGATTATGCACCCTTCAACATCATCGTGTTCATCCTCATCAGGAAAGCTTGTTGTTTCAATAACCACACATGATACGGCTTCAAAGATGATTGTTGTCACTTCTTGAAACCTTTCCTCAGAGAGTGAAACCTCAGCAAATAGTCTCCACGCGTTCGCCTCGGTTGCACCATCAAAGTCTTCTTTACATTTCAACACTATGTGTTTTACACCCTTTTGAAGGGTGCATCGTCATTTTACCCACAAAACCTCCCATGTCGTATTTTAGTTTAATTTTAACTTTGGATTAGAACGTACGCTCTTCCCATAGCCGCGACTAGCCAAATATCTCTGGGTTCTGAATAAGAACGTCGATTGAATGCATTAGTTATCGTTGAATCTTTAAGCAAAGAAAACTGTTGGGTTTTCAAATGGTTATGTTATATCACAATTAAATAAAAAAGATGACAATCATTTATTGACAACGACAGGTTTATGTATCACTTTTCAAGTTTGCTTCATTTACGTTTGTTTATACTCCCTCCATATGTTAATAACGAGATGGTGCGCCCGCGCGTTGCGGCGGGATTTTTTTTATTCAAGTTTCTTAAAAAAAAAAAAAAAAAAAAAAAAAAAAAAAAAAAATACTGTAGCTACAGTACACTGTGTTACTGTTCATCCAGCCCCGCCCCGACCCGACCCGACCCGCCCGACCCGACCCGACCCGGGGTAAATGGTTTCTACAGTGTTTGCTTGGTTGGGGTTGCCAAAAAGCTCCCAACAAATGTTATTATGTATAATTACTTTGGAAGTTACGATCTTGCGTCAAATATGTATTATTTATTAAAAGATAGTATGTGAGAGTTTGTCCCACATTGGTATTAGATAATAAGCTTGAGCTTAAGTCCAAAGTGGTGACCGACAAATTAATGTATTCCATGGTGTTTTAGTTGGAGTCGCTAGTCCCTCCCTAAGGCACTTCAGAGTAAGGAAAATGTAATCGATCAATCCTGGACACGATCGATCAATTCTTAGTGTGGCTAATCGATCGATTGCAAATGTTGGGAGATTGGGGTCGCTTGGACGACCTCGATCGTTTCTCTTTTCTTTTTCTTTTTCTTTTGTGTGTGTAGTTATTAAATATAAATTGTATTTTTGTGGGGTATGTTTTTTGTAGTGTAGGTCGTCTTACTGCACCCACCATCAATCAATTGAAATTTTTAAAAGAATAATTATTCTAAAGGTGCTATTTTTTCTTTGTTTTATTTCTATTAATGTTTTACCTTACACTGTGTTTTAGAGTTATTACAAGAGGGGAAATGAAAACAATGAAAAGTAAGTGAAAGAAAGGTAAAGAAAATGAAAAAAAGTTAGTGATGTATTTTGTGTTCTTGAGTTTGAAGTAAAAGGAAGGAATTAGTAAAAGATAGGGTTATTAATTTACAGATATACCCTTTAATAAATGTCTCATGTTCTTTGACATATGAGTTTACGACATCAGTTTTCACCGGCTCTCTCCTCACTTTTCTCTCCAAGCAAACCAAGATCCAAATACCAAGATCTTTGTTTTCATCTCTTTGTTTTCACCAAACCGAAACCCAGTAAAATAACGAGATCCAAAAAACCAACAAAGTCGAAACCCAAAAAATCTTTATATGAACCGATCTGTGGGTTTCATGCTTGTTTTCATCTCTTATTTAATTCAACAATTGAAGAACATAAAGCATGTTAGTGTTTACATATTATTTCATGCTTGTTTAATCTCGTCACCAGCTTCATCCCAAAACTCCATCACCACCGCCACCTAACACCAGCACACCGGTGACGACGGATCTACAACGAGCTTCATCCCAAGATCCATTTTTCAGTTTTTCTTATAATATTTGTTCATTATTTATTTGAATATAATCATGAATAGTTGATATTATTTGGGTATGTTAAAATTTATTAAGATGATGGTGTGATGGTAATGAAAAAGGTGCATAAAAATAATTTGGGTAATGGTGGACTGTGCAAGGACAGTGAAAGAGAATAATTTGCAGGTGAATGTTTTGTGAAAGAGAAGAATCTAGTAGGGATAGTTATTTTTTTTATTTTGTGAAAGAGAAGAATATATCCCAATATTGTGAAAGAGACGATTGTGGAATTTGCAGGGTAATGGTGGACTGTGAAAGAGAAGAATCTAGTAGGGATAGTTATGTCTTTTGTTCACCTTTCCTTCACTTTCATCCCAATATTGGGATGAAAGATTTTGTAGCAAAATCACCCATGTGATACTTCCTTTCCCGTCCTTTTCATTCTTTATCAAATCTTGAGAACACAACTTTTTTTTGTTTCATCCCTTTCGCTCCCCTTTCCCTCCTTTTATGAAACTGGAGAACATAGTCTTAGGAAAAGGGGTTTTTTTTTCCCTCCGTTTGATTGATTTCTGACTTTTCTTTTATGTTTTTTATTTGGGTTTTGAAGGTATTTAAATGGGTTTGGAAAATTTGTTTATTGCGTGTTCAAGCAGTTTTTACGGGAGTGGAAAATTAGAAATGGAGATGAAGATGCGAAGAACGATGAGATTGATTACATGAGGGAAATCATCAGGTATATAAAAATTGTTTTCTTTTTAGTTATTTTTTTAGTGAGATTATGAAAATGTGCGATGGGTTTCTTTTACAAAATACGTTGGTGATGTGTTACGTTGGTGATGTGTTATTAGTAGGTTGTTAGGGAAGATTTTTTTGGTAACGAACAACTGCTGAATGTTGTTGACCAAGTATTTTGCGTAACTTGGAACTAACTGGGTGTTTGGATATACGATATAATACTCATGTTAATTTTCAAAAGTCATTTGGATTGGTTTGATGCACACGAGCTGTTCGATCAGGTGCTTAAATAAAAATTTATAGTAGATTTAACATTCTAACTTATTTTCTTGTTAGTTTTTGTAAATGCCAATATTGACTTTAATTACTAATGCTTATTGCTATTTATATTAGTATCAATAAGCTGAATAATAGGCTTTTGATTTTTGCAGCTTTTGTGTTTTGACCAGGATTAAAATGGTGGATTGAATCTCGCTCTGCAGGGATGGCTACATACTAGCGTAACGTTGGTGAGTTTCAGGAAGTACATGTTTTCTTGATTTTAATGATTGGTGTCAAATTCGTTTCGAAAATACGACATGTATATTAACTGTTGTGTCAACACGTTGTAAAAAATAAATAGGCATTTATATTAATTGAAGGTGAATTGGGAATTTGGGTTATGCTTCAATTGGGAATTGGCCAGTAGTGAGGTTACGCTTATCCGTTGTGTTAGAAAATAGAATTATCCTTAACAAATTTAAGTCTTTGAGACCGGGAGAGAATGTGTTGCTATTGATGTGTATATATTATAAAGATTGAATTTCATGACATGTTGATATAGGCATCATTGTCGATTTCGAATATTGATGAGTGGAAGTGGCAACTTACCATGCTGTTACGAAACAAAACAGACCAACAGATTCTATCAAGTAGCTAATCTCACTAAAAGAATGGGCCTTGACTGGTATATCTGACTTCTAAATCCTGTTCATCGTTATCTATATATGTATTTGGTATTTTGTTTTTATTCGTACTAATAATCGGGCGTGCAATGAAATGTATACAAATTGGGTGGTTGCAAGCAAAACGAAGGTAAGATCATTTGCACTTTCTGTTGATAGAATTTTTACATACTAAATTAACCTGTCTCAACATGTAACTGTTTAATACTTTCAGCATTATTCTTATAGTACGCTTGGTTGCAGGCACGACGACTGAATACAATGGCCAAGGTACGTCAGTCGTTTTCAAAAGTTACACACTACATCAATTTAGGTATGTATGTATATCGTCATTAAAACATTAAAAAAATGAGAAATGCCTATCCCGTTTGCTTAAACCATTGTGTATGCCATATGGGGACTTTTAGCTTTTAATAATCTGACACGCCCCATTAGTTGCGACAATGTAACAGTAAGAAACTGATAAAGATGTTTTGGGTCTTTGGATTAGCTTTTTTATAAGGTTATTCCCTTGGTTCTGGAAACTAAAAGAGATCAGATCTCTTTAGTTTACGACTCTCAAGCAATTAGAACATGATTTTAAGTCAATAACCACTCTTAATAAGCAATCCCAAACACTCCCTTAAGTGGTTTTTCTTTTCTAATTTTGTATTATTATTACTATTTTTTTTATTTCGTGCAGATGTGAATTGTGTGTTTCGGCTAATGGGAACACTGAGAAGCTTACATTCGGCTTAATGAAACCTTATTGCAGACAATCCATTCTTTAAAAAGGCAGTTAAACGCGTGAAAGTTAATATTTGGGTATGTAGACGGGCCTGTATATATGTATTATTGATCGACCAGGTTAGTATAGCTTTTACTTATAGAATGAGGTGGTTCCTGTCATGTGAAAATAATGATCCTGAACTTCTATCTTATGCAGGCCCTCTTTCGCCTCTGTTACTTCACGTCTACATTTGATTGTGATTCACAGTTAAATAAATAAATAAATAAATAAATAAACACATTTAACAACTCGATAACAATTTCATTCAAATAAGTGTCGTTTAACAAATTACAATTTGAGATCAATCTCCTACATCACTAAGATAAAAATCATCATTATTAGCGCCAGCTTCATCTTCACCACCGACGTGGTCTTCAGCTTCATCTTCACCATCGACGTGGTCTTCATGATCAGATGCTAAATCATGAGGAATGTGGTCATCATAATCAATATCATCGTCGTCGTCGACATCAGTGATAATTGGTGCTGGTGGTGCCTCAACTTCCGCTGGCTGGACATCTATATCTATGGTGCTATAATTCAACTTATCCAACTCAGCAGAGAGTGTGACATGTGATGAGTTGTTGTCATGTACAACATCTTGATTGTCTTCTACCACGATGATATCTGGGTTCCAAATCTTTCGATGATAAGAATCTTGGACGGCCTTCCAACTACCACGTTTACCCGGGAAATCAAGGTAAAAGACTTGTGTTGCTTGTGTTGCAAGAATGTATGGTTCATTTTGAAACGATACACGATCTGTCATAATTTGTGTAATGTTATTTCTATACGTACAACGTTTTATGCGACCCTCGATATTAGTGTCGAACCATTTGACTTTGAACAGCACAACCTTGAACGGAACATACAAAAACTCGAGAATTTCTTCAAGCTGGCCATAATACATTCCTCCGCTAGGATTAGGAGTTGAAATTCCGCTGTTCTGAGTTGAACGACTTAAATCACGTTCGTGTACGATAAACTTCACACCGTTGACTACGCAAGAGTCGACTGAGACTACAGTGCATGCTGGTCCACAAGGCAAAGCGAATAACTCGGAAGTACAACTTGGGTCATCCTTTACTTTTAATTCACGAATCTATGAAAAAGTTAAGAATAGATATAGATGAGTAATAGTCGTTATTTTTACAGGGTAATACATACAATAAGTCTACCTTGCTCCCAAACCAACGAGGAAATCCTTTTTGTATATCATTGCCAGGAAATGCCCTGTAGATGTTCATGATATTAGAATAAGTCGTCGAATAATAACTTACGTAAAACACATTTTGAAATAAAACGCGTACCTCTCGTACTCGTTCACGTACGGGTCGATTTCATGATTGTTGTGTAGTACATACCATACTACTTTCTGCATTGTGTCTGGTTGAACCCGGATCAATGATTGCTTGCCATTCAGTTTACAGATTGATCGAAAAACCTGAAATTGACTTGTTGGGCTTGGACCGTCCTCATTCCGGTCAGGACGATTAAATCTCGTCTCAACACCCCGAAAATAATGCGAACAGAAAGTTAATGCTTCATCAGCAACATAACCCTCCGCTATTGAACCTTCGGGCTTAGCTTTATTTCTGACATAATTCTTGAGCTTTTTCATGTATCTTTCAAATGGATACATCCACCTCATGTAAACAGGCCCGCCTTCAATAGCCTCTTCGGGTAGATGAATAACCAAGTGAATCATTATGTCAAAAAAACAGGAGGATAAATTTGCTCGAAACTGCACAAAATATTGATGAGTTGTTCTTTAGCTTTCAACATGTCATCCACCATCAAAGTTCGAGCGCATATTTGTTTGAAGAATGAACAAAGCTTGATTATTGGTGTTGCGGTGGTTTGGTCCTTCAAGTAATTTTGAAGTCCAGCAGGAAGCAACCGCTGCTTCATTATGTGACAATCATGAGCCTTCAAGCCTGTTATGTTGCTATCATTGTCGGTCACTTTATGCTTGAAGTTAGATCCGAACCCATCAGGTAGTTTCACACCTTTGATGAATTGACAAAAAAATCATGATATTAGAGTAAGTCGTCGAAATGGATACGCGAATAGAATTGGAACAAATAAATTTTGAAATAAAACGCGTACCTTTGATGAATTGACAAAATTGTTTTCTTTCTTCAGCTGTGAAAGAGTACGTGGGATGAGGCTTAGAGCACTTCCCGTTTTCTTTGTTGACGAGCCACAACTCTTCACGAATTTGCAAATTTTCTAAGTCTTGTCTTGCCTTGTTGGTGTCTTTTGATTTGTCATTCATTAACAAAGTACCCAACACACTCTCACACATATTTTTTTCGATATGCATGACATCTAAATTGTGTTTTAGTGTAAGAAAAGACCAATACTTTAGCTCGTAGAAAATGGATACTTTGGTCCAATTCAATTCTTGAACAGGATCACGTTTTTTCTTCGCACCCCCAAAACTTGGATGTTTCCTCGGGATACGTTTAGGCAATCTCCTAAGTTGATTCAAGATGACATCACTGGTAAATTTTCTAGGAGGTTGTCTATGATCATCGTCCCGAATATTGAATGCCCGTTTATTTTTCCGCCATTTATTGGTCGTTTTTAAGAATCTTTTGTGACCAACATAAGCGGTTTTGCCTAACACGTGAACAGATGGAGTGTCTATATTACATGTCGGACAAGCCAAGTAACCTTGCCCACTCCACCCAGACAAACTACTTCGAGCGGGAAAGTCATTGATAGTCCATAAAAGCGCTGCTCTCATACAGAATTCAGTGCCAGTGGCAGCATCCCTAGTCATGACTCCATCTTTCCATAGAATCTTTAGGTCTTCAATCAAAGGCCTCAAGTAAATATCTATGTCCTTCCCGGGTGATTTAGGGCCCGAAATTAACAACGTCAACATAAGAGAAGTCTCTCTCATACATATCCAGGGAGGCGTATCGTATGTTGTTAATATGACCGGCCACATGCTGTAAGACTGACTAAGGTTGCCGTACGGATTGAAACCATCAGCAGCCAACCCTAATCGGACGTTTCTTTTTTCATAGGAAAATTCTTTAGAATACTTCATGTCAAATTTCTTCCATAATTGACCATCAATCGGGTGTTGCATCTTACCGTCCTCCGTAGACTGCCCAGAAGCATGCCAAGTCATATGTTTTGCAGTGTGTTTAGACTTGTACAAACGCTGTAGTCTAGGAATGATAGAAAAATAACGCAACACCTTGTTAGGAACTTTCTTCCCCAGTGTGTTCTTGTCTTTCCATCTACTAGCATCGCAGATGGGACAATTCTGCAAATCTTCATTACCCGCCCCCCGATATAAAAAACAGTCATTTACACAAGCATGTATGGATTCGTATCCTAACCCGATCGTTTTATATGTTTTCTTTATTTCATAGTATGACGATGGGATTTTGTATCCTAGAGCGGGTGGGAAACATTCTTTGAGAAATTTTAGGGTTTCGTTAAATGTGGTGTCACTTATTTTACCTTTGACCTTGATGTTCGTAAACTTTGCCATAAAGTCCAATGAAGACATCCAATTACAGCCCGGGTATAGTGGCTCGTTGGCAGTGACGAGTAACTCTTCAAACTCGTTACGTTGAGGAGTTGGCTCGTTGCTTATCTCGCCAATATTTCCTTCAGTTGGCTCATTTTATTCGTTATTCGGACAAATATCATGAAGGAACTCAGCCATATCACTCCCATGTTGATTCGTGTTGGGTACTACTGTCTGCTCATCCGGTTCACCATGATTATACCATTTTGTATAACTTTGGTCCCAACCGTATGAGTGTATGTGATTAAACAAATCCTCGTGTTTTACCCAACCATAGTTATGACAATAATTACATGGACATTTTACATTCCCGTCAATATTCACAAAGGACTTGCAATACTCGCAAAAAGCTCTAAGACCTTTTAGAAATTCGAGGCTAACACGAGGTTTAGAGACCCAACTCTTATCGATTGGAATAACTGCGTTTTAATGATGCAATAAATAATTATTTAGAATTAAACATGTTCAAAAAAATCTACACGTAAATACATAAAGGTGGAATCACGAGTTGTGCGTTTTGTTCACCTAATCCAACTATGGAAGGCAATCCTAACCCACTCTTTGAATGTTTCGTCTCATATATGAATGCGTATAACTGAATTTACTATTTGAGAAAATTTCGGCAGCATTTCCCCTCAACTCCCCAAATATGTGCATTAAAGACATATTCGTAGGAGTAAAAGGGAAACACTGTCGAAATTTTCACAAATAGTAAATCAATTATACGCATTCATATCCTAAATGAGACAAAACATTCAAAAAGCAGTCCCAAACAGGGGACTTTCCGAAATTAATTTCTAATAAATTAATTTCGGACGGGTTTTCTATGGGATGATTAACTTCGGACGGGGACTTTCCGAAATTAATCACTAAATTCCTAAAATCATTTATAATAGTCTAACACAATCAAATTCCATATAATTATAAACAAACGAATAACATCTTAAAATCAAATTCAGAAACAAAATATTATAATTCTAAGCAAGTAATTAACCAAACATAAACAAAAAAAACGTACTGATTGTGGTCTTGGCTCTCGGCTAGCTGGTCTTGACAGAAGGCTCTCGACTCTCGGCTCTCGACTCTTGGCTAGCTGGTCTTAACACATTGCAAAAATTAACAAAAAATTAACAAAGTAAAACAATAACAAAAATAAAAAATTAACAAATCAAGCTCCTTTTTAACTTTGTACCCCAAAAAGGCATAACTCGAAACAACATAATCGGTTTTTGTAATACAAAACAAGTTTCTTAAATCTCAATTTGCTAGCTCTAACAAGACTTGTATAGTCATACTAATTAAACGGCACAACATACTTTCATTCGTCTCTAAGCATACACAATCACATTGCCACTTTTGCATCAACACACAACTCAACCTAACTGATAAACTAATTCAAACAACCCTAGCTAGTTTCGACAGCAGGTAACTGATAAACTGCCACTTTCAAACAGCCCTAGCCACTTTCGACAACAGGTAACTGATAAACTGATAAACAACTCAACCTTACTAATAAACTAATTCAAACAGCCCTAGCTAGTTGCTGTGGTACGACACCCACAAACGAATAACCACAACGACAAACACCACCTGTGGTGGTTTTCTGTCCAACTGAGGGCAAACCAACAGCACCCTTGTGGGTTGCAGTGCATCAGTTTATACTAACTGATAAACTAAGCCAAACATCCCCTATAGCTTAGCTAAAATTATACATAAACACAAATTAATCAATATAAACTTTTGGCGGCGACATGTCCCCGGTAACACATAAACACAAAAAAAAATAAAAAAAATATAAAGAAAACCTCGGTTGTGAGAGGAGGAGAGGAGGAGAAATTAAACGGAAATGAGAGGAGGAGAAATTAAACGGGAAGAAAAAAAAAATATAAAAATATAAAAAATATAAAAATATAAAAAAATAAAAAATTACTCACCAAAAGAATTAAACGAGAAGAAATTAAACGGAAATGAGAGGAGGAGAAAAGAATTAAATGGGAGAGGAGGGGAGGAAAGAATTAAACGGGAGAGGAGGGGGAGGAAAGAATTAAACGGGAGAGGGGGAGGAGATGGTGGAGATGTGCACAGTGGTGCGAGTGTGGGTGCTGTGGTGGTGGAGATGGTGGTGTTGTGGTGGTGGTGGTGGAGATGGTGGTGTTGTGGTGGTGGTGGAGATGGCGCTGTTGTGATGAAGCAGATCCAAGCAGAAGCAGATGAAGAGAAGAGTGTTTTTTTTTTTCTTCTAAGTGTTTAGATCTGATAATTAATATGGGGTAGGTTTTAGTTATTAGTTTCTGCGGGGACATGTCCCCGCCGAATGTAAATCCTTATTTTAATCAGTCTTTTTTGCGGGGACACGTCCCCGCTGAAAGTAGAAATTATTCGCCAAAACCTTTGGCGGGATAAAGTAAATGCTACGAGGGAAACTTAATTTTTTTGGTGAAACCTTTCTGCAGGGACATGTCCCCGCTGAAAGTATTTTGTAAATTATCTTTAATTAATTTAAAACTTTTAAAATGAATATTAATTCTTTTAAATTTAACTAAAATTAATTCTTTTAAATTTAACTAAAACATTTAAAATGAATGAGCCGAGATGTTATGGTTATACACGAGATGTTTAACGAACGAGCTGAGATGTTATGGTTATACACGAGATGTTTAACGAACGAGCCGAGATGTTATGGTTATACACGAGATGTTTAACGAACGAGCTGAGATGTTATGGTTATACACGAGATGTTTAACGAACGAGCCGAGATGTTATGGTTATACACGAGATGTTTAACGAACGAGCCGAGATGTTATGGTTATACACGAGATGTTTAACGAACGAGCCGAGATGTTATGGTTATACACGAGATGTTTAACGAATGAGCCGAGATTTTATGGTTATACACGAGATACACGAGATGTTTAACGAACGAGCCGAGATGTTATGGTTATACACGAGATGTTTAACGAACGAGCCGAGATGTTATGGTTATACACGAGATGTTTAACAAACGAGCCGAGATGTTATGGTCATACACGAGATGTTTAACGAACGAGCCGAGATGTTATGGTTATATACGAGATGTTTAACGAACGAGCCGAGATGTTATGGTTATACACGAGATGTTTAACGAACGAGCCGAGATGTTATGGTTATACACGAGATGTTATGGTTATCAAGAAACCCTAGATAATATCACACCATCTGTCAACAAAACACTTCCCACCAAAATCTCCCACCAAAACTTTCCCACCAAAATACTGGCGCCAAAAATTTCCCACCAAGATATGCTCTTATATACTAACATCTTATCTACACAACTTCACAACCTCTTATACTCAAAACCACTTAACCTCATAACCACAAACACACACTGTTATCATGGTGAAGATGGCGGAATTTGAAGCTTTTGCTTGTCCTTGTAAACGAGGAGACGTAATTCTGCGAGAATTGCATAAACCTTACTCCCGTGGTAAACAATACTATGCGTGTCCTTTATCAAAGGTGAACAATTACATACTTTTTTGTGTGTTATATAAATAATTTGGTTAGTTGTTAAAAATAATAGTTTTTACTCTTTAACAGGGTGGGACAAAGGAGTTTGGATGCGATTTTTTTTATGGAAGGAGGAACGACTAGCCAAAATGACCGGTTCTCTTGGAGCTTCAACGCCTCCAACTCATTCCGCAAGACCATCCATAACTCCAACTTGTTACACTGCAGGACCTTCAACATCGAGTCCTGGAAATACAGAGTGCTCAAACTGCATCAAACTGAATCACCAGATAATGGTACTCAATAAAATGCTAGAAGTGTATATGCATCCAAACAAACACACAATTGATTCAGCTGCCTTATTTCACGACCTTTATAATGACATGCTAGGTGATATGGGAAATCTTCGTATGTAGGTTGTTGTTGTTGCTGTTATTGTCGTTGTTGTTGTTTGTTGTGTTATTGTTGTTGTTTAATAAAATGTTGTTGTTGTTGTGAAAACTGATGTCGAACGTGCTTTATATTTTTAATTCGTACGCTTTAAAATGTTCCAATGATGTTGTTGTTGCTGTGAAAACTTAAGTATCCATCAAGATTCAACCATAAGGGGCCGTTTGGTTTATGCTGTCCAAACAGGGCCGTTTGGTTTATGTTGTTTTGTTAACAGCAGCCCACAAGGGCCGTTTGGTTTATGCTGTCCAAACAGGGGTGTTTGGGATTGCTTATTTCCTGCACCAAAAGGGTGTTTGGGTTTATGACCTTATTTGAAGAAACAATATCACAATTAACAAACACGAAGGCAAACATTTTATTTAAAACACGCAAGAGTTCTCAAACGAAAAACTCGACAACCAAACTAAACAACTAGACAACCAAACGAAACAACTCAAACTAAACAACTCGACAACCAAATGAAACAGATCAAACGAAACAACTCGTTTATTTTTTTTTTGCGGCTACTTCCCGCTTTGCTGGAACTCGCACCATCTTTTCCCTTCCTTGCTCTCATTTCCTTGATACGTGCAAACGTAGCTTCGAGATTTGTTACTCTATTTTCCAGATTATCAAATTCGGTGTCGAGGTCCAACGTACTTTCAGCTTCATCGTCACCTCCAACAGCAGCAGCTTGAGCTTCAGCAGCACGTTGAGCTTCAGCAGCATCTAGCTCTTCCAAATACTCTCTATAGTACGGCTTTCTCCTCAACCATTCCAGAATCTTGTCTCTCTGCCACGGTGCACAGTTCTCATAAGAACCATATTCATCAAAAATTTCTCAGCCCCAATGAAGTATAATTTCATTATACAGGAGCTCGTGTGATAAAGCCTTTGACCATTCCTGTTCCGGCGTTAAACCATCCATTGTTATGTGTGTTTTTTGTGAGAATTTACGTGTTTTGTGATAATTTCATTATACGATATATATAAGTAAAAAATTGGCGGTAAAAGGAAAATTTGGCGGTAATACTTTCAGCGGGGACATGTCCCCGCCAAAAGCCACTAAATTTTGGCGGTAATAAACTTACCTTTTTGGAGCCAAAATGTTTCACGTTTTCAGCGGGGACATGTCCCCGCCAAAAACTAAAAATATGCATCTTTCTTTTCGGCGGGGACATGTCACTGCCGAAAGGTAGAGCGGGAACAATTAAGCGCTCCAAGCTTGGTCAAACTTTAACAAATATGTGAAATACTGTCCCCGCTGAAAAGACGCGTTGAAAATTTTATAAATGGTCAGCGAGACTTTGTGCCAGCTCAACAAAGGTTTTGTCGTTTAGCGACTTTCGGCGGGGACATGTGCGTCCCGCCAAAAGATTGGTCGCCCGTCCTCTCTTTTGTTGTAGTGAGATAAGAAACTTAAGCACCTTATAAGTCCAAATAAGTGGCTAACCATTGACTTGTTCAATGGTTTTCAGTTGGAATCGCGAGTCCCGGCCTGCTTTGGAATGGGCTTTACAAACTGGAAATCCATTGTGATGGTTTTATTGCCGGCTGAGTAATACCTTTACCGTCTTTTTCTAGTCGGAATCGCAAGTCCCAGCTTTGGGATGGGCGTTACAAACCGAAATTCTATACATGTGGGTTTTTAATGCTAGCTAATCTCCCTGCATTGGGATGGTGTTACAACACCGCGAGAGTGGTATTATTACCTTCCTGTTTGGGTAAAGCGACAAGTTTTAACATCCCTGTTTGGGTATGACGAGGTAACCTATCAAAGGGTGTGAAAAACATGTAAATACAAACATCATATCCTCTAATTCTTTTAAGCACTTAAGATAATTAAAAAAACACCACATACCCCAATAGCATTTGTTTTCGTGAAAAAGTGAAGTGATACTAAGTAAACTGTTAAGCATTCAAAGCAACAAGTTGCGTACTTAAGCATAAACCCTTTTGTATATTCGGTATTTTCCTTGTCAATATTATCTTTCCTTTCATCTTTATATTCTAAATATGATTTTTTGGCTATATTTAGTCGTTTAATGTTGAAGCAAAGTAAACTGTGAAGCTATAGTCCAAGGTTTAGGGGTTTTCAAATGGTTATGTTGTATCGGAATCACAATCACAAAGATGACAATCATTTATTAAGATTTATTTTAGTGTATTCGATCAAATGTATCAGCTTACCTATTGTTAACTTGAGGATGTGATTTTTTTTTTTTGCAGTACAATGACAGGTTTATGTATCACTTGTCAGGTTTGCTTCATTTAACTTTGTTTATTCTCCCTCCATATGTTAATAATTAGTTTGGAAGTTATGATCTTGCATCAAAAATGTATTATCTGTTACAAGATAGTATGTGAGAATTTGTCCCACATTGGTATTAGATAATAAGCTTGAGCTTCTTATAAGTCCAAAGTGGTGACAGGCTAATGTAGTTCATCATGGTGTTTTAGTTGAAGTCTCTAGTCTCTCCCTGTGGAAGGGTATTACACTCTAATACATACTAAAACATCATGAGAGTCTTTTAACAGTCCTAGCTTGTTGTTTTAATTACAAGTCATCTTTAACATCCCTCTTTGTTTTTAAGTCTCTTTTTAAGTCATTAACATCCCTTTTTGTGTAAAATTACAATGTACCCTTTAAAAGGATACTTATAAAACTAGAACATGCTGTTTAAGTTGGAGTTGCTAGTCCTTGCTTTGGGAAACCCCACATCTAATCATCTAAAGAAAATCGATACAGACAAATATTTACTTTTCTAGCTAGATTTAAATGAAGAATATCGAAAATCCATGACTTTGAAAAGATCGTTGATAAAGCCAGTGATCGATATAGTGGAAACTTGAAACTATTCGCCAAATCTCAAATAATACATTGAATATGAAGCACTTTCTTCATACATTATCCGAATGTATATCATTAGTTTGGAAGATACAATCTTGCATCAAAGGTGTATCATCTATTGCAAGATAGTATGTGACAATCCGTCCCACATTGGTGTGAGATAAGAAACTTGAGCTTCTTATAACTCCAAAGTAGTGGCTAGCTAATGTCTGAGATCATTGGGTTTTAGTTGAAATTGCTTTGTCCCAAACTTTGGGATGGGTGTTACAGACTACAACTACTAGATCGAAGGTTTTGACATCCCTGTTTGGGATAGGCATTAAAAACTAAAACGAAAGTTGGTTTTTTACATCCAACATCCTTCTGTATCGGATGGGCGTTACAAACTAGAATACCACTTGGAGTGTGTTTTAACTAATGAGAGATATATTGAGAGAGGGAAAAAGTGATTGCTTCAATTATTATTATGAGTTTGTTACAGAATGAGGAACAGATACATGGTATATATATACAAGTGAAGGTTGACTAAGCTACTTTGACTTTGACTTTTCTAACTAACTAGAAACTGTAACAGGACTTCATAAGATGTAGTCTACTCCTTTGTTGCTTGTTCATGAGTTGAGTAGCAGGTTTGTGTGACTGTGAGGTTCTTGATACTGCATTTATCTTTGATGAGCCATTACTCCCCCCACAAGTTGGCACTGTGTAAGTGTAATACCTCGTAATTTCCCATGTCATTTATTAATGTTAATCACCAAGTAATTCTAATTCAAAGTTGAATAACCTATTTTTATGATGTTTTTTTTTTTTTTTTTTTTTTTTTTTTTTTTTTTTTTTTTTTTTTTTATCAAGCAACACTCACCAGTCACTCTTTAATTGTTACGAGGCTTGACCTAAATAGCTCACTTGCGCACCGACAGTAAAAGTTAAATGAACTCCGAAATATGTCGAACCAATCTAATTAATATATATATATATATATATATATATATATATATATATATATATATATATATATATATATATATATATATACACACACACACACACACATAGGGGGGCTTTATTTTCAGAACCCTCTTAAGTGCGGGAACTGCGAGAACCCACTTTTTACAACTAATAATACACAATGTACATCATTTAATGCTCCATAGCATTTTTTTTATTTTTATTTAATTCAAAAGGGTATAATAGTAAAAGACATTTTCATATTATTTTTTGTTTTTTTATAATTCCCGTTTTTTATAAATTTTAAAATTCAGATTTTTTTTTTAATAGCCAAGGTGCATACATGTTTTCAATTAGCTAAAATGCATACTTGTTTTTTCTCAAAATAGTCAAGGTACATACATGTTTTTTCTCCAAATAGTCAAGGTACATACATGTTTTTTCTCCAAATAGTCAAGGTGCATACATGTTTTTTTTGGCTAACACTTATTTTTATGATCATTATTTTCTTTGAAAGTTTGAAACACATATTAAAGAACATAAATCATTATAAAAAGAAAAACAAGATTGATAGAATTAAATGTTAGATTTCACTTGATTACAAGTACAAAAATACATGCAATAATCATATATCTCCAAAAGTCGCAAATTATCTTCATGTATATTCGTGTTCATACACTTCCCGGTCTTAAATGATATCATCATCTTCATCAATCAATCTGAAACAAATATGCACAAAAACAATTAAACCACAAATAAATAATAAACGAAAATTAATCACAACTAGCATAACACGTATGCACAATCTTATGTATATTTAACTAATGATGTAAACATGTTTTTTTAATAATAAACACAAAACATATATGTTTTATAATCCAAAACAGAAAACATATATGTTTTATACGTAAACATATATGTATCTTTGCAAAACATATATGTTTTATAATCTAAACACATAACATATATGTTTTTTACAAATGTTAACGAGATCTTTACAAATGTTAACGAGCGGGATATATGTCTTCAAACACAATCTGTCAAAACCAACCTTATGTTAATTCCTCAAAAGTATTTACCATTTATATTAGACTTCAGTAGAGTCATAATAAACTATTCTGACTACAATGTTTTAAGAATCCAAGGACTTATGATCCCACTTATATATATATATATATATATATATATATAATATATATATATATATATATATATATATAATTTTTATTTTATCATTTATTTGAAAATTTTCTTCATTTCTTTTCCTTGGACCGAAGCAACTCTAAAGCCCAACTCAAATTGCTTTTCTTCTTTCTTTTCGTTTGGGCCGAGACTCCCAAAGCCCAAAAGCCAATCTAAACTTCTAAACAAACTAATATGTAGACTTAAACATGCATAACATTATTTTCTCCCTTTCTTTTGCTCATGCTCGACACACTGCCCTCTTCCTTTTTTTTTTTTTTTTGTGTCCCTTCTGGCGTGTAAAACAAAGAAAACCCAAAGCCACCCTAACCTATGCCATTAAACAAATATTAACCTTGTGCTACTTTTGAAACCAAGTTTAACCAAGAGTTGTTGCGTCCCTTAACCTCCAACCGGTTACAATCCTTCTTCCTCTTTTCCTTATTTTATTTGCATTAGTACATGACTTTGTTGACCCATCATTCTATACAGTCACATCTTGTATTACATGCAGAATACAAACTGCCCACACCATCTCACCCTAAACCTCTCCTATTCGACATGACACAACAAATTCTAGCCTCTTTTCTTCCACTCGACAGGACACTACATGCACGCTTCTAAAACACATTTAAAAATAATGAAAATGTGGTACCATGATCCTCTATATAAAGTCTCAAGTTTCACATTCACACTCACACATCTAAACTTACCAATACATAAAAAAAAAACTCCACCCTATTCCTTTTTATCTTACTGTCGAGTTAAAGGAGATATGAAGCAAAAATATTTGGGTTATATTACAAGTCTTTGGGTCTTGTTTTGATAGAGGGTATTCTGTTCGAGAAGGGTTCAAAGTTGTTAGCTTGCGTTCTCGATCTCCTTTCGTTCGCACCATCTTCCATTCGTGTCTTCCCACCACCTAGTTGGTGTAGTAAGTTCCATGTCTCTATCCTATTTTCTTTTCGAAGCATATACAAAGATCACACATTGCATCTACAACCTAACGTATCATATAAACACAAACTCATGCATGTAAATATATATATATATATATATATATATATATATATATATATATATATATATATATATATATATATATATATATATATATATATATACGAGAAAATTTATTTATATCAAACCATTTAAAAGACCAAACACAACTCTTGCTGTGACAGAAAGATCACATATATATCAACCCATTTACTATAAACTAGTTAACATGGAAACAACCCCATGCAACCCCCACTGTAACGAAATGGTGGCACAAAACTCGACCCATTCGAGACCTATTATTTTCAAAGTAGCTCGAGCAAGACAACCTCACTAGCTCACTAAGACAACCAACTGAATTATAGTCGAAACAAAGTGTAAACCCACGCATGCATTGTGTCGAATGAATGTATAAATATTAAACCCACTTGAACCAATAAAGTCGAACACGAAATGTATATTTTTCCCATGCAAATCTTACTGTATCAAAAAGAAATATACATGTATGTCGTTAAGTATGCGATAACTTGAAGAAGGAGCCAAACCAAAACATTTCAACTTTGTTTTCTTACTTTGAAAAGACCATGCGTCTTCTTTTTTTTCTTTCTACCACAAACCAAACGCAAGCCATATTGGGCCTAAAGCCCACTAATATTTTGTGAAGTCAGTTAATGTATTAGTATGTAGCAAATATAGAAATTTTCGTGAGATAAAAAAGCTAAGGGCTGATTATTTTTTTTTTAAGCTTGTATCAGCTAAAAAGAATAGTTTTTATAAAAATAAAACTTAACTTTTCAAAAACTTACTTTTGGACTAATTTTGCAAAAATTATAACAAAGGGGTGAAATTTGTAAAATTTTAAAACTAAGGGTTCGGAACTAAAAATATGAATTTTAAAGTAAAACAAGGGACCAAAACTGTAACTACCGAAAGATAAGGGTAAAAGGTGTAAAATAATGTTTTGGACTAAAATTGTAAATAGTTTAACTTTCGGGTTAAAAATGTAACTTTTATAAAGTTAAGGGTAAATTTTGTAACTATATTATAAATTGTGACAAACCTTACTTATTTAGTTTTATATACATTCTTTTATAAATAAATGATATCAAACTTACAATAACTTAAAAATATTAAAGATAAATGTTTTTACAAATCTATATAACGAACAACAATAATCATGCAACTAAACTCTAAATCGATAATATTTTTTTTCGCAGAACACTAATAATAATTATAAGTCGTTATTTTTGAACTCTAAACATTTTAAAACACACAAAAACAACACTACCACATTCGGAGATTCCCACACTCATCATTTCATTTGTTAAAACCGGAAAGCCAATAATAATCTAAACTTATCACATTATTTTAGGTCGCAAGTCGGGAGCTATTCATTTACACCATTTGACCACTATTTGATATCTACTTTACTAAGGTGAGTTCATAGTCTCACATTTTTATATGATTTCTGTAGAGACCAAGATTCACGTTCTAGAGGTTGGGGGAACATGATCTAAAGATTAAACATGGTAGAACTTTATTGATTGGAGGAGGTGTGTATGTTTTCTAGAGAGAGAAGTAAAGAAAACACACACACCTCCAAAGTAACAAGTGAATCCCCACCTTCCTAGTTGTGACTAGGAAGGTATTTATTACAAGAATACAAAGCTAACTTAGAACTAATGCCTAAACTAGTCCTTGTACAAAGAAAGAATTGCAATTCCCACATATGACAAAACTTTAAAGCTAACAATCTCTCCCCAAAGTGATGTCATATGGGAATTGCTTACAATGTTCCCTACAAGTAAAATATAAACCATAAGCACAGAGAATAGTCTTCAAACTTCATTACTTCGTTCAGCTTGTAGAATCTTCTCAGCTTTCATTTCTTTACTTGCAGACGAACCATGTGAGCAAATCTAATTAGGGTTTAAATCAGAGTGCCCTGAGTGCTCTCCCCCAAACTGACAACCTCATTTTATGAGTGCCTTGAGTGCCCTGAATCTGTTCGGGGGAATGTAGTATCAACATCTTTATCTCACCAAATGCATCCCAGTTATTTTTCCCATGAGAGATCAGCCCGTACATTTCTCTCCCCTGCTGGTTACGATTTATCGGAATCAGCATACTGATGTGTACGTGAAATACAAACTGGAAGCCCTTTATCAGGAATCATATCAGCCCGTGAGAAGATGTCGATATACCCAATCTACCTCCTGTATCAAAAACAACGGCTCTATGAGGATCATGTACTCTTGGGATGATTATGTAGTATCATTAATTGTATTATTTGTTGCATGTTGTATGGTTCACCTATGATGTACTCTACTTGGCTGTGTATTTATACACAACACTTTTAATTAATGAATGGTTTTCTTTTATATGCTTGCTTATTTTTGCTATATATATACTTGTGCTTCTAATATTTTTCTTGCAAGTATTCCATATCTCGTTTCCATTATGCTCTCAAACAAGGGGGAGCACACATCAAGGGGGAGTTCTCGTCCCGACAAATTTCATATCTAAAACTTGTCGGCATAACCTTTTTGATTCTACAAAAAGGGGGAGAAATAGATATAAACTCACTAAATACTTGTCTAAAAATTAATTTTTTAATTTAATGAGTTTAGATTTTGTAATCATCAAAAAGGGGGAGATTGTTGATATAAATAATGCCTAAACACGTTATTAATATTTTTCGATATCTCTACGTTTTGATAATCACAAAATGTAAAATCATTAAACGGAAAATTATGACGTAAACAAGCATTTAGTTGTTAATATCTATTTTAACAACTCAAATCACTTAAGGTATGAATAAACAAATGCTTAATGCATTATATGATCAAAGGAACATTTTCTTAATCACTAGATTTTTTATAAAATGTCACAAACATTTTATATCTTTTAGAAAAACATTTTTGGTATTAAATAAAAAGGTTTAATCCATTATAAATTTATGAATTCAAATTTTCAACCAAAAATGGTAAAAATGTTCCAGAAAAACCTTCCCCACAAAAAGACAAATCTGAGCAACGTTCAGGAAGGGCGGCCCCCTTAATTATACTAGGCGGTCCCCTTAATTTTAAGGGGGCCGGCCACCTATTTAAGGGGACCGCCCCGCTCCTCTAGGCTGTCAGATTTTGCCTATAAATACTGGACTTTCCCTGGACTTTTACCTCACCTTTTGCACCCCAAACCTTCTGTTCCAAATCTTCTCTAATCCTTGTAAATCCTTTCTAAAATCCTTTGATCATATTCTCTTAAGCATTGGTTTCCAAGTGATCCAAGCTTTCATCATCCAAGTGCAAAAGAAGAATACTCCTTCAACTAGAGAAGAAGTATTGTAGTTCAATTCATATCATTTTGTAGTTGTGTAAAGTAAAGTGTTGTATAGTTGTGATAAGTAGATATAAGTGTAAGTAAGTAGTTGTGTTGTAAAGAAGTAGTGTAGAAGTTGTGAAGTCGTAGTCTAGAAGTTGTGAAGCCGTCGTATAGAAGTTGTGAAGCCGTCGTGTAGAAGGTGTGAAGCCGTCGTGAAGCCATCGTGAAGAAGTTGTGAATAAGTCGTGAAGAAGTCGTGTAGAAGTTGTGAGATTGGTTCTAGCTACGATTAGAACCCGACATCTAGCTTTGTGTCGTTAAGCCGGTGTAAGCTAAAGTTGTGTAAGGTTTTCTCCGCCATAAGGGAGTTTGTTGACATAGTGAAGAGAACTCTCGAGTAGGTGACTCGGGGAGTGGAGTAGGGCAAGGAAGGTGTCCTTGTAGCCGAACCACTATAAATCCTTGTGTTGTGGTTTGATCTTTCCATCCCTATCTTTCATTTCATTTCATTTACTTTACTTGCATTACTTATTTACATTTGTCAATATTAGTTCATATTGTTTAAGAGTTGAAGTCACATAAGATCGAATCGAAGTTTTTAAAAACAAAAGTTTTCACAATAAAATTTAAAAGACGTAAAACTATTCAACCCCCCCCCCCCCCTTTCTAGTTTTCCACAATTGATATCAAGAGCCACGTCAAACAAGATTTTTAAAATAATCTGTATTTTAAAACTTGAAACGATCTATGGAATCTGAAAAATATTTAGAAGGGCAATCTATGCAAAGACCACCACTATTTGAAAGTGATGGATTTCTTTATTGGAAAAATCGATTCGAAACGTATGTGAAATCAAAAGATCTAGATCTTTGGCATGTTATTACTAATGGTGATTTTTTACCTATTCAAAATAATCCTGAAACTAAAAAGGATGAAGTAGTACCTTTTGAAAAACAAAGTGATGATTTAAAAAGAAAACTTGCTAAAAATAATGAAGCAAAAATGGTTATTTATAATGCGTTACCGCGTAAAGAATACGAAAGAATCTTTATGTGTGAAACCGCAAAAGAAATTTGGAACTCTTTACTAATAACTCACCATGGTAATAGCCAAGTCAAAGATAATAAAATAGATCTTCCTGTTCAACAATATGAACAATTTACGATTCCGGAAGAGGAATCAATTGATAATGCTTTTGCTAGGTTTAACACAATCATCACAAGTTTAAAAGCACTTGATGAGAGTTTTTCTAGTAAGAATTTTGTTAGGAAATTTCTTAGGGCACTTCATCCAAAATGGCGGGCTAAAGTTACTGCGATTGAAGAATCGAAGAACTTGTCAACTCTTCAACTTGACGAGTTGATCAGCAACTTGAAAGTCTACGAGGCAATAATAAAGAAAGATTCCGAGATGGTCAAAGGAAAAAGAGAACAAAGCAAGTCAATTGCTTTGAAAGCTAGGAAGGAATCTAGTGACGAGGATAGCTCAACCTCCGAAAGTGATGACGAAGAATATGCCATGGCCGTAAGAGACTTCAAGAAATTCTTCAAAAGACGAGGAAGATTCGTTAGACAACCACATGACGAAAGAAAGGCATTCCAAAGAAATAAAGATGACAAAACTAGCAAGAGCGAGAGGAAGTGCTTTAAATGCGGTGATCCAAATCATCTCATCGGAAGATGTCCAATGATGTCAAAGGAACAAAATCAAAAGGCATTCGTTGGAGGAGCATGGAGTGATAGTGACGAAGATGAGAAAGAAACCACAAAGGAGGAGAAGTGTCTTATGGCTAAGACATCAAGTGAGGTACATTCCGAAACCGAATATTTTAGTGATGAATATTTATCATTAGACGAAAAAGACTTAGATAGTGAATATAATAGGTTATGCAAACTAGGTCAAAAAGTAATGACTAAAAACAAATCACTAAAACGCATAAATAACCAATTAGAAAACGAAATACTTGAATTAAAAATTAAACTACACAACTTAGAAAAAGGCAAAGAAGCTTTTGAAGAATGTAAAACATGTCAAGTAACTAAAAATGAAAACGAAAAACTTAAGGAAGAAATTTGTAAACTTGACAAATTTGAAAATAGTAGTAACTCACTTAGGAAAATAATAAGTGTTCAAAGAGTAGTAGGTGATAAAACCGGCTTAGGATTTAGTTCAACTGAGGCCTCAACTAGTGAAACTAAAAATGTGAAGTTTGAATGTGAAGCTAGCAAGCAAAAATCCTTAGAATCAACACCTAAATACATACTTATAAAAGATAGAAAAATACCCATTGCTAGTAATGATGAAATAAAAACTTTTTACAAACCATCTTTAAAAACCAAAGAAGAATCAACTAAACCTAAATTAAGATAAAAAACACCTCCCCTAAGAAGACCAAATAATCCTCACCCTCGGCCTAAAACTCCTCAACCTAGAAGAAATCAAAATCGACAAAACCTCCATAATAATAATAGTTATCCAACGTGGAATTATTCAAATCCACCAAGCTTCAATCCTTGGGGAATACTTCCACCATATATGCATCCTAGTCAATTGCAAACCATGTTTGGTTCAAACAACTATGGACCAATTAGACCATGGGGACCAAGTGGCTAGAATGTCTACTCATCGGGAATGTCGGTATCTCATTCATGATTGACTGCTATAAGTCAATATATACACTTTGAAGTGCTTGAAGATCACACATTGAAGACAAAAAGGTACGCCTCTCTTTCATTCTCACCACTATATGCTTAGATTAATGAACTAGCTTATTGCATGCCCCCGTTAGTCTTAAATGCTTAAGTTTAGTTAATACTTATGTGTTTGTTAGTGAGTTTTCTTCTTATATATATATCTAAACATATATATACATATATTCATACTTATATTACTATAAATATATATACATATATATATATATATATATATATATATATATATATATATATATATATATATATATATATATATATATATATATATATCCTCACATAACCTGGATACGTCATTTGTTGACTATCTAGAACTAAAAGAAATTGTTCGTCCTCGAACCTTTTCTTCCCCCTTTGCTCTTTTGGACTTTAACGTTCAACACGAAAATCTTCTATGTCCACTATCATAAAACTCATGGTGATGAAGAGAAGTGAGTTAAGTGGATAAACATAGAAGTAGAATTTAAACCTTCGCGCAAAGAAAACTATGGATGAAACAAACTCCCGACGCCGTCAGCACTCATCTCCGTCTCTACCTCATCATCTCTCGACACCATTCAACATCCAAATTTCCCATGTAATATACATATATATATAAATATACACATTCCCTCTCATTCCTCAAAATCATTGTCGACTTGACGTCTTGATTATTTTATCCAAAATTCTCAAGATATTTTTTAACGAAATGTTAATAAAATGTGTCAAGTATTCCTTCCTCGTGCATATACAAACCAACGTATTTTTGATATATTATAAATCTATCTATATACATATAAATATTTTGCCGTCAGAAACAAAATTCGAAAAACTCCATTTTTGGTAGGCGGCCCCCTTAAAATTAAGGGGACCGGCTAGTTAACGAGGGCGGCCCCCTTAATGTTTAAGGGGACCGGCCATCTGCTGCTACCAAAAACGATTTTCCTCTTAAAACTTTTGCCAAACACTCCATTTCTCACACACCCTTCCTTTGCTACCTGCTGTAAACGAACTAAACCACCCAAAAACCATCAAAACCACTTACCAAATCACCAATTCGGGCTAAATTCGCAAGGGGCAAACACTTATATCTCGATTAGCAACATATATTGTAAGTTTTCCAAAACACATTTCATCTAATTTCATCAAATTTCGAGTCTAATCACAATTTGATATTTTAGTTAAAATTTTTAAATTCGAACTTATGTTGAAATTAAGTCTAGGATACTAATTGCCAAATGCTTCCCATAGGATTACAATACTTAATTAACCTAGAATCTAAGTAATCTAAAACCCTCATGCCAAAATTTTGAAAAACCAAACACTCTCATTCAAAATTTGTTATACATTGTTGAATTATGCCATAAACACTTATTATAACTAACCACATTATAATATCACAACTTTTAATCCTAAAAATATATTTTTCAAATCATGAAAAATGATTTTATAAACATAAGAGGGTGTTTGGATTGAGTCATAAAATTGTCAAGATTAAGTCAAAATGAATTTCACAACTAATGGACAAGTTTATAAACATGTAACTAATAATTTTGAGTCATCAAGATACATAATTCATATGTATATTGAAATATTAGTCATTATTTTTCTAGGAAAGGAAGCGTTTGGCATAACAAATTAAAAGACATTTTTGAGTCAAAATCTACGTTTTTACCTTTTCAATGAGTTACTTAACATAAATACTCGTAAGAAATAGCTAGACATACAATCTAATGTTTGTCTAGCCACATTTCAAAGTGGCTTATGATGTATAAAGGAGCGTTTGGATGTTCTTGGTTCTTTACCATAATATCTCTATAACTACTCCTTAACATCATATAATACACTTTAAGCGAGTTAAAAATTAAAAATAAGGAACATTGCAAACTACTTCTTAGGATTAAAATTTTAGAGTCGAAGTATGTTTGCGTTCCACATGAGTAGTATATGTCACATATGCATTTTTTTTTAATCTTGTTGTTATCTTGTTTAGGTGAAAATGCCTAAAGTCACGGTTGGTGATGTTTCCAAAACCAAGGAATATATTCCAAAAGTCTCCGCTACTCCCGGCATATCTCCCGCCATTGCATGTTTCTATCGTCCCATCGAAGATAGAAACATTCATGAAGGGAGAGTTGTCGATCCATCCTTCTATCAATCCGACCATATCGAACGAATGTTCTCCAATGTTCGTCTCGATTGTCTTTTCAAAATCAATGAACCCATCATTCCTCGTTTCATTCTTGACTTCTATAGCCAAGTTACGGTGCAAACCGATGACTATGGTTATATCCTCATCTCTTTCATGATCCAAAACGAATTCATCACTCTCACTCTTGCTCAGTTTGGTCAAATCCTCCAAATTCCCTTCAATGGTCAAGCCGTTTTCTCAAATGAATGGGATCTCTCACCTCTTGAGAAAAATCGGCCTCAGGGTGGTCCATACTATTCTGAGATTCCAACTCCTGACGACATTCGTCGACTACTCGAGCTAGAACGTGGTATGACTAGCCGAAGAATCAAGTCGAAGAATGTCGACATTCATGCAAACCAAGTCCTTCTCAAAGATCTAAGCCCCGACATGAAGCATTGGGAAGAACTCATTCGCGAGAATGCGTTTGGTACCGGCGGACACCGTGACCACCTCACGGCTAGCATCGCTCACATGTTGTATTGTGTTGTTGCGGAAGAACAATACAATTTGGCTTATTTCTTTGTCCATCGTATCATCTCCGCCAAAAATACTCCACATGCCAATCTTCCTTATGGTATGTTCCTCACTAGACTTTATCGTTTTGTCATGGAACATTACCCACATCTTGAGAGTGATATCTATCAATTCGTTCGTCCCGTCTTACGTCCTCTCACTCGTAGCCAACTTCGTCGATCTCGAAGTGACAAGGTCAAATCTCGTCGCCCTAATCTCTTCGCACCTCGTAGTTCCACATATCATCGGAGAGATGATGATGAGGAGGAGGAAGGCACCTCACGTGTTAGTACTCCATCCCCCACGACGTTCGTGAACAATCTCCCGGAACTTAATTATTCCGATTATCAAGTTCCTCTTCCTTCCGAACAAACCGATCAAATCCTATTTGAACGACAAACCGCATTACTCAACACAACTCAACAGATGCATGAAGAGGTTAGAGGTAGTTTCAAGTCAATAGAAAAAGCTTTCAAGAAGATTTTCGGAAAGAAGAGATAGAGACGTGGATGTTGGCTTATTTGAACAATATTGTTATTAGACAATTTTTTTTTTCATTTGACAACTATTTGTTTCTTGTACCTTATAGTATGTTAGCATTTTAACCATTCTCTTGATTAGAACTTTGATACTATGCTTACATTGACATACTTGCTATTTAATGATTATTGACATGCTTGCTCTATAATATGCTTATATTAGTTTAAATGTATACATGATTATTTAATATGTTTATGCCACTATTTAATCATTCCTGATGTACATGGTTCAAATAGAGCTTGCTGCAAACACACCCCAAAAATTGACCCTTTTCTGGAAATTTTTCAATTTTAGTCACCTGGGAAAACACCAGATGGGCGGCCCCCTTAATTTTGCTAGGCGGTCCCCTTAATTTTAAGGGGGCCGACCTACAATTAAGGGGACCGGCCATCTGGACAGTGAATTTCACTATTTTCTTTTGCATCTTGTGACCCCTTTTCTCTAGTCTCAGCTACCCTTTCTCTTAATAACCCAACTGAGTTTGGAATATTACTACTAAACCTCAAAACCTTACCCAAACCAACCATACTTTCATATTATAAATTCCCTCCAAATGATAAACCCTCATTTCATCAATCCTCATCTCCTTCAAACATCAACCTACAACACCATGCTATCACCAAAATCCTCCATCTCCAAGACCTCTAAGAAACAAAAATTGGTCATCATACCACCCAAAAAACTTTTCATTGATCTTACTAAAGAAGACAACACCACTCCATCACCACCACCTAAATGCTCATCTCCAAGTGCACCTAATGCACCATCCAAAACACCTTCCACCCATGGTACCTCCTCTTCTTCCATACCTTCAACCTCATCCATCAATGACTACATCAACAAACACCTCTCCTCACCACAAATAACACCACCACCAACAACATCACCACCACATCTTACTCAAGAACCTCCATCCACCGAGCTTGCCATCTCCCTCTCACCAATCACACCTCTTGATGCTCACTTTTCATCCTCACCAATTCCACCACCTCTCTTTGTTAATCCTATACCTTGGAGTCTCCTTGAAGCTCATGGAGATACTTGCCTTTGTTGCATTCATAACCGAACCATTATCTTTGGTCTTCGGGATGAAATGCAATATATGTTCTCATGCATTGAGCACTTGTTAACCAACCCACCTCCACCACCACCTCCACCATCTTCACCCATTTCACCACCACCTCCTCCATTCTCTTCAAACTAGATAAAATGTTTCAACACCAATAATGTTTTCCACTCTTTTTGGTTGCAAGCTCTATGAGGATCATGTACTCTTGGGATGATTATGTAGTATCATTAATTGTATTATTTGTTGCATGTTGTATGGTTCACCTATGATGTACTCTACTTGGTTGTGTATTTATACACAACACTTTTAATTAATGAATGGTTTTCTTTTATATGCTTGCTTATTTTTGCTATATATATGCTTGTGCTTCTAATATTTTTCTTGCAAGTATTCCATATCTCGTTTCCATTATGCTCTCAAACAAGGGGGAGCACACATCAAGGGGGAGTTCTCGTCCCAACAAATTTCATATCTAAAACTTGTCGGCAAAACCTTTTTGATTCTACTAAAAGGGGGAGAAATAGATATAAACTCACTAAATACTTGTCTAAAAATTAATTTTTTAATTTAATGAGTTTAGATTTTGTAATCATCAAAAAGGGGGAGATTGTTGATATAAATAATGCCTAAACACGTTATTAATATTTTTCGATATCTCTACGTTTTGATAATCACAAAATGTAAAATCATTAAACGGAAAATTATGACGTAAACAAGCATTTAGTTGTTAATATCTATTTTAACAACTCAAATCACTTAAGGTATGAATAAACAAATGCTTAATGCATTATATGATCAAATGAACATTTTCTTAATCACTAGATTTTTTATAAAATGTCACAAACATTTTATATCTTTTAGAAAAACATTTTTGGTATTAAATAAAAAGGTTTAATCCATTATAAATTTATGAATTCAAATTTTCAACCAAAAATGGCAAAAATGTTCCAGAAAAACCTTCCCCACAAAAAGACAAATCTGAGCAACGTTCAGGAAGGGCGGCCCCCTTAATTATACTAGGCGGTCCCCTTAATTTTAAGGGGGCCGGCCACCTATTTAAGGGGACCGCCCCGCTCCTCTAGGCTGTCAGATTTTGCCTATAAATACTGGACTTTCCCTGGACTTTTACCTCACCTTTTGCACCCCAAACCTTCTGTTCAAAATCTTTTCTAATCCTTTTAAATCCTTTCTAAAATCCTTTGATCATATTCTCTTAAGCATTGGTTTCCAAGTGATCCAAGCTTTCATCATCCAAGTGCAAAAGAAGAATACTCCTTCAACTAGAGAAGAAGTATTGTAGTTCAATTCATATCAATTTGTAGTTGTGTAAAGTAAAGTGTTGTATAGTTGTGATAAGTAGATCTAAGTGTAAGTAAGTAGTTGTGTTGTAAAGAAGTAGTGTAGAAGTTGTGAAGTCGTAGTCTAGAAGTTGTGAAGCCGTCGTGTAGAAGGTGTGAAGCCGTCGTGAAGAAGTTGTGAATAAGTCATGAAGAAGTCATGTAGAAGTTGTGAGATTGGTTCTAGCTACGATTAGAACCCGACATCTAGCTTTGTGTCGTTAATCCGGTGTAAGCTAAAGTTGTATAAGGTTTTCTCCGCCATAAGGGAGTTTGTTGACATAGTGAAGAGAACTCTCGAGTAGGTGACTCGGGGAGTGGAGTAGGGCAAGGAAGGTGTCCTTGTATCCGAACCACTATAAATCCTTGTGTTGTGGTTTGATCTTTCCATCCCTATCTTTCATTTCATTTCATTTACTTTACTTGCATTACTTATTTACATTTGTCTATGTTAGTTCATATTGTTTAAGAGTTGAAGTCACATAAGATTGAATCGAAGTTTTTAAAAATAAAAGTTTTCACAATAAAATTTAAAAGACGTAAAACTATTCAACCCCCCCTTCTAGTTTTCCACAAAATTTTTACGCCAAAAATTCCCCGAAAAATTCGAATTTTGGCCTAAAAATTTGAATTTGGGCCAAAATTTTCACTCTTGTACCAGAATTTGAATCTCGCGTAAAAATTGACCGTTAAGTCACTAATCCGAATTAAATTTTACTCAACTTTTCCTGCCAAAAAACTTTTTTTTTTTTTTTTTTTTTTTTTTTTTTTTTTTTTTTTTTTTGCATTTGCGATAAGATGTCCGATATATAATTGCGATAGAGTTCTCGGACACAATTGCGATAAGGTTCTCGGACAACACTTGTTGATGATTTGCGATAAAATGCGACAAAGGCCAATTTCGATAAATTTGTCAAAATTTGATTTGCGATAATTTTGTCGAAATTGATTTGCTATAAGACTTCTTGGGCCAATTGCGATAAAAGACAGATTTTGCAATTTCGATAGAATTGTCGAAATTGCAATTTCGATAAAAGCTCCTATCGCAATCTTATACAAGATTGCGATATTTCTGAATTGCGATAAGTGACTGCTGCCCCCTGATTTGCGATAAATGGCAGCTCAACCACTCTTGTCCTTTTGTCACTTGCCCACTGCTATGCCCATGCTACTAACTTTCACCAACTTTGACCAACTCAACTCAATTATTTTTTGAGCAATAATGACACGCAAAAAATAATGATTAGTCAAAAACAAATCTTGCTCAATCCTTTTATCTTGTGTCGATCTAGAGACTTAGAACACCACAAGAATCCAACACTTTAAAACAAGATTTGAGTGATTAGCACATACAACTTCACAAACCAAGTCGATAAACACAACCTTTTAACCTTGATTTTGCGTACGATTCCAAGAAAGAACACAACAACGCACATTTTTATAAACCAAAAAACGCAACTGATGGTTCTAATAAGCACAAATCGAACACAAACAAACTTCAAGAACTCGACTGATGAACAGTAACGAGATAATACACACCATAAATCACATTTGTTACCTCAAATACACCACGTTAGCCACCTGGTTAGCTCTGATGCCAATTGTAGAGACCAAGATTCACGTTCTAGAGGTTGGGGGAACACAATCTAAAGATTAAACGTGGTAGAACTTTATTGATTGGGGGAGGTGTGTATGTTTTCTAGAGAGAGAAGTAAAGAAAACACACATACCTCCAAAGTAACAAGTGAATCCCCACATTCCTTGTTGTGACTAGGAAGGTATTTATTACAAGAATACAAAGCTAACTTAGAACTAATGCCTAAACTAGTCCTTGTACAAAGAAAGAAGTGCAATTCCCACATATGACAAAACTTTAAAGCTAACAATTTCTAAACCCGTGGGGAGATACATGCTTTAAATCGAACACAATTATTTTTCTGTATGCTATCCTGAATGATATTGCTTAAGTTACCGATATTGCCAAAAGTCCCTCATATCATGAGCCATTAATCACTTGCGAGTGAACGCGAATATTGTGGATAGATCTATTGGGGATGACGACCCCATTTGTGTTAGCTAGATTAGCAGCCCAAATGCACTATATTTGAGATAACCAGGAGAATGGCAAACTCCTGCTACGAGGGCCCCTTTTACTTGCATCATTATTATGCTGTGAGTTTTATCATTTTATGATACTAAACTATGTCAACGATTGCGTGTCATGAGACTTAGGGCAATATATCTATATGATTGATGAGTGTGTAAATACTCATCATTTTATACCCATAAAAGACACAAAAATGACCAAAAACACCCAAATTATACTGCAGATATCCTTGGTTTGTGTTTTATATGTTTCAGGTACAAAAGGATTGAAAACGAGGCAAACAGGTAAAAATCGAGCACAAGATTGGAAAATCGTGAAAAGCCGAGGATGGGGAAGAAATTTACGAGTTTGGACCGGGATAATGCTCAAGTTATCAAAAGTCAACTCCCAAAAATATCAAAGTCCTTGGAGATAAATTTCAGATTAGGCATCAATGGTCCCTGGATTTTCAGAAAGTGGCAAAAATTGGTCCCTAAACTTTAACCTAAATCAAATCCTAATTAAACCTTATCCCCTAAACTAACCCTTTTATCCCAAATCCAAAACTAATAATAAACCCAATCCTAAATCCCTTAACCCAACCAAGCCCAACAACATCACTAGCCCAATCCCAAAAACAAATAAACAACCCACCCCGTTTTCCCTATTAGCTAAATCGGGGTTTGACCTTGGTCAAATCCATCTTTCAAAACCACTAACCCGCCTATGCTTTTTCCATTCCCCAAAACCAGACCATCATGTCTCCCATGTTCCCCCATGCTTTTCTCTGGCACACGCAACTTCCTCCCTTCTCCTTAGCTAGTACCCTCTTCACGTGCACAATCCACGCTGGAATCCCACTCAACAAGTTTTCCCGCCATTTTTGTGTTGAACGACTGAGATCAATTCAAGGCTATCCAAGGGTGGGAAATGAATCTGAGAAGAAGACAAGATAGTTCCCAGCACTAGTTGTAGTATAAATAGCATCAATGCGCCTTAAATGGCAGTTAGTTTTTATTTCCAGTCGTATTATAGTTAAAATGTTCAATTAAGTTTAAATTTAAGTTTCAAGTCTCAATTTAAGTTCGTATCAATCTCATTTGTCTTTAATTGTTTCACATTGTACGATTTTACTAAGTTAATGAAATTTAAACTTTTTAAGTTCACTGTGCATTCTAATTGAATATTTTGGTGTTCTCAATAAGCTTGTTTTTCAGTTTGCATAAGCTCATTCTAGCTCCATATAGCTTTTGTGAGTTTATTAGGTGCTTAATTCAAGTTATTCTCAAAAATTCAAGTTTGGTCAACAAAAGTCAAAACGGGTAAAATTTCATATTCACTGTTCATTTGCAAGTTCATGATGTTTGATCTAGATTTAATAAGCTCAATTTAGGTGTTTGTAGGAGATTTTAAGCTGTTATTGAAGAATTTTGAAGTTATGAGTGAACTAGGGTGGTTTCAGATATCCAACTGTCCTAATAAGTTTGGTATAAGCTTAAGCTTAATAAGCTCTTATCTTTGGCATATATAGGTCCTATCTAGTCTAGAACAAGTAGTCATTTATTCCCCTAAGGCCTTTAGTTAGAAATCACTCAAATCAGTCCAATTTAGTTTGTGCAGTCTGCATGTTTTTTATTTTTCAATTTGCAGCCTCATTTATAGATTTTTAATTCTTTCAATTTAAGTTAGAATAAGCTCATTTCTTGTACAATTAATCTTGGCTGGCTTATCTGGCTATCACTATTTTTTTTATAGATTTTTAAGATTTTTTTTGGATAGCTTTTTAGTGCCTTGAAAACAGCCTTTTTTGCCCTGTGCCATGAGTAGATCAGCAGACCTTGGACTGCTGAGAACTGCTTATTGGCTTATTGCCATAGCTTTTTCTGATTCCCATTAGCTTATCATGTTAGTCTAAGTAGAAAATAGCTTTTTCCAGTTTCCATAAGCTCCTTAATAGCTTATTAGCTTATTTAGTGTTTTAAGCCATTTTTCACCCCAACTGCCTAACTGCTTATTTGCCTAGTCCCATAGCTTTTTCTGATAACTTTAGCTTATTTGTAGTCATCTCAGTCCCATTTAGCTTATTACTCTTTCATTTTAGCTTATAGATCAGCTTATAGCTTATTTCTCTCAGTTCCATATTCTAAATAGCTTATAACTAACTGATCAGTTTTAGTAGCTTTTTCCTAGCTTATTTTTTAGTTCTAAAAATATTCCCTTTTCAAAAGTTGCTTATTGTTGTTAGCTTTTTAAGTTAAAAAAAAAAAAAAAAAAAAAAAAAAAAAAAAAAAAAAAAAAAAAATTTCCAAAAAGCCAAGAGCAGGGTTCGAACCCTGGTCTCTGGCATTTCTAAGCCTCAACACACACACCACACACCACTAGCGCCCTTGGGTCTTTTCTGTTTTAGTTTACACAATTAATATACTTAACCTTGTTTTCTATTTTAGCCATTCGAACCATTTTAGCTTATTACAGCTTATTTGAATAAGTTGGTCCCTTTTTCATATTTTTCCTAGGATTGTAATTGTATAAAGTAATTTTGGAAAAAGTTTCAGAATTTTTAGAATTGTTTTAATAAATTTTTTTGTAATTTTCTTTTTAAAATACTTTTTAATTCGTAGTAAATTAAATAATTATCAGAAAAATATAATTGTTTTTTCTTAAATTTTCTTTTATTAATTAGAACTTAGGAAAAATAGATTTGTACCCGTAGAGTCAGTATTTCATTGATTTGATGTTTTAGGCTCGGGATTTCCCGGTTTAAACATATTTTCAGTTTTCCTTTACGTTTTTAATCTCGAGTACTTTAGATTATAGTTTCCCTTGCTTTTTAATTCGTTTTTAATTCATGTTCACTTATCTTAGCTTAAAAACCAAAATTCCCATTATTTTCCTTATTCACGACACGTTTCACGAATTGAGATCACGAATTCCATTCAAACCTTCGTTGGGGATAACGACTCGGGTTTACATATTTCCTTCGTAAATCCTTGATGAAAAATACGTGTTGATTCCATCGGATTAAATTTTTGGCGCCGCTGCCGGGGAAGGCTTGAAGCGAATTTTTTCTCGTTTGTCGTTACGTGTCTTGAAGATCCTTCCTCGTGAAGTTACGTTTTTATCTTGTGAATATTTTTTGTCCAAAAATCCAAAAAAAATGGAAAACCAAAAACCCAAAAATATTTTTCTTCATCCTCTTAAACCGTTTGATTCTATCTTCTTAACCCTCCCCCCCAATTAATGTTTAATTCTTATGTCGTCGCTCGGCTATCACTGTTTTGATTGTAAAAGCCCATTGATAGACAGTCTACGTTGTTCAAAGTGTGCGTGTGAGCGGTGTGGAAATCATGCACCAAAAGGATCTTGTTATTGGTGTGAAGTAGCCTTTAAATCAAAGCCTAATTCCATCGATAATTCTCAAAGTTTTTCCGAACACCCTCCACAACCCCAGCTATCTTCATTTCAGCATAATTGCTTTAAATGTGGAGATCCGTTGGGGGATTATTCACTTTGTGAACGATGTTTTTGCAAAGGATGTAGGTTTACCCATGGACTTTGCATGTGTTGCACTTCTGAAATCGAAAATACGCTTACTTATCCAGATTTTCAAAACGATTTCAACCCTCCTCAAAATTCATTTTGGCAAAAACCGTGCTATCAAAACTTCAATGATACTTCATTTCAAAATGTGCCAAATGATCTTTGTGAGTATTGTGGAGGTCCTCACCAAAGTTTTGATTGTCAAGCAAGGAATACGTTTGTCTATGAGCAAGTTCCATGTAATCAAAACTTTGGTTATGACCAATATCCATTTGATTCACCGAGTCAGTCACAACAGTTTTACAGTTGTGAATTCTGTGGAGGTCCGCATTATGATTCTGATTGTCAAACGAGGAACTCGCTTGTCTATGAGCATGGCCCTTGTGACAATTATGACTATTATTGTCATGACCAACCTCCACAACATCAAACGATTCAACCTCAGCCTCAGCCACTTCCTCAAGATCTTCTCCATGTTCTTGATTTAATAGAAGAAGTTAAGGATTTGGCTAATAAACTTCCCCAAGATGATCTTCATGGTAAATCTATGGAAGATTTACTCGCCGAAGAACGAGCAGCACAAAGGCGTTTCTTATTTAATAAGGCTGCCATGCTCGATGACGAAGATGAAGACGACGAGGAGAGTACTATTCCTTTGAGCGATATCATTTCTCAACTCCCTCAGTCTATTGCAATCACATCCATCTTACCGACTATGGACCCCAAGGACTCTCTTATTATGGGGGATGAGCATCTTAGCACTATTCCTGAAAAGGAATCGGACGAATTCATAAAGTCTAGTGCTGAGAACCTTATCCCAATCCCAAGTGAGTCCGAGGATATATCCGACAATGAATGTGATTTGTCTATTTGTAGTGATCATCCTCTTGACACTACTGATGAGTTTTCCGGGACGTTTTCTAACCCTCTTTTCAATTTCAAAGATGATTTTTCCTCTAGCGACGACAAATCACTTTCTGATGAGGACGTTCAAAATGAAAGTCTCAAAGTCTATTCGAATTCTCTTTTTGAATTTGATGATGAGTAATTTTCTAGCAAAATAAATCCTCTCTTTGATGAAGTGTTAGAGAACGATGAGGTCAAGGACTCTATTATTTCTAAACCTGACGATATGACCTCAAATGTCAATCCCGTGATTCATAGAGACATTCTTTCTCCGACATATGTGACAGTTCCGTCTGAGGATTGCCATTATATTGACTTCACATATGTCGTTCGAGTTTTTCTACCTTTCTGTACTTATAAGGTAGCTTGTCCTTTCCTTCACTCGTTTGGAAATGAGGACAAAGTTTTTGACCCCGGCATCTCCATGTATCATTCTTTTGAGCCGGAGTTATCTCATCAGAGTGGAACTTTCAAGTACTTCAATGTTTATCCAAGAATCTTGAATGAAAGTCTGATGAAGATTCTCTCTTCCACATGCTTCCCCAAGAACAAATGAATTCGGGGTCGAGTCAAGCTAGCGACTCGGTTAACAAAAACATTAGCACTTCATGGGTGACAACCCATGTTTCTGACTTCTTTCTATTTTCTGGCACTAAGTATGGGGGGATTCCTCTATTGTGTTTTGTTTGTGTGTTGTTTGCCCTTGTTTGCAGGTTTCTCTTAGATCGTGATGATTGATGCGCCTGTTTTCAATCCAGCCGCCCAATATCCGATCTTGTTGCTAACGATTATCTAGGGATATCTTTTTAACCCTGTTTTTGAAAATAGAGATTTCTGTTCCACACTTGGCTATTAGTATTACCTTTTTACGTTCTAAGTGTCGGCATAATAGCCGGTACTTGGAATATTGAGGGCAATATTTAATTCTAAGTGTGGGGGGGAATTCTCGCGATTTTTGTCACATATGTACCTTCTAGTGCCCTAGTACCCCCGTTTTGGCCAAAAATTTAATTTTTTTCCCCGTTTTTAGATAAGAAATTGCAATAAAAAAGAAGTGTTTAGTCTTGATTAGGTTAGAACAAAGGGAATCCCGACTCTGCCAGAGTGTTGATCTTGCTGCTTCCTTAACGATTAGACTAAGGTTTTACGATATGTGCAAATGAAAATGCTAAGCATAGAATAGTTGGTTTTCTTTAGAGCTTATACAAGTAATCTATGGCTTTTCCTCCCAGGAGATAACTAATCTGACTTATTAAGTGCTTATTTTCAAATATTTGAACACACAAATCATTTTTTTATACGATTTTGAAAAATACTAGTTCAAAGATTTATTTAAACTTCGGAACAAGCATATGTCATAGTTGCAAAAGTTAAGTAATAAATGTATGTGCTAAAAAGCAACGGTTCAAGATCGGCCCTTGGATCCTTATTTCCGGAAGGCGTTTAGGTCTTGGCTACCCTCTTACACCGGCCCTTGGACCTCTAATTCAGGAATGTGTGAGGTCTTGGTCTAACACCCTTGGATCCTCATTTCAGGAATGTTTAGAGTCTTGGAACTCTCCGTTGTATAGGCCCTTGGATCCTTTATTCCGGAAGGTGTAAGGTCTTGGTTCCCGTGAAACTCCGTTAGTTTATGTTGCACAAAAAAAAAATAATAAAAAATAAATAAATGATGATGAAAAAATGAAAAGAAAAAAATAAAATAAAATGGAATGATATTGCAAAATGCAATAAAGTTTTGAAACTTGCTTGTTTTAAATTTTAAATCTATCTTTCAACTAGTATTAGTCTATATCTTATAAAATCGTCGATTTTTTGTGATCAAAATTTTGAAAATCAAGCACATTCGCCTAACTTGAATAAATGTGGGAGTGAAAAGTTAAGTTTCGGCTTTCATAGATTATTAGTATAAGTAGTGTAAGCATTTTTACAAAAGCATTTGCACATTGAGTTTAAGCTTAGTTGGGAGTATAAAAAAGAGGATGACGATTACAATTCCCTGGAGACACCCATTTTGTGTGAATCCCGTTCCATGATACCATTTTTGGAAATCAAGCAGTTTATTTATTTTAGTTCTAGTTTAAATTTCTCGCATTTAATAAAAAAGTCAAAACGGGGTATGCTTGGTATTCTTTTGATCATTTCATTACTTCACATGATCGGATTGCTAGGGACTAGCAATAGTTTAGTGTGGGGGATTGATGAGTGTGTAAATACTCATCATTTTATACCCATAAAAGACACAAAAATGACCAAAAACACCCAAATTATACTGCAGATATCCTTGGTTTGTGTTTTATATGTTTCAGGTACAAAAGGATTGAAAACGAGGCAAAACAGGCAAAAACCGAGCACAAGATTGGAAAATCGTGAAAAGCCGAGGATGGGGAAGAAATTTACGAGTTTGGACCGGGATATTGCTCAAGTTATCAAAATTCAACTCCCAAAAATATCAAAGTCCTTGGAGATAAATTTCAGATTTGGCATCAATGGTCCCTCGATTTTCAGAAAAAGGAAAAAATTGGTCCCTAAACTTTAACCTAAATCAAATCCTAATTAAACCTTATCCCCTAAACTAACCCTTTTATCCCAAATCCAAAACTAATAATAAACCCAATCCTAAATCCCTTAACCCAACCAAGCCCAACAACATCACTAGCCCAATCCCAAAAACAAATAAACAACCCACCCCGTTTTCCCTTTTTAGCTAAACCAGGGTTTGACCTTGGTCAAATCCATCTTCCAAAACCACTAACCTGCCTATGCTTTCTCCATTCCCCAAAACCAGACCATCATGTCTCCCATGTTCCCCCATGCTTTTCTCTGGCACACACAACTTCCTCCCCCCTCCTTAGCTAGTACCCTCTTCACGTGCACAATCCACGCTGGAATCCCACTCAACAAGTTTTCCCGCCATTTTTGTGTTGAATGACTGAGATCAATTCAAGGCTATCCAAGGGTGGGAAATGAATCTGAGAAGAAGACAAGAGAGTTCCCAGCACTAGTTGTAGTATAAATAGCATCAATGTACGCCTTAAATGGCAGTTAGTTTTTATTTCCAGTCGTATTATAGTTAAAATGTTCAATTAAGTTTAAATTTAAGTTTCAAGTCTCAATTTAAGTTCGTATCAATCTCATTTGTCTTTAATTGTTTCACATTGTACGATTTTACAAAGTTAATGAAATTTAAAATTTTTAAGTTCACTGTGCATTCTAATTGAATATTTTGGTGTTCTCAATAAGCTTGTTTTTCAGTTTGCATAAGCTCATTCTAGCTCCATATAGCTTTTGTGAGTTTATTAGGTGCTTAATTCAAGTTATTCTCAAAAATTCAAGTTTGGTCAACAAAAGTCAAAACGGGTAAAATTTCATATTCACTGTTCATTTGCAAGTTCATGATGTTTGATCTAGATTTAATAAGCTCATTTTAGGTGTTTGTAGGAGATTTTAAGCTGATATTGAAGAATTTTGAAGTTATGAGTGAACTAGGGTGGTTTTAGACATCCAACTGTCCTAATAAGTTTGGTATAAGCTTAAGCTTAATAAGCTCTTATCTTTGGCATATATAGGTCCTATCTAGTCTAGAACAAGTAGTCATTTATTCCCCTAAGGCCTTTAGTTAGAAATCACTCAAATCAGTCCAATTTAGTTTGTTCAGTCTGCATGTTTTTTATTTTTCAATTTGCAGCCTCATTTATAGATTTTTAATTCTCTCAATTTAAGTTAGAATAAGCTCATTTCTTGTACAATTAATCTTAGCTGGCTTGTCTGGCTATCACTATTTTTTATAGATTTTTAAGATTTTTTTTGGATAGCTTTTTAGTGCCTTGAAAACAGCCTTTTTTGCCCTGTACCATGAGTAGATCAGCAGACCTTGGACTGCTGAGAACTGCTTATTGGCTTATTGCCATAGCTTTTTCTGATTCCCATTAGCTTATCATGTTAGTCTAAGTAGAAAATATTTTTTAGTAGCTTTTTCCTAGCTTATTTTTTAGTTCTAAAAATATTCCCTTTTCAAAAGTTGCCTATTGTTGTTAGCTTTTTAAGTTTTTTTTTAAAAAAAAAAGAAAAAAAAAAGACAATTTTCCAAAAAGCCAAGAGCAGGGTTCGAACCCTGGTCTCTGGCATTTCTAAGCCTCAACACACACACCACACACCACTAGCGTCCTTGGGTCTTTTCTGTTTTAGTTTACACAATTAATATACTTAACCTTGTTTTTTATTTTAGCCATTCGAACCATTTTAGCTTATTACAGCTTATTTGAATAAGTTGGTCCCTTTTTCATATTTTTCATAGGATTGTAATTGTCTAAAGTAATTTTGGAAAAAGTTTCAGAATTTTTAGAATAGTTTTAATATTTTTTATGTAATTTTTTTTTAAATAATTTTTAATTCGTAGTAAATTAAATAATTATCAGAAAAATATAATTCTTGTTTTTTAAATTTTCTTTTATTAATTAGAACTTAGGAAAAATAGATTTGTACCCGCAGAGTCAGTATTTCATTGATTTGACAATTTAGTCTCGGGATTTCCCGGTTTAAACGTATTTTCAGTTTTCCTTTACGTTTTTAATCTCGAGTACTTTAGATTATAGTTTCCCCTGCTTTTTAATTTGTTTTTAATTCATGTTCACTTATCTTAGCTTAAAAACCCAAATTCCCATTATTTTCCTTATTCACGACACGTTTCACGAATTGAGATCATGAATTCTATTCAAACCTTCATTGGGGATAACGACTCGGGTTTACATATTTCCTTTGTAAATCCTTGATGAAAAATACGTGTTGATTCCATCGGATCAATGATACACAGCGATATCACCGTTGTGCTATTGATCAACTTATTATTTATGTTTTACTCAACGATATCATCGTTGTGCTAATAATCAAATTGTGTTCAAACTATTTAAATTTAAACACTATGAATTCACTCAACCTTTGTGTTGACGTTTTACGCAGGTTTTATCTCAGGTAACTAAAGATTTCAAGGCACGGAGTTGGCAAGGGCACTAGAGACCTACCTTTTATTTCAAAATAATTATATCATTCCTTTCAAACTCGCCATCACTTTTGTGAAACTATATTTCCTTTGGGAAAATGTTTTGTAACTCTGAATATTGAGTTTTCATTGAATGATATAAACTTATGGAAATTTTACTTTCGAATTGTTTATCTATACTTACGACTGTGATCTAATAGGTAATACCTCGTTTAAGTCTTCCGCTGTTACCAAAAATTTTATGGGGTGTTACAGTAAGGATCACAGATGCCATACTTGGATAGACAGTTGTAATGAGGAGCCTTTGATAAGCCTTTGGTTAACACATTACCAAGCTGATTCTTTGTAAGAATGTAGGTAGGAAGTACTTGACCCAGCTTGATCTTATCTCTCACAAATTGACAATCAATTTCAATATGTTTTGTTCTTGCATGTTGCACTGGGTTTGATGCAAGAGCAATGGCTGATGCATTGTTACAGTAGATAGGTGTTGGTGAGGAAATAGATATGCCAAGATCCTTGAAGAGACACTTAAGCCAAGAAAGTTCACATGTTACATCTGCTAGTGCTCTGTATTCTGCCTCTGTAGAACTTCTAGACACAACTTGTTGTTTCTTGGACTGCCAAGAGATGAGACATGAGCCCAGGAAGATACAATATCCAGTGACTGACCTTCTTGAGAAGTTACAACTGGCCCAATCATTATCACAGAAGGCCTGAAGGTTTAAGTTGGTATTCTTTGGAAACATGATACCTTGTCCTGGGCAGCCTTTGAGATATCTCAGAACTTTGAAAAGAGCCTTCAAATGAGGTGTTCTTGGTGCTTGAGTAAATTAGCTCAGAGTTTGGGCTGCATAGGAGACATCAGGTCTTGTAATAGTGAGATACAGGAGGTTGCCAACAAGTGCACTGTATTGAGATGAGTCATCAAGGGGTTCACCATCATCATGATTGAGTTTCACAAGAGGATCAAAGGGAGTTGAGGAAGGTTTAACATTGAGCAATCCTGCACTTTGTAGGAGTTCAAGAGTGTATTTTCTCTGAGTCATAACCAGACCAGTAGAGTTTCTTAAAATCTCAATACCAAGATAATAATGCAAAGGGCCTAAATCTTTTATGCTAAACTCTTGATGCAACTGTTGTTTGATGTGACTGATGTGAGAGAGACTGTTTCCTGTGAGGATTATGTCATCTACATAAACCAACAAGCAGAGGAAAACATGGTCTTTTCTGTATGTGAGAAGAGAATTGTCAGCATAACTCTGTACAAAACCAAGCTTTTGTAAGAAAGTTGTTAACTTGATAAACCATTGCCTGTTAGCATGTTTTAAGCCATATAAGGACCTTTGTAGCTTACAAACACTTGTCTTAGAGTGAGAACCAGGATACCCTTGTGGTATTTTCATGTAAACCTCTTCTGCTAAGTCCCCATGTAAGAAAGCATTGTTCACATCTAATTGAGCAATGTGCCATTGGTTGTGGATGGCAGTTGCCAATAAAGCCCTTACTGTTACCATTTTTGCCACAGGGGCAAATGTTTCATGGTAATCTACACCTTCCTTTTGTGTGAAACCCTTGGCCACTAGTCTAGCCTTATATTTCTCTATGGTTCCATCTGCCCTGAGTTTGATTCTAAACACCCATTTACAGTCAATAGGTATCTTTCCAGAAGGTAACTCAGTGATTATCCAAGTGCCATTGGCTTCTAAGGCAGCTAATTCTAAGTCCATTGCTTCTATCCACTTTGGGTCTTTTGCTGCTTGGGTATATGATTGAGGCTCAGTGATGGTGTTAATGGTGTGTATTTGATGTCTTATTGAAGGTGAATGAATGTTATTGTAATTTATGAAATTTGTGAAATGATGTTTAGATGCTTTGAGTGATGTTGGTAAAATGATGTGGTAGTCTTGCAGTTTTGTGGGTAGTTTAGATGTTCTTGTTGATGTTCTTGTTGTTGGTTGTGAGTGAGGTGGGGGTTCTGCTTGTGTTGTGTCATGTGATGTGTCTTGTGTTGTGTTGGGAGGTGAAAGTGTGTTGGCCTGTTCGGTAGAAGATTCTGTGGAGAAGTGAGGTTGGGTGATGATTGGTGGTATGGAAGGAGGTGGTAATGTGGTTAATGGTGAGGGTGCATCTGTTGTGGGTGACTGTTGTGTGTTTGCAGCATTAGTAGAAGAAGGGGTGGTTGTAGTGGGTGAGATGTTGAAATGAGGAAGATTGAAATGATGGTCAGTTGATTGTTGTGGTGCAGTTTTGGGTGGTTTTAAGTGAAATGGAAAGATGTTCTCATGAAAGGTCACATGTCTACTTGTGAATAGTTTGTGAGTATGAAGGTTATAGAGAATGTAGCCTTTTTGTGATGGGGGATAGCCTATGAAAATTGAAGGTATTGCTCTGGCTTCAAACTTGTCTGTGGAGTGTTGATGGGCAAAGGCTTGGCATCCAATAACTCGCAAATGGTCTAAGGGAGGTGGTTCACCATATAAGCATTCAAATGGGCTTTTGTTGTGAATTGGTTTTGATGGAAGTCTGTTTATGAGGTAGGTTGCAGTGAGGATGCCATGCCCCAGAAGTGTATTGGAAAGTTTGCTTGGAATCTGAGTGCTCTGGCCACTTCTAGAAGTTGTTTGTGATTCCTTTCCACCCTAGCATTTTGTTGAGGTGTGTATGGACAACTTGTTTGATGTGTAATACCATGGTGTTCAAAGAATGTGGTTAAGGCTGTGTTGAGAAATTCAAGACCATTGTCACTTCTGACAGTTTTGATTGTTTTGTTAAATTGGTTTTGAACATATGAATGAAAAGTTTTTATTTGAGAGGTAGCATGATCTTTACTGGGAAGCAAATATGTCCAAGTAGCTCTAGAAAAATCATCCACTATTGTCAAGAAGTATTTACAGTTGTTTATTGTGGGGGATTTGTAGGGACCCCAAATATCTACATGAATGAGTTCAAAAGGAAACAAAGCATGTGAATTGCTCAAAGTGAATGGTGAATCATGGTTTTTAGCTAGTGGACATATACTACAACGTGGAACTTCATTGTTACAAGAAACTGAAATTGACTTGATTTGTTTGAGAACAGGGATAGAGGGATGGCCCAGCCTTGAATGCCATAAAAGGGTGTTGTCTTTGCTGCTTGCTGCAAGAATTGTAGGTTCTGATGAGGGGTGTGGGTCTGGGTAAATGATGTAAAGTCCTTCACAGAGGTTGCCATGAGCAATCCTCTTGTTGAGGACCTGAAAGTAACATGAGAGTGAGGTGAAAACAGCTGTGATGGGCATTTGTTTGGTTAATTGGCTAACAGATAGCAAGTTGTAAGCAAATGAGGGTATGTAAAACACATTTGTGAGTGTAATGTCTGCATTGATTCTTACTTTTTCACAGATTTTAACTTCTACAGTTTGGCCATTTGGTAAGGTTACATGAATTGATGGGTTGCACAGGTAAGTGTCAAGCATTATGGATAAGGTAACGCAAATGTGGTCAGTTGCCCCACTATCAGTTACCCAAGCAGCCCTAAACTTAATCATAACAGAAGCAATGAACTTATGTCTTCTAATAGTGTAAGAATTGACAATACCAGTGGGAGGATTCTGTTGGCATTGTTGCATCATTAGCATCACTTGGTTTAGCTGATTTTGAAGCTGATCCATTCTTACAAAGACTGCTTCATTTCCATTGTTTGCTTCTGCTTGGGTTTGATTGGTGGAAGCTTCTGCATCATGTCCATGGACTGCATTCATAACTTTTGAACCTCTGTTATCATTAACATTCCTAGTGATTTGTGGTTTGTACTTTCCATGTAAAGGATGTCCAACTGGATAGCCCTTAGTCTGTAGCATTCATCACTTGTGTGTCCCTTTTGTAGCAATTAGTACAATACACTCCTGATTTGAAGGTGCTTTTTCTCCCATTGTGAGGTCTGTTAGAGATTTGAGTGTTGGTGTTTCTGCTTGTGTTATTGAATCTGGTTGCTTGTAGGAGCAAAATTTGACCTCTTAACTTTGAATAACATTCATCTAGAAACTGGATTAACCTTTTTTCTTTGTTCCCTATCTCCATTGAGAAACTCGAGCAAATGGGAAGTGTTAATAAATTTGATCTTTGAGCATAAGCAAATTTTAGTGACTCCAAAGTTGAGTAAAGCACAAAAGTCTAAAAAGTCAATCTCGACTAACTCAATCTCGGTTAAGTGTTAATAAAACTCGAGCAATAAACTCAATGAATCAAACTCGAGCAACAGAGTCTAACTCGAGTACAGTTATCAAACTCGAGTACAGTTATCAAACTCGAGTACAGTTATCAACCTTTCTATATGGTAATCTAAAAAAAAATCTAACTCAAGGAAATCACAACCAAACTCGGTGATAACCAAATCACAACCAAACCCAGTGAATCACTCAAACTCGAGCAAATCACAATCAAATTCGGTGATAACCAAAGTCGGTGAATTTCTAGCCACAGTCTTTCTAACTCGAAAGAAACTGATAGAAACTTAGTGAATCGTATGAAGTTTTGACAGCAAGAGACTCACAAACTTGTGAGAAACTCGATCAAGTGACCAGAAAACCAAAAAAATAGGTGAATCGCTAATTCGAGATTAGGTTAATCGATTCTGATTACAGTGATTGATTAGGTTTGAATTAGTGCGGAATAATGGTGGTTGATGGTGGTTTTGGTCGCCGGAAAAGTGTTAGGTCGCCGAAAAAAAAAAACGGTTACAGGCCACGTGATGGCTCTGATACCATAATGAGAGATATATTGAGAGAGGGAAAAAGTGATTGCTTCAATTATTATTATGAGTTTGTTACAGAATGAGGATCAGATACATGGTATATATATATACAAGTGAAGGTTGACTAAGCCACTTTGACTTTGACTTTTCTAACTAACTAGAAACTGTTATATGACTTCATAACATGTAGTCTACTCCTTTGTTGCTTGTTCATGAGTTGAGTAGCACGTTTGTGTGACTGTGAGGTTCTTGATATTGCATTTATCTTTGATGAGCCATTATTAACATCCCTGACTCGGATGGGACAATACAAACTACAAATACCATTGTGAGTGGGTTTTAAAAACTATGTTTGGGTAAAATGACAAAGTATATTTTGAATGGGTGTCAAACACGTATAAAAGTCTAACTAATGCATTCCATCATGATTTTCGATTGCAATCAAAAAGTATTTGGCTAGTTCCTGGGATCTTTACATTCTACTACAAAGTACAAACTAAAACACCACTCGGTCGTTTTTAACATCCCGCCCTGGTTGGAATACGTAAACGAATGATGTACCCTATATAAGGGTGTCAAACACAAATACAATGATCTTTACATGTAAATTACACATCTTGATATGTGATCTTTACAAAGACACCTAAATCTTATAAAGAGCCCATCACCATGTTCTTTTCTTATTAACAAATCCTAAAACAAGCATATGCTCTTATTCTCTTAAGCACTTGAGGTATTTAAAATGCACCAATTACCCCAAACGTCATTTGTTTTCGTGAAAAAAAAAGTTCTCACGAGTCATGAAAACACAACACAACCCTCAAGTACTTAAGTAAAGGATCAAACATCATAGACCTTTAAGAGAATTTGAGGCTTTTATACGAAACATAGCTTCAAATCCACATATGATATTCCACAAAAAGGTGTAGATTGGTGGGAACACCCTAACCCCGGGTGCTTTTTGGCACCAGCCATTGTTCACCCCACAAGGAATAGCTCCGGCAACTCTCCTGGCCTAGTGGGGCACCAACTGGAGTGAGCACGAGCCAAGACTCGGACCCCTGAGCTCTTATTCCACAAAGTCTCTCCAGTATGCCCATAGGTTTTGCGGAGGTGGGTACCTATATGAAGCAAAATGCCAAGGATGAGACTTGAACCTGGGTCTATTGACTCAAGCACAAGTGCTCCAACCATTGGACAAATGCTCCATTGGTAATCCACATATGATATTGACTTAAAGTCTCAAACAAGCTCTCGTTTATGTTACTTATGGAGTAACATAAGCTTTCCGACACTAGGTACTATAGTCCAAATTATGAAAATACGAGTAGTGCTGAACTAGGTATTTTTGCTTCCCAGCAACAATAATGGCTGCTAGGTGGGACCCATTGTTAAGGACATCAACATCTTCAACATCATGTCGTTCATCCTCATCTGGAAAGCTTTTTGTTTCAATATAACCACACATGATATGACTTCAAAGATGATGGCTATCACTAGCTTCTTGAAACCTTTCCACAGAGAGTGAAACCTCTGCAAAATGTCTCCAAGCGTTTTCCCCCGTTGCACCATCGAAATCTTTTTTACATTTCAACACCATGTTGTTGGTCCCAATATGAGTAAAACAAATATAACGAAATTGCAATAGTATGAATAACTTGTCAAATGTTCTAACTGTCGAAATTCTGTAACATTACATCGCTATATATAGGTTTCGAATGGGTGTCTTTAACCGACACAATGGTTCGGTATTAACTAACTAATCATAACCGCTATTTTCAGTTGAAAGGTTTGTAACAAGCAACTTTGGTCCTTCAACTTTCTATCTTCATAAATGGAGCAATGAATCGAGATTATCATGCTCACATTCTCCTCCTTAATCTTGATCGTTGCTTCGTCCTAAGTCTTGAACTCCGAGCATTTGTCGCATAGTCACGAACTTGTGTCTTGGTAATGCTTTAGTTAAAATATCTGCTTTCTGAAGTTCTCCACTTACGTGTTCTACGTTGATATGACCATTCTCTACACATTCCCGAATGAAATGATAGCGAATGTCTATATGCTTGCTTCTTCCGTGAAATACTGGGTTCTTTACGAGTTGTATAGCTGATATATTGTCAACTCTGAGCGTTATCTTCTTTTCTTCTAATCCAGTTAATTCACTGAGTAATCGTTTTAGCCATAAGGCTTGACATGCTGCTGTTGTAGCCGCCATGAATTCTGATTCACATGATGAGAGCGCTACTGTTGGTTGCTTCTGAGTACACCAAGTGATAGGTGACTCTCCAAAGTAAAATACTATTCCAGTAGTTCCTTTTCCTTGATCTGTATTAACTCCATAACTACTGTCACTGTATCCTGTAATCTTGCAACTTCCGTCTTTCTTGTATATTATTCCATGGTCTTTGGTTCCTTTGATGTATCGGATTACTTGTTTCACTGCCTTCAGGTGATGATCCTTTGGGTCTTGCATAAATCTGCTGAGTAGTCCGACTGAATAACTAAGATCTGGTCTTGTATGTAGTAAGTATCTGAGACTTCCAATTAAGCTTCGATAATAAGTTGCGTCAACTGGGTTTCCATCTTCCGCCTTGATCAACTTAGTGCCGGGGTCCATTGGTGTCTTCGTGTCATTACTGTCCGTCATGCTTGTCTCTTTTAAGATCTTGTTAATGTATCCAGTTTGCTTGATTGTAATCTCTCCTCCTGTCTGTGTAACTTCTATCCCAAGGTAATATGCTAGCAATCCTAAGTCGCTCATTTCAAATTTATCTTTCATCTGGGATTTGAACAAATCTACTTCTTTCTTTGGAGTTCCTGTGATTATCAAATCATCTACGTATACTCCGACGATAAGTGTAGAAGTCTTGCTTCTCTTTGTGTAGATTGCTTGTTCGATATTACATTTCTTAAAGTCTAATGACTTTAATGTTTGGTCAAGCTTCACGTTCCAAGCTCTCGGTGATTGTCTTAAGCCATACAAAGCTTTAGTTAGCTTGCAGACTTTTCCTAGGTTTCCTTGTTGAATGAAACCTTCAGGTTGTGTGACATAGACTTCTTCCTTCAATTCTCCATGTAAGAATGCGGATTTTACATCTAAGTGGTGTACTTGCCATCCATGATATGCTGCTAGTGCTAATATCAATCGAACTGTCTCTATCCTAGCAACTGGTGCAAACACTTCATCGAAGTCTATTCCATGTTCTTGTACATAACCCTTTGCTACTAATCTTGCTTTATACTTTATGATCCTTCCTTGTGCATCTCTCTTGGTCTTATAAACCCATTTGAGTCCTATTGCTCTCTGATTTTCAGGCAATGTGGTAAGGGTCCATGTGTTATTTTTGTTGATTGAATCTAATTCAATTTTCATGGCCTCAATCCACTTCTCATCTTTTGATGCTTCCTTGTAATTACGGGGTTCTTCTTCTGTAAAGAATAAGCTTGGCGCTTCTACTTCACGTGCAGTTTGGTAGATTTCCGTAATACTCTTTAAGCCTTGTATAGGTCTATGATCAAATCTAGGATCTGAGCTCTCTAATGAACTTATAGTAGCTTCTTCTTCATCTTCTGAGTTAGGGTTGTAAGTGTATGATGGTGGTGTGATTGGTGAGGGTGGATCTGGTATAGGTTGTTGTTCTTGATACGTGTTGTCGGTGTTTTCTATGTTGACTGGTGTAGGATTATCATAGTCAACTCCATCTATTACAAAGCTAGTCCAAAACGTATCTTTAGTACTCGTATCCTCTTCATTATTATTCCAATCCCACGGTTTTGTTTCCATAAACTTTACATCCCTACTAACATGTTTCTTCTTTCCTACTGGATCATATAGCCTACATGCTTTTGATCCTTCTTCAACTCCTAAGTAAATCATTGGAATGCTTCTATCATCTAATTTCTTCAAGTGAGGTATCGTAACCTTAGCATAAGCTGTGCATCCAAATATTTTTAGGTATTCTAGGTTTGGTTTTCTGTTGTAGAGGGCTTCATATGGTGTCTTATTTTCCAGGGCTTTCGTCGGTACCCTGTTGAGTATGTAAATGGCGTGCCTTACTGCTTCCGCCCAAAAAGTTAAGGGTAACTTCATTGCTTTCATCATACTCCTAGTCGTTGATAACACTGTTCTATTTCTCCTCTCTACTACACCATTCTGCTGCGGTGAGTATGGTGCTGTAAATTGTCTCTCAATTCCATTTTCCTTACAGTACTTGGTGAATTCATGTGATGTAAATTCACCTCCTCTATCAGTTCTTAGCATCTTGATTTTCAACTTCAACTTTGATTCAATCTGGTGTCTAAATTCCTTGAATGTGCTAAACGCTTGAGCTTTCGAGTTTAGAAAGTAAGCCCACATAAAACGTGTGCAGTCATCGATTAATAAGAGGATGAGCTTCTTTCCGGAGTGTGTTGTTGGACTTATGGGACCACAAAGATCTCCATATACTAAGTCCAATGGGTTCTTTGATATGAATTTAGCTTGGTTTGGAAATGGTGTTCTGATGTGTTTTCCTAATAAACATGCATCACAGATTTGTCCTGCATGCTTTATTCTTGGTATTCCATTCACTAAACCTTTCCTTGTCATTCTATCTATTGCGTCAAAGTTCAGGTGACCTAATCTAGCATGCCATAACCATGCTTGGTCATCTATGTTTGCTAAAAGACATATAGGTGCTACTATATGCAATCTAATACTGTAAAGTCGATTCTTAGATCGTTCTACTTTCATCAACAACTTCTTGTTCTTATCATACAAAGTCAGTAAATTTCCATCCATGATGATTTTGCAACCTATTTTGGTAAGTTGTCCTAGACTAAGTATGTTGCTCTTGAGGTTTGGAATGTAGTAAACATCCGAAATCATCTTCTGTTGTAAGTTTCTACATCCTAATAGTATTGAACCTCTACCCTTTATCTCTACATACGATCCATCTCCAAAACGAACACGTCCAGTGATGTTTTCGTCAATATCTTTAAAATGGCCTTTGGTGCCTGACATATGGTTACTTGCACCATTATCTAAATACCATATGCTAGCATCTGTCGTAGCATATTTTCGGGGTTGTACTTGTTCTTCATTTAACAAGATTTCTTCAGTTTCATGTGTAGCCATTAGTAATGATGGTTCATAGTCTTCTAAGATAAGGTTTGACTGTTCCTGAGTTGTTGGTGGACTTCTACAATTCTTCATGTAGTGTCCGAGTTTTCCACAATTATAGCATGTGATTTTGCTCTTATCCCGTCCTTGTTTTCCATTATTCGGCTTATCTGAGTGGGATGAGTTTCCTCCATTCGAGTTGTTTCTATTTCCCTTATTCTGCCAGTTTCCTCGTGAATAGTTTGATCTACCTCTGTATTTGGTAAATCGTTTCTTATTTCTAGAGTGTTCGCCTTGTGCGAATAATAAGTTGTCCTGGCTATCTACTTGTCCTCCCTTTCGGAGTTTTATTCTCTCCTCGAATGCCTTAAGTTTTCCTGTTATTTCATCTAACGTAATGTCATCGAGATCATTCGTCTGTTCTATGGATGCTACTATTTGAATGAACCTATCGGGTGTGGAGTCTAATAGTTTTCGAACTAAAAGTGATTCATCCAACTCTTTTCCTAATTCTTTTGCCTTCGTGGCGTAGCCGTTCAGTTTGGCTGTAAATGCATCCACCGTTTCATCCTCCTTCATCTGAAGAGTCTGAAATCCAATCATCAGTGATTGTAATCGTGCTTGTTGCACTTTTTCTTCTCCAACGTGTCTCTTTTTCAACGAATCCCATAATTCTTTTGCTGTTTTGCAATTTGCTACTTGTAAGATCACATCTTCGGTTAACGCTTGATATAAGAAGGCGGTTGTAGCCTTATCCTTCTTAACATCTAATTGTGTATCAACCTTAGGTTCTATCGTTTCCCATAATCCTTGTGCTTCTAGTATCACCTTAATTTGTATAGTCCAAACTGTGTAGTTTGTGATTTTGAGTTTAGGGCATTGATACTGTGTTATAGGGGTTACGGGTTTTGTTGCATTGTTACTACCACTTGCGTCGTCACCGGGCATTTTGATGGTGCTTATGATCTTCACTTTCTAATTCGTATAGGGATCTCTAACTAGTGGTATCACTTAATACTACGGGAACAGAAATAGTTATCCGGGAATCCTAATATAGAATTATGGATTTCTAATAGTATAAACTAAGTATCTATACTATAAATATGAAAGGAAATCCAAAAGTTTAAGATTTTTCGTGTGACCTGTTTTTGTCACTTGCGTATTCCCTTCTTGTCGGTACTAGAATATACCAACTATATTTTTCTTTTCCTTGTTCTTGTTTCCAAAGCAATCGGTCTTTATTGATGTTGTCGACTTGCTTTCTTCAAAAATATACCACTCCTTATATCACGTTGTCCTTTCTTTTGTGTCGACTTGCTTCCTTTATCTCCAAGTCTCAGATAACCACAAAACGATTCAAAAATTACTCTCGGTAATTCTTTCCAAAAGACCAAGCGAATTGCTTGTCTTTGTTCTACTACTCGATGGTAGTATGTCAACAAGTGATGTCCTTGTTGCCCTCGTTGCTTGTCCGCGTTCCACAATACCACTTCTTCTTTATTCCACACCTTATCTACAACAACCTACAGAAATACCAGCGGTATCCTTGCGAGCAAATGATCAGGATGCTCCTGTTGTTGTCTCTCTTTGTATTGCGAGCGTTAATCAAAAAAAACAATTCGATTGTTTTTCTGGTTCGGTACCTTTTTCTTCACTTCAAGCAACGTCCTTTTTTCCTTTCACGTACGTCTTTCTTTTCTTCTCCACTTTTGTCTCGACAAAAGGGCTGTTCCGTTGTAAGATTGAAAAGCCAATAAGTGAAACAAAGTTTCCTTTGTCTCGTTCTTGCTGCGTTCCGAATCAAACTTACGTGAATATCAAGTCACCACAGTTTGGTGCCTTGTCGAATGCAATTTCTACACAAGTACGGTCGTGCACTACTTTCCTTGCGTTATCAAGTTATCCAGGCAGCGTATGGTTCAATGAATACGTTGCGTCTTTTCTTCTTCTTCTTTCTGAAACAACAGTTTCAGCGCGTCCTTTTTGGTTCCTTCTTTCTCGTTACAGATTTTTGTGTTTGAATGATGATTATATCGGTGTATAAGCAGGCTCTGATACCAAATGTTGGTCCCAATATGAGTAAAACAAATATAACGAAATTGCAATAGTATGAATAACTTGTCAAATGTTCTAACTGTCGAAATTCTGTAACATTACATCGCTATATATAGGTTTCGAATGGGTGTCTTTAACCGACACAATGGTTCGGTATTAACTAACTAATCATAACCGCTATTTTCAGTTGAAAAGATTGTAATAAGCAACTTTGGTCCTTGAACTTTCTATCTTCATAAATGGAGCAATGAATCGAGATTATCATGCTCACACATGTGTCCACTGATTTCCCAAACAGCTGGATTCACTTGAGCTTCAAGAAGTTCGGCACTCACTTCAAAGAGTCGTGTATCACCACTTGTTTTACTCAATACACATGTAAAGATGTTTGGATGATTCTAGCATCAAAGATGCATCATTTGTTACAAGATTATATGTAATAATATGTCCCCCATTGCCTGAGATAAGAAACTTGAGCTTCTTATAATTCCAAAGTAGTGGCTAACTAATAACTTACTCACCTGAGATTTTGTTGGAGTTGCTATACACGGTTATTCTGATACAAAAAAAAAAAAAAAAAAAAAAAAAAAAAAAAAAAAAAAAAAAAACTTTAGTTGGGAAGTTTTAAAGTTTTTAGCATCCTTGTTATGGGTAAAATGATGATGTGGTTTTAGTTTGAGTAACATGTCCCGGCTATGGGAAGGGCGTTGCATTCAAACTGAAACCGTGTGTAGGCTGTTTTTAAGTTTTTTAGTTGGAGTCGCTAGTCCCGGCTATGGAAAGGAAGTTAATTACATTCTAATACAAACTGAAACCCGGGATGTTTTTAAGTTAACAGAATTGAATAATTAATAATACAAATGACAAGGATCAAACTAGATACACAAAGTTGGATCTTCAATGTTAACCTTACTCCACAAAAACAAGTTCCCAGTAGAGAAACTAGTCTAACATCGTAAGTTATCTCCAGGTGCAACCCCAAGCTGGCTGCAGTATTGATTGTAGTAACGGACACGAGCAGTTACAGTATCAGAATTTCCACCGTCGCATTCCATTCCATTGATAGCTCGTATAGTTGCTCCAAACCCTTGGCCCGAAAGTATGACTGAGTGGACATTATTCATCCAAAACCATAATGCTGTTCGAAAGGAAATGATTGGATCGGTGGCTACAGTTTCAGGATTGTTTAGTCCGTCAAATCCGATGCTGCTCCCAGCTGGACCATAGTTGTAATTCCATGATAGTTGGATTGGACCTCTCCCATAGTAACCCTTGTTAGGATTACATGGATATTGTGTATTGTTTTCATCACAATAGTCCCTTGAAGGACCGTTTATTTCCTCAATGTAGCAAAAATCTGCTCATGGAAAAAAATTTATTTAGCTGATTAATCATTTTATATCGATTATTCATAAACTTTAGTATTACTATCAGCAGTTAATTCAAAATGGATCAATGCAACCGGGTTATCACTAACCAAGTCCGCTATGGTTAGCCGGTTGTAATAACATTGTCAAACTGAGACAAATTAAATTCCGGTAACATAGCAATTTCAAAATTTGTTCAACTGGTGGAAGATATTGTAGTAGAGAATTTGAGATAAGATAAGAAAATAATGTAGCGATTTTATGGTATATGCTAACAATATGCATGTGTTTCCACAATTTGGTTTCATGATCAGTAAAGGTACATAATTCAAAATGAGATCGCGATTGTACATGAAACTAAACTTCAAATAAGGCAGTATATAATATATAACAACATATATTGTATAGTTTCTGTAAATAAGGAGCTTAGTAATGTATCATACTTAGGTTATCAATGTAGCCGTAAATTTAGATTATATTCATGTTGAGTTATCATGTAGGCTTTTACACACTGCCTCCGTTAGCTCAGCTACGGCCCTGATTATCAATCTATACTTAATACTTATCAACTATAAAGGCCACTACCTTACAAAATTGGACTGGTCTTTGGCCTTAAAGTATGTATACTAATATGAAATTTGTCTTATAGTTGTATATAACAACATATATAGTACTACAAGTTTCTGTAAAATACGGAGCTTAGTAATGTATCATACTTAAGTTATCAATGTAGCCGTATACTTAGAATATAGTCATGTTGAGTTATCACGTAAGCTTTTACAACAGTGCCTCCGTCATCTCAACTACGGCCCTGATTATCAATCTATACTTAATACTTATCAACTATCATGGCCGCAACCTTATAAAATTGGACTGATCTTTGGCCTTAAAGTATATATACTAATATGAAATTTGTCTTATAGTTGTATTTAACATAAATAAGAAATTCTATTTTGCTAATATATATAGAAAGTACTTACGTCCAGTTTCATGAGTTACATGTGCAAAGAAAGCAGCAATCTCCCGTTTGGAATCATCTTCCGAACCAACTCTACCAAATTGTTGATAGTTACCAAGAGCCTCAAGAAACGCGGCACGTGTATAAAAATCTCTCCCCTCACAACTCGCATCCGATTGATCCTTGATCCCATTAAAGAATGCATCTGTCACGATACTTCCAACCGATACATCATTAGTAGGTGGAGGTGAGAAACATGGCCCTTGTTGGCACCCAGTGCCACAGAATGCCTCGTCGCTACCACAAAAACCGAACCGGCTGCAGCACAAGTCTAGGCTGCAGCCGCAGTTCTGGGCAGTTGTGATACTAGTGAAAAGTAGTCCAGATATGAAGAGGGTTAAGAAAGTTTTCATTGTGGTTTGTGTGATATATCAGTGGCTTCTAAAGGTTGATTTATAGTGTCTGACGTGTGAACATGAGAAAATGTATATGAGGAATGAAGTATCTCTACGTGTCTGACTTGGTACCTAAGTTGACTTTGCTAAATTTGGTTTGACTTTGAATTGTCAAAGTTCGAAAAGGGTTCATGCTACTTGCAGTTCTAGATTTTTATATGATCTTTGTTTTGACTAAAGAAAGTCCAATTAAATATGCTCGGTTGCATGATTATATGATAAGAACTTATTGAAAATAGAAATGATATCTTATATTATTTTATTTTTAGTGACATCACTACTAGAAAAAATTGGCTTTAGATACGGTTTTAAAGGCCTTTTAGTACGGTTTTTGAACCGTACAAAATAATAGCGTGTCAAGAAACCCTAATATCTGACACAATGCAAGTGGTTATTCTTCCTCAAGAAACCCTAATATGTTCGTTTAGCATCAAGAAGATCAAGAAGGCGATTATGTGCTGATCAAGAAGGTTGTGGAGCTTTTACACCCGGTGAATATATTACTCCAAAAAATGTTTAAGTATATAGGATGCGGGTGAATCTTACATCTAATCCCGTTACATAGGCGGTAAAGCTAACATAACACGACACTACTATTTCTATAAAAAGAAAACATACGACTACCCGTTAGAATACATTTGAATCAAGACCAAACATAAACTAACGTCTAATTTGACAACGAAGATTTATATCAAGCGCATCACAGAAATCAGTTGCTTTGCAGTTAAATCTTCTCGTTCATATCATATGAATCTTCATCATAATCCTTCTTCCAACGCTCATACAGGCTCTTGTTCCCACGCACTTCCACCCTTCGACTTTTTTGAAGCCATGAAGTTAGCAGTTTCGTCATACACTTTATACATATTAGTAGGTTATATCATTGATTAGGAGATATGTTATTAGGGGTTTGGTATACATGGTGTTTATGTGTTTATTTTCCGTTGTGCATGTTCTATAGGCCATGCGGGTGACCACCAATACCCTACAAGATCGATTGAGCTCCACGTTGCCCTCTCCTTCGATTAGAGAGGTGGTCCCCGGTAATGTCTCCAATTCCCCTAAGCTGTTCAAAATTCTTACATGTCGTTTATCATGTTGTGATTTGGTCTGTATGGAGATGGAGAAAAAGAGTATGTAATTCTTCTTCAGATTCTATGGATGCGATAAAGACGAAGGATATATTCCCGACCATTCATAGATTGTCGCGGCTTTGGATTTCTATGAGATGCTTGTTGAAGTCGACCATTTGGAGTGTTAACCCGAGAGCAATTGTTTTATAGTTTTGGAGTGTTCCCCTTTGTTTTAAGTTGTCCGCTGTGGCTTGTTTTTTGTTTATGAGAAATCTGTACATATATCATTTTGCTCTTTCTTAGAGCGCTTTTAAGATAGATAGGCTTTCCAAAAAAAAAAAAAAAAAAAAAAAAAAAAAAAAAAAATGGAAATAGAGAATTGGGCAAGTAAATAAGAAAAAAATAGCCAAAATAACATAAATAAATAATAAAATGCTTCAGAAATTAGTGCATTTTAAGCATTATCAAAAAGTTATTAGTAATAAATTTCATTGGTATTTTACTTACCGGTCGTTGATAATTTATTTCCTACTAATACCAAATGAAAACCCATTGATAAATATAGCGGGAACTTTCTTTCCAAAAATTTGGAAAATACCAACAAATTTAGAAAAAGTGCCATTGTTGGATGTTAATTACTTGATTTTGTAAACTTTCGTTAGAATAATCTTTGGTAAAGCAACAAAGTTATAGTAATCATGGTGGGCTGGTATTCCATTTTTTTAGTACGGTTACTTAAAAAACCGTATTAAAAAAATATTTGGTACGGTTCGTAAATAAACCGTACCAAATGACTTTTATTTTGTACGGTTTTATAAATAACCGTATCAAAAAACAAAGACTACACACAGACCGTACCAAATAAATCTGTTTCTTTGAGAACCGTATCAAATGTCATTTTTTTATTTTGGTACGGTTTTCTCTCAAACCGTATCGAAAAAGTGTAGCAAAAAATGTTTTGTGTAGTAGTGCATAGTGACGTTAAAGAGCGAACGACAAAATATATTTAATGGACGAATTTTAGTGACCTCCTGGCCTGATGTACCCTCTAAGAGGATATGGTTCTTAGTTGGAATCCATAGGTATTGGCTAGCCTAACACTAACTAATGCATTCCATCAAGTTTCTTTTCGGAATCCAGAGGTATTCTTGGCTAGTCCCGGATTTGGAAAGGGCGTTCATCATTTGATATATAGTTACAAACTAAAACACCTCGGGGGGGGGGGGGGGGGGGGGTTTAGCAACCCTGTGGGTGAAGTGATTATGCACCCTTCAACATCATCGTGTTCATCCTCATCAGGAAAGCTTGTTGTTTCTGTTAGAGTTTGTGAATAATTATTAATATAAGTATGTCCGGTTTTGAACCCGAGACTCGGGATTGCACACAATACGTGAGAGTTCCAATGGTTTGAATAAATTAAATATATTTTATATTTATATTTATTCATTTCACAAAACAAATACTTAACGACAGTTAGTACTTATCGGAGTTAGAGATAATGGCCGTTAAAGGACTAATTTTGTTTTACTCAACGATATCATCGTTGTGCTAATAATCAAATTGTGTTCAAACTATTTAAATTTAAACACTATGAATTCACTCAACCTTTGTGTTGACGTTTTAAGCATGTTTTATCTCAGGTAACTAAAGATTTCAAGGCACGGAGTTGGCAAGGGCACTAGAGACCTACCTTTTATTTCAAAATAATTATATCATTCCTTTCAAACTCGCCATCACTTTTGTGAAACTATATTTCCTTTGGGAAAATGTTTTGTAACTCTGAATATTGAGTTTTCATTTGAATGATATAAACTTATGGAAATTCTACTTTCGAATTGTTTATCTATACTTACGACTGTGATCTAATAGGTAATACCTCGTTTAAGTCTTCCGCTGTTACCAAAAATTTTACGGGGTGTTACAGTAAGGATCACAGATGCCATACTTGGATAGACAGTTGTAATGAGGAGCCTTTGATAAGCCTTTGGTTAACACATTACCAAGCTGATTCTTTGTAGGAATGTAGGTAGGAAGTACTTGACCCAGCTTGATCTTGTCTCTCACAAAGTGACAATCAATTTCAATAAGTTTTGTTCTTGCATGTTGCACTGGGTTTGATGTAAGAGCAATGGCTGATGCATTGTTACAGTAGATAGGTGTTGGTGAGGAAATAGATATGCCAAGATCCTTGAAGAGACACTTAAGCCAAGAAAGTTCACATGTTACATCTGCTAGTGTTCTGTATTCTGCCTTTGTAGAACTTCTAGACACAACTTGTTGTTTCTTGGACTGCCAAGAGATGAGACATGAGCCCAGGAAGATACAATATCCAGTGACTGACCTTCTTGAGAAGTTACAACTGGCCCAATCATTATCACAGAAGGCCTGAAGGTTTAAGCTGGTATTCTTTGGAAACATGATACCTTGTCCTGGGCAGCCTTTGAGATATCTCAGAACTTTGACAAGAGCCTTCAAATGAGGTATTCTTGGTGCTTGAGTAAATTGGCTCAGAGTTTGGGCTGCATAGGAGACATCAGGTCTTGTAATAGTGGGATACAAGAGCTTGCCAACAAGTGCACTGTATTGAGATGAGTCATCAAGGGGTTCACCATCATCATGATTGAGTTTCACAAGAGGATCAAAGGGAGTTGAGGAAGGTTTAACATTGAGCAATCCTGCACTTTGTAGGAGTTCAAGAGTGTATTTTCTCTGAGTCATAACCAGACTAGTAGAGTTTCTTAAAATCTCAATACCAAGATAATAATGCAAAGGGCCTAAATCTTTGATGCTAAACTCTTGATGCAACTGTTGTTTGATGTGACTGATGTGAGAGAGACTGTTTCCTGTGAGGATTATGTCATCTACATAAACCAACAAGCAGAGGAAAACATGGTCTTTTCTGTATGTGAGAAGAGAATTGTCAGCATAACTCTGTACAAAACCAAGCTTTTGTAAGAAAGTTGTTAACTTGATAAACCATTGCCTGTTAGCATGTTTTAAGCCATATAAGGACCTTTGTAGCTTGCAAACACTTGTCTTAGATTGAGAACCAGGATACCCTTGTGGTATTTTCATGTAAACCTTTTCTGCTAAGTCCCCATGTAAGAAAGCATTGTTCACATCTAATTGAGCAATGTGCCATTAGTTGTGGATGGCAGTTGCCAATAAAGCCCTTACTGTTACCATTTTTGCCACAGGGGCAAATGATTCATGGTAATCTACACCTTCCTTTTGTGTGAAACCCTTGGCCAATAGTCACGCCTTATATTTCTCTATGGTTTCATCTGCCCTGAGTTTGATTCTAAACACCCATTTACAGTCAATAGGCATCTTTCCAGAAGGTAACTCAGTGATTATCCAAGTGCCATTGGCTTCCAAGGCAGCTAATTCTAAGTCCATTGCTTCTATCCACTTTGGGTCTTTTGCTGCTTGGGTATCTGATTGAGGCTCAGTGATGGTGTTGATGGTGTGTATTTGATGTCTTATTAAAGGTGAATGAATGTTATTGTAATTTATGAAATTTGTGAAATGATGTTTAGATGCTTTGAGTGATGTTGGTAAAATGATGTGGTAGTCTTGCAGTTTTGTGGGTAGTTTAGATGTTCTTGTTGATGTTCTTGTTGTTGGTTGTGAGTGAGGTGGGGGTTCTGCTTGTGTTGTGTCATGTGATGTGTCTTGTGTTGTGTTGGGAGGTGAAAGTGTGTTGGCCTGTTCTGTAGAAGATTCTGTGGAGAAGTGAGGTTGGGTGATGATTGGTGGTATGGAAGGAGGTGGTAATGTGGTTAATGGTGAGGGTGCATCTGTTGTGGGTGACTATTGTGTGTTTGTAGCATCAGTAGAAGAAGGGGTGGTTGTAGTGGGTGAGATGTTGAAATGAGGAAGATTGAAATGATGGTCAGTTGATTGTTGTGGTGCAGTTTTGGGTGGTTTTCAGTGAAATGGAAAGATGTTCTCATGAAATGTCACATGTCTACTTGTGAATAGTTTGTGAGTATGAAGGTTATAGAGAATGTAGCCTTTTTGTGATGGGGGATAGCCTATGAAAATTGAAGGTATTGCTCTGGCTTCAAACTTGTCTGTGGAGTGTTGATGGGCAAAGGCTTGGCATCCAATAACTCGCAAATGGTCTAAGGGAGGTGGTATGAAGTTTTGACAGCAAGAGACTCACAAACTTGTGAGAAACTCGATCAAGTGACCAGAAAACCAAAAAAATAGGTGAATCGCTAATTCGAGATTAGGTTAATCGATTCTGATTACAGTGATTGATTTGGTTTGAATTAGTGCGGAATAATGGTGGTTGATGGTGGTTTTGGTCGCCGGAAAAGTGTTAGGTCGCCGGAAAAAAAACGGTTACAGGCCACGTGATGGCTTTGATACCATAATGAGAGATAAATTGAGAAAGGGAAAAAGTGATTGCTTCAATTATTATTATGAGTTGGTTACAGAATGAGGAACAGATACATGGTATATATATACAAGTGAAGGTTGACTAAGCCACTTTGACTTTGACTTTTCTAACTAACTAGAAACTGTTACAGGACTTCATAACATGTAGTCTACTCCTTTGTTGCTTGTTCATGAGTTGAGTAGCAGGTTTGTGTGACTGTGAGGTTCTTGATACTGCATTTATCTTTGATGAGCCATTATTAACATCCCTGACTCGGATGGGACAATACAAACTACAAATACCATTGTGAGTGGGTTTTAAAAACTATGTTTGGGTAAAATGACAGTATATTTTGAATGGGTGTCAAACACGTATAAAAGTCTAACTAATGCATTCCATCATGATTTTCGATTGCAATCCAAAAGTATTTGGCTAGTTCCTGGGATGGTTACATTCTACTACAAAGTACAAACTAAAACACCACTCGGTCGTTTTTAACATCCCGGCCTGGTTGGAATACGTAAACGGATGATGTACCCTATATAAGGGTGTCAAACACAAATACAATGATCTTTACATGTAAATTACACATCTTGATATGTGATCTTTACAAAGACACCTAAATCTTATAAAGAGCCCATCACCATGTTCTTTTCTTATTAACAAATCCTAAAACAAGCATATGCTCTTATTCTCTTAAGCACTTGAGGTATTTAAAATGCACCAATTACCCCAAACATCGTTTGTTTTCGTGAAAAAAAAGTTCTCACAAGTCATGAAAACACAACACAACCCTCAAGTACTTAAGTAAAGGATCAAACATCATAGACCTTTAAGAGAATTTGAGGCTTTTATACGAAACGTAGCTTCAAATCCACATATGATATTCCACAAAAAGGTGTAGATTGGCGGGAACACCCTAACCCGGGTGCTTTTTGGCACCAGCCATTGTTCACCCCACAAGGAATAGCTCCGGCAACTCTCCTGGCCTAGTGGGGCACCAACTGGAGTGAGCACGAGCCAAGACTCGGACCCCTGAGCTCTTATTCCACAAAGTCTCTCCAGTATACCCATAGGTTTTGCGGAGGTGGGTACCTATATGAAGCAAAATGCCAAGGATGGGACTTGAACCTGGGTCTATTGACTCAAGCACAAGTGCTCCAACCATTGGACAAATGCTCCATTGGTAATCCACATATGATATTGACTTAAAGTCTCAAACAAGCTCTGGTTTATGTTATTTATGGAGTAACATAAGCTTTCCGACACTAGGTACTATAGTCCAAATTATGAAAATACGAGTAGTGCTGAACTAGGTATTTTTGCTTCCCAGCAACAATAATGGCTGCTAGGTGGGACCCATTGTTAAGGACATCAACATCTTCAACATCATGTCGTTCATCCTCATCAGGAAAGCTTTTTGTTTCAATATAACCACACATGATATGACTTCAAAGATGATGGCTATCACTAGCTTCTTGAAACCTTTCCACAGAGAGTGAAACCTCTGCAAAATGTCTCCAAGCGTTTTCCCCCGTTGCACCATCGAAATCTTTTTTACATTTCAACACCATGTGTCCACTGATTTCCCAAACAGCTGGATTCACTTGAGCTTCTAGAAGTTCGGCACTCACTTCAAAGAGTCGTGTATCACCACTTGTTTTACTCAATACACATGTAAAGATGTTTGGATGATTCTAGCATCAAAGATGCATCATTTGTTACAAGATTATATGTAATAATATGTCCCCCATTGCCTGAGATAAGAAACTTGAGCTTCTTATAATTCCAAAGTAGTGGCTAACTAATAACTTACTCACCTGAGATTTTGTTGGAGTTGCTAGACACGGTTATTCTGATACAAAAAAAAAAAAAAAAAAAAAAAAAAAAAAAAAAAAAACTTTAGTTGGGAAGTTTTAAAGTTTTTAGCATCCTTGTTATGGGTAAAATGATGATGTGGTTTTAGTTTGAGTAACATGTCCCGGTTATGGGAAGGGCGTTGCATTCAAACTGAAACCGTGTGTAGGCTGTTTTTAAGTTTTTTAGTTGGAGTCGCTAGTCCCGGCTATGGAAAGGAAGTTAATTACATTCTAATACAAACTGAAACCCGGGATGTTTTTAAGTTAACAGAATTGAATAATTAATAATACAAATGACAAGGATCAAACTAGATACACAAAGTTGGATCTTCAATGTTAACCTTACTCCACAAAAACAAGTTCCCAGTAGAGAAACTAGTCTAACATCGTAAGTTATCTCCAGGTGCAACCCCAAGCTGGCTGCAGTATTGATTGTAGTAACGGACACGAGCAGTTACAGTATCAGAATTTCCACCGTCGCATTCCATTCCATTGATAGCTCGTATAGTTGCTCCAAACCCTTGGCCCGAAAGTATGACTGAGTGGACATTATTCATCCAAAACCATAATGCTGTTCGAAAGGAAATGATTGGATCGGTGGCTACAGTTTCAGGATTGTTTAGTCCGTCAAATCCGATGCTGCTCCCAGCTGGACCGTAGTTGTAATTCCATGATAGTTGGATTGGACCTCTCCCATAGTAACCCTTGTTAGGATTACATGGATATTGTGTATTGTTTTCATCACAATAGTCCCTTGAAGGACCGTTTATTTCCTCAATGTAGCAAAAATCTGCTCATGGAAAAAAATTTATTTAGCTGATTAATCATTTTATATCGATTATTCATAAACTTTAGTATTACTATCAGCAGTTAATTCAAAATGGATCAATGCAACCGGGTTATCACTAACCAAGTCCGCTATGGTTAGCCGGTTGTAATAACATTGTCAAACTGAGACAAATTAAATTCCGGTAACATAGCAATTTCAAAATTTGTTCAACTGGTGGAAGATATTGTAGTAGAGAATTTGAGATAAGATAAGAAAATAATGTAGCGATTTTATGGTATATGCTAACAATATGCATGTGTTTCCACAATTTGGTTTCATGATCAGTAAAGGTACATAATTCAAAATGAGATCGCGATTGTACATGAAACTAAACTTCAAATAAGGCAGTATATAATATATAACAACATACATTGTATAGTTTCTGTAAATAAGGAGCTTAGTAATGTATCATACTTAGGTTATCAATGTAGCCGTAAATTTAGATTATAGTCATGTTGAGTTATCATGTAGGCTTTTACACACTGCCTCCGTTAGCTCAGCTACGGCCCTGATTATCAATCTATACTTAATACTTATCAACTATAAAGGCCGCTACCTTACAAAATTGGACTGGTCTTTGGCCTTAAAGTATGTATACTAATATGAAATTTGTCTTATAGTTGTATATAACAACATATATAGTACTACAAGTTTCTGTAAAATAAGGAGCTTAGTAATGTATCATACTTAGGTTATCAATGTAGCCGTATACTTAGAATATAGTCATGTTGAGTTATCACGTAAGATTTTACAACAGTGCCTCCGTCATCTCAACTACGGCCCTGATTATCAATCTATACTTAATACTTATCAACTATCATGGCCGCAACCTTATAAAATTGGACTGATCTTTGGCCTTAAAGTATATATACTAATATGAAATTTGTCTTATAGTTGTATTTAACATAAATAAGAAATTCTATTTTGCTAATATATATAGAAAGTACTTACGTCCAGTTTCATGAGTTACATGTGCAAAGAAAGCAGCAATCTCCCGTTTGGAATCATCTTCCGAACCAACTCTACCAAATTGTTGATAGTTACCAAGAGCCTCAAGAAACGCGGCACGTGTATAAAAATCTCTCCCCTCACAACTCGCATCCGATTGATCCTTGATCCCGTTAAAGAATGCATCTGTCACGATACTTTCAACCGATACATCATTAGTAGGTGGAGGTGAGAAACATGGCCCTTGTTGGCACCCAGTGCCACAGTATGCCTCGTCGCTACCACAAAAACCGAACCGGCTGCAGCACAAGTCTGGGCTGCAGCCGCAGTTCTGGGCAGTTGTGATACTAGCGAAAAGTAGTCCAGATATGAAGAGGGTTAAGAAAGTTTTCATTGTGGTTTGTGTGATATGTCAGTGGCTTCTAAAGGTTGATTTATAGTGTTTGATGTGTGAACATGAGAAAATGGATATGAGGAATGAAGTATCTCTACGTGTCTGACTTGGTACCAAAGTTGACTTTGCTAAATTTGGTTTGACTTTGAATTGTCAAAGTTTGAAAAGGGTTCATGCTACTTGCAGTTCTAGATTTTTATATGATCTTTGTTTTGACTAAAGAAAGTCCAATTAAATATGCTCGGTTGCATGATTATATGATAAGAACTTATTGAAAATAGAAATGATATCTATATTATTTTATTTTTAGTGACATCACTACTACAAAAAATTGGCTTTAGATACGGTTTTAAAGGGCTTTTGGTACGGTTTTTGAACCGTACAAAATAATAGCGTGTCAAGAAACCCTAATATCTGACACAATGCAAGTGGTTATTCTTCCTCAAGAAACCCTAATATGTTCGTTTAGCATCAAGAAGATCAAGAAGGCGATTATGTGCTGATCAAGAAGGTTGTGGAGCTTTTACACCCGGAGAATATATTACTCCAAAAAATGTTTAAGTATATAGGATGCGGGTGAATCCTACATCTAATCCCGTTACATAGGCGGTAAAGCTAACATAACACGACACTACTATTTCTATAAAAAGAAAACATACGACTACCCGTTAGAATACATTTGAATCAAGACCAAACATAAACTAACGTCTAATTTGACAATGAAGATTTATATCAAGCGCATCACAGAAATCAGTTGCTTTGCAGTTAAATCTTCTCGTTCATATCATATGAATCTTCATCATAATCCTTCTTCCAACGCTCATACAGGCTCTTGTTCCCACGCACTTCCACCCTTTGACTTTTTTGAAGCCATGAAGTTAGCAGTTTCGTCATACACTTTATACATATTAGTAGGTTATATCATTGATTAGGAGATATGTTATTAGGGGTTTGGTATACATGGTGTTTATGTGTTTATCTTCCGTTGTGCATGTTCTATAGGCCATGCGGGTGACCACCAATACCCTACAAGATCGATTGAGCTCCACGTTGCCCTCTCCTTCGATTAGAGAGGTGGTCCCCGGTAATGTCTCCAATTCCCCTAAGATGTTCAAAATTCTTACATGTCGTTTATCATGTTGTGATTTGGTCTGTATGGAGATGGAGAAAAAGAGTATGTAATTCTTCTCCGGATTCTATGGATGCGATAAAGACGAAGGATATATTCCCGACCATTCATAGATTGTCGCGGCTTTGGATTTCTATGAGATGCTTGTTGAAGTCGACCATTTGGAGTGTTAACCCGAGAGCAATTGTTTTATAGTTTTGGAGTGTTCCCCTTTGTTTTAAGTTGTCCGTTGTGGCTTGTTTTTTGTTTATGAGAAATCTGTACATATATCTTTTTGCTCTTTCTTAGAGCGCTTTTAAGATAGTTAGGCTTTCCAAAAAAAAAAAAAAAAAAAAAAAAAAAAAAAAAATGGAAATAGAGAATTGGGCAAGTAAATAAGAAAAAAATAGCCAAAATAACATAAATAAATAATAAAATGCTTCAAAAATTAGTGCATTTTAAGCATTATCAAAAAGTTATTAGTAATAAATTTCATTGGTATTTTACTTACCGGTCGTTGATAATTTATTTCCTACTAATACCAAATGAAAACCCATTGATAAATATAGCGGGAACTTTCTTTCCAAAAATTTGGAAAATACCAACAAATTTAGAAAAAGTGCCATTGTTGGATGTTAATTACTTGATTTTGTAAACTTTCGTTAGAATAATCTTTGGTAAAGCAACGAAGTTATAGTAATCATGGTGGGCTGGTTTTCCATTTTTTTAGTACGGTTTCTTAAAAAACCGTATTAAAAAAATATTTGGTACGGTTCGTAAATAAACCGTACCAAATGACTTTTATTTTGTACGGTTTTATAAATAACCGTATCAAAAAACAAAGACTACACACAGACCGTACCAAATAAATCTTTTTAGGTACGGTTTCTTTGCGAACCGTATCAAATGTCATTTTTTATATTTTGGTACGGTTTTCTCTCAAACCGTATCGAAAAAGTGTAGCAAAAAATGTTTTGTGTAGTAGTGCATAGTGACGTTAAAGAGCAAACGACAAAATATATTTAATGGACGAATTTTAGTGACCTCCTGGCCTGATGTACCCTCTAAGAGGATATGGTTCTTAGTTGGAATCCATAGGTATTGGCTAGCCTAACACTAACTAATGCATTCCATCAAGTTTCTTTTCGGAATCCAGAGGTATTCTTGGCTAGTCCCGGATTTGGAAAGGGCGTTCATCTTTTGATATATAGTTACAAACTAAAACACCTCAGGGGGGGGGGGGGGTTTAGCAACCCTGTGGGTGAAGTGATTATGCACCCTTCAACATCATCGTGTTCATCCTCATCAGGAATAACTATGTTAGCAATTAATTTATATAATTGCAAAAGTGATGGTCATTAGTCTTTAAGTCCTAAGTGTGTAATGTATAATATGTAGTTAACTTAGTGGGCTTGTAGTATTAGTTTTATTAGCATCAAATGTATAAGTGTAATGCATTTAGAAGCCCACTAGGATGTCCAAGAAAAAGCCCACAAGCCAAGTGTTGGCTGTGGCATTCGTATAAACACACACACACACATCTCTTTTACAGGTATGCCTCATTTTAGATAAGAAAAGGTGTGTGTGTGTGCAAAGGTCCCAAGAGTCACAAGTTGTATTATCTCTCAAGCTAATAAACTTTGACTTGAAATTACACCATATGATCCATACAACTCTATTTCTTATTGTTCTTAAGTGATTGTGAGTGTCATCATCTAGAGTGTTTGTGTGATAAAGAGGAGAAGCTTAGGTCCTAACAAGTGGTATACATGAGCCAATCTTCAAGGTAGAAGGTTTGTATATTTGGTTTGTTTAAAAAAAAAAAAATAACCCACTGTTAGTTTTTTGCTTCTATATAAAAAAAACGTGACCAAGGTGTTTTTTTTGGAATACTCAAAAACCATTTGCAAGGTTGTGGTTGTCATACTCAGTGAGTATTTTGTTTTGGTGAAAAGAAAAAGACACTGCACTTTTGGTGTTCTTAGCCATTTTGATCGAAAGATATTTAAGGATGAAACACTTTATGTGTTTATGAATATTATATGTTTAATATCTTTGATTTGATTGGTTGAAAGTTGGTACAAGAAGTGATAAAGTGTCAGGTTTATTACAAGTTGGTGAAAAGTTGCAAGATATCACGTGGGAAGTGTCTCAAAAGTCAACAAAAGTGGCCAAATAGCAGAATTTTCTCGCAATTGGCCTTCAGTCTCGCAATTCAGGCATTCTGTCGCAATTGCAGTACTTTGTCGCAATTCAGATACTGTCTCGCAATTGAGTCTATCGCAATTGGTCTCTTTTATCGAAATTGGGTCTCGCAATTGGCAAACCTCTATCGCAATTCATCTTATCGCAATTGCATGCTGGTCTCGCAATTCATCATTCTATCGCAATTGAGCACTGTTTCGCAATTCAAGTATTATCTCGAAATTGAGTTTCGCAATTGGTGTTGGTTTATCGAAATTGGTCTCGCAATTCACATTTTGGACTCGCAATTGATGCAATTTTCAGAATTGGCAACTTTAGTCCTTGTACTTTCAGCTGCCTTAAGATATCTTTCGGATTTGACACTTTTGGCCCTCGCAATTGTGATTAAAAGACTTCAAAGTTAGATAACTTTTAAGGATTTGATTCGAACGTAATTTCGTCAACTCGAAAGTGAACTCGGTATTTTTACTCTTGTATAAGAGTGTAAAATACTTCGACAAACGGTTATCTAACCTTTTGTATAAAAGTGTTAGATTTTATATAAATTACCGATTTATATAAATTAGATATATTTCTATCTAAATTGATATTTAGCCATAATTTGTATAAATTTTGGTCAAATTGAAATTTCTATAGAAATTGTCGAGTTTATCTAAATTGTAATTTACATAACTTTTGTCGAAACAGTAAACTTTTGACTTTGTCTTAATTATACTTGAATCAAGTTTCGTAACGTTATTTAATTTGTTACAACATCAACGATCATCAACAACAAACCAAATCATCAACCAAGTTCAAGTTCAACCTTCAACGAAAACAACTTCTATTTTGTTGAAACGATCCTCAATCCACTTTATCATACATAATTTTAAAGATGACTACACAACAAGACATTCATGCCGCAGGTTCAGAAAACCGACCTCCAATGTTAGAAAAAGGTGGTTATCTTCCATGGACGAGTCGTATGCTTCGATATATGAAATCAAAACCTAATGGACAAGGTAGACTCTTGGCTAACTCCGTTGAGAAAGGTCCATTCAAGCCTCGTAGGACAGAACTTACAGCTGAAGATCGAACTTCAGAACCTCCCGTTGAAGCAACTTACAAAATCCAAGAAGAAAAGGATTATACGGCAGATGATTGGAAGCAAATTGAAGCTGATAACTTGGCAATGCATTTAATCCAACTTGGGTTACCTCAAGATATATTCTGTGCTGTAGACAGTTGTGAAACTGCTCATGCAATGTGGGAACGAGTCAAAAGACTTTGTTATGGTACAGATATTGGTAAACAAGAATTGGAAAACAAGCTTCTGACTGAATGGGAGAAGTTCACATCTACACCAGCTGAACAGATTGAATCTTACTACACACGGTTTTGTACTCTAATGAATGAGTTGATCAGAAACAATTTGGCACCTAAACCAATTGTTCAAAATATCAAGTTCATCAACAACCTTCCTGAAGAATGGGGACGATATGTTACTATTGTCAACCAGACACAAAACCTTCACAAGATGAACTATGATCAGCTTTATGACTTCCTAAAACAAAACCAAGCAGAGGCAAATGAAGTCAGACAAGAGAAACAAGCAAAACAACAAGATCCTCTTGCACTCATAGTCCAAACACCTACTCCTGCAACAGTTAATGCACAACCTTCATCATCATCTTCATCCCAACAAGTCATGCAACAACAATACAATCCTCAAACACCGTTCTACCCACAACAACAACATCTAATCCCACAACAACAATACCCGCAACACCCAGATCAACATGATCAGGATGAGTCAACTGATGCTTTGACTCAAGCTTTTGCCTACCTATCAAAAGCATTCCAAGGACGTTACTCCACACCCACCAATAACAATCAACGAATCTCATCGAACACTCGCAACAAGCAGATTGCACAGCCGAGTTTCAACATGGGACAACAAGGACAGATGGTTGGGGGATATGGGAATCAGCAGGGATATGCTCCAAGATATCAGATGGGTAATCAGAATGTAGGGCAGTATGTTGGTAATCAGATGGGTCAGTTTGCAGGGAATCAGATGGGTAATGCTGTTGGTAATCAAAGGGTACAGAATGCTGGGAATCAGTTTGGGAATGTTGCTCAGGGAGCTGGGAACAGGAATCAGGGTAATGTGATGAAGTGCTTCAACTGTCAGGGTGTTGGTCATATGGCTAGGAACTGTCCAGACAAGCCGAATAAAAGGGATCCAGCGTATTTGCAGAAAGCATTAATGTTGGCAAACAAGGAAACGGCTGGGCTTCAGTTGAGTGCAGAAGAGAATGACTTCATGGCTATCATGGATGCTTCAGAAGATCTTGAAGACATCGATGCAAACTGCATTTTTATGGCTAATCTTCAGGAGGCAAAGTACGACACAGACTCAGAAGCACCTCCTGCTTTTGACACTAATGCGGTTTCTGAGGTACAACCATATGCTACATGTCACAATAATGAAATGTTTGATATGTCACCTCAAAATGAACAGCATCCTGAGACTCCTAATCTCATTTACGATACATATATGGACGAACCAAGTTGTAGTAATACTAATTTGGTAACTCCAGATATGGATCCTAATGATGAATTCGAGTCACAGCATACTGATAATGATGAGGAAACACGTGCTATGTTTGAATCATTATTGCATAATTGTAGTATTGAAATTGAGAAAGTTAAAACGGTCAATCGCGAGGTTAAGGCCGCGAATGAAAAATTGACCGCTGAGCTTGAGAGTTATAAGGTGAATGCACAAGCTTATGATTTTCATAACGAAAAACAGTCAGAACTTGAGGTTAGCTTAAGAGATTCTGAGTTAAGAGAGAAACATTTGCAAATAAAATTTGACACTCTCGATGTTAATTTGAATTTGCAAATCAAATCTCTTAACAAAGAAATTTCTGAACTAACCAACCAGCTTTCAAAACAAAAATCAGCTTATTCCAATCTTGAAAAAGAAAAGAAGGAGTTGAATGAAAGGTTTTCAAAACGTGAAAAAGATCTTCAAAAAGAGATCACTGACAAAAAAGAAACCATTGCAAAGTTGGAAGATTTAATTGTAAAAACGGGTCATTCTGCACAAACAGTTAACTTGTTAATAAACGATCCAAACCCGATTTTACATATGCTAAAGAAAACGGCTATCGGTTGTGAAAACCCTTCTTATCTCAAGAAAGCTCAGAAAAATCAGAATGTGTTATATAATGGTAGTGTGCTAAATGATAATCATGATCCGATTGAGATTTATGATTCGGATGAAACGATTGAGCGTACTGAAAAGAGACGAGTCAAAATGAGACAAATGAACCCAGAAATTAAACCAATTGACTATAATGAAGTTAACAGACTTGCTGGGGTTTATCTTGTTAAAAAGGAGTCACCTCTGTTTTTTCAAAAACCAGTGGTTTTCACAAAACAAAAAGTTGTCTCAATTCATCTGTCTAACATTCAACAAATGGCATCTAAAAACACTTTTGATACAAGTGCAGCTAGACTATATTTGGTGGATCTTAAACAGAGAATTGAAACACTTCAAAGTATTGTGGCTTCCAAAACAAACAGTCAAAAATTTGAATGGTTTTCAGGTGTTCAGGATGAAATTAAAGAGATTTTTGAATCGGAAATTAATCCACACATTTCTGCAATCTATGCGGTTGTTCAAAATGTGGAAAATAATCTTTTGAAAGAATTTGCAGCATTTGTTAAGGACCACAAATCCTTAGTGAATGAAGCCAATGAATACTTGGAACACATAAAAGTTTTGGAACAACAAAATGACTCTCTCTCTCTTTCGAAGCTCTATCGACCGATATCATGTCTATTATTTTTCAAACATAATATGACTTAAGTAAGATGAAGACTTCAAATTGTTGAAGATATCAAAAATTGAATTGAAAAAATAAAATGCACTTTTTAAGCTTGAACAAAACAGGAGAATTGCAGATATTGTCTAATACTTGATACAAAAAGAACATGCAAGATACAAATGTCGTATGACGTAGTCTCAAACTATGCAAGATCAAAAAGGGCAGGTAGAATCTCATATGCCTATGCAAGATCAAAAGGAAGTGAAGGTGGGATTGCAAGTGCCTATATTGCGTAATGAATGAGCTAGAGCTACAAAACATCTAAGGACAACCCATAAATTCTAATGAGTGTGCCTTACCTTCTACAGATAGAAACAACTCTAGGAGCAAAAGACAGACTAGGACAATACAAGAAACCTAGTGTCTGCTTTCTGAGAGTCCAACAAGACAGTAGAAGAACACCCTAGAATTAAGCTTTCCAAGAAGAAACATGTATCACTAGTTGTAATGATAAGACTCCTGTTTCTAATGCATGTAATGATTCTGATTGTTTAATGCAAAAAAATCTTTGTCAAAAATGCTTGTGATGATAATGTTCTAAGAATGTGAATGAAGTGAAAGACAGAAAAAGATTCCTTCAGTAACAGGCTAAGTCTAATACATCGTAGACTTATTGCAAAAGCTAAGAAAAACCAACTAGCAGTCTGTTACCTAAGGATCACATTAAGTGTTGCATGGAAACCAACGGGTAAAATTTTACACTTAAGAATGGCACATTAGAAATAGTTCCCAATGCAACACCGGAAACCATATCTAAGTGTGATTCAACTGTTACAACTAACCCCTTGGAACCAAATGTTACACGGTTTCCATATACAAATTCTTCTGTTCTTCTCAGGTCATTGAAATCTGTCTTTGGATCGTCGACTCGGGTTGCTCCAAGCACATGACCGGGAATCTGAAGCTGCTGATCAATTTTGTGTGGCAGTTCATGGGGACTGTACGTTTTGGGAATGATCATGTTGCAGCTATTCTGGGTTATGGAGATCTTCGGTTTGGAAACTACTTAATCACTCGGGTTTACTATGTCGAAGGATTGGGACACAATCTGTTCTCTGTCGGGCAATTTTGTGATGCAGATTTAGAGGTTGCTTTTAGGAGAAACACTTGTTTTGTCAGGAATTTGGTGGGGAATGATCTCTTAATTGGGGTCGTGGCACCAATCTCTATGCAATTGACATAAACCAAATGGCCTCTTCATCACCTATTTGTCTCATGACCAGGGCAGGCGAAACAAAATCCTGGTTGTGGCATAGCCGTTTGTCCCATCTGAACTTTGACACGATCAACAAGCTTGCCAAAGACGACATCGTCTCCGGTCTTCCTAAATTCAAATACACCAAAGAACACCTATGTCCATCATGTCAGCAAGGAAAGAGCAAAAGAGCAACATATAAACCTAAACCCGTACCTAGTTCGGTTGATAGGTTGCATCTGTTGCACATGGACTTATGTGGCCCGATGAGAGTTCAAAGCATAAATGGGAAGAAGTATATTCTTGTAATTGTTGACGACTATTCAAGATATACATGGGTAAAGTTTTTGAGATCAAAAGATGAAGCACCAAGCACCATCATCACCTTTCTGAAGAGGATTCAAGTTCTACTTCAAGCTCCAGTTAGGATAGTAAGAACGGATAATGGCACGGAATTCATTAATCAGGAGTTAAGAACATTCTTTGAAGAAACTGGTATTACTCACCAGACATCAGCTGTTAGATCTCCACAGCAGAATGGGGTAGTTGAAAGAAGGAACCGAACCCTTGTTGAAGCTGCTCGCACTATGCTGATTTATTCTAGTGCACCGTTATTCCTATGGGCTGATGCTGTTTCTACTGCTTGTTTTACTCAAAACCGATCCCTAATCCATCCAAGATTCAATGAAACACCATACGAACTTGTCAACAACCGAAAACCGGATATTTCTTATCTTCATGTATTTGGCGCTTTATGCTATCCTACAAATGACAGGGAAGATCTGGGAAAGTTGAAGGCTATGGGTGATATTGGAATCTTTATTGGGTATTCTGAAAACTCGAGGGCATTCAGGGTGTATAACAGGAGAACAAAAAAGATAATGGAGACGATGAATGTGAAGTTTGATGAAATTTCACAAATGGCTTCTGAGAGACTCGCTCTAGAACCCGCGCTTAACCCGATGACTTCCGGACATATCAGTTCGGGACTCGCACCTCAAGGAGCTCAATCAATTCATGATGAACAACCTACATCTCAAGAAATGGATAATTTCTTCGAGTTCATGTACGATGAATACTATGGTGGCGCTTCGAAAAATGCATCTGACCAACATTCCGCTGCAACCACTCAACATCAACAACCACCACCAATTCCACCAAATCCAGATGCATCCACAACATTCGAAGCTGGCGCACCACCTCCCTCGACATCAACATCATCTACATCTACTCCAGCAACTCCATTCATTGAAATTGTTCTACCAAGAATTGATGAGCCAGAACAAAATAATGCTGTGTTAGACGAAGAAGTCTTTGAAAACCCGTTTGGAACGGAATCTGGTGAATCATCTTCCAGATTACATGAACCGACTAACACGCAGTTATTCAGTCCAAGGTATCCTTCAACTCTACAGTGGACAAAAGACCATCCGATTGAACAGGTTATTGGTGAACCCTCAAGACCAATTCAGACGAAAAAACAACTTCATACCGATTGCGACATGTGCATCTATGTCTGCTCAGTCAGTCCCATAGAACCTAAGAACATTCGGGAAGCAATGGCAGATAATGCCTGGATTGAAGCGATGCAGGAAGAACTTCTTCAATTTCAAATCCATGACACCTGGGATTTAGTTCCAAGACCAATTGACAAACTAGTCATTGATCTTAAGTGGTTATGGAAAAACAAAAAGGATGAAGAAATGACTGTGATTCGCAACAAGGCTCGTCTGGTGGCAAAGGGATTCAGACAAGAAGAAGGGATAGATTTTGAAGAGTCATTCGCACCGGTTGCAAGGCTTGAAGCTGTCAGGATTTTCTTAGCTTATGCCGCTCACAAGAACATCACGGTTTATCAGATGGACATCAAGACAGCGTTCTTGAATGGAACTCTGAAAGAAGAAGTGTATGTGAGTCAACCAGACGGTTTCGTTGACAAAGATCATCTGGAATACGTCTACAGGCTAAAGAAGGCAATCTATGGTTTGAAACAAGCCCCACGGGCGTGGTATGATGAGTTATCATCTTTCTTGTTGTCAAATAATTTCACCAAAGGAACGATTGATCCAACCTTGTTTACAAGAAAATACAAAAATGATATTTTGATTGTTCAGATTTATGTGGACGACATAATATTTGGGTCCACTAATCCGACACATTCAAAACATTTTGCAAATCTCATGAAAAGCAAATTCGAAATGTCCATGATGGGTGAATTAAAATTCTTTTTAGGCTTACAAATTCATCAATCCCCACGTGGAATTTTCCTTAATCAAGCTAAATACACAATTGAGATTTTGAAAAAACACGGTATGGACAATTGTGACTCTGTTGGTACTCCAATGGTCACTTCACCAAAAATTGGCGCTGACCTATATGGGAAACCCATGGATCCGTAGAAATATCGGAGCATGATTGGTTCTCTCATGTACCTAACTGCAAGCCGACCAGATATTCATTTTGCTGTTTGCTTACTTGCACGGTTTCAGGCAAGGCCTACCGAACTTCACCTCCAAGAGGTTAAACAAATCTTTAGATACCTACGAAGAACCATTAACATGGGACTTTGGTATCCAAAGGATTCGGAGTTTACACTAATTGCCTTTTCAGATGCTGATCATGCTGGATGCCAAGTAACAGCGAAAAGTACATCAGGCGGAGCGCAATTTCTAGGTGAAAAGCTAGTAGGCTGGTCGTCAAGAAAACAAGATTGCACTGCTTTATCAACAGCAGAGGCCGAGTATGTGTCTCTATCTGCGTGTTGTGCTCAAGTCCTTTGGATGAGAACACAACTCACAGATTATGGTTTCTCTTTCAACCGCATACCTTTGTATTGCGATTCAAAAAGTGCCATAGCCATCTCGTGCAACCCAGTGCAACACTCGAAGACCAAGCATATTAGAGTCCGCTATCACTTCATAAAAGAGCACGTTGAAGAGGGTACTGTTGAATTGTTTTTCGTGAAGACAGAATACCAGCTCGCCGATCTATTTACTAAAGCCCTCCCAAAAGAGCGGTTTGAAAACTTAGTTCATCGAATTGGCATGCGAAGCCTAACTCCAGAAGAGTTAGAAAGTCTTCTCGAATCTTATTGATTTACTTCATAAAGCTTCGCATGTAAATATATATGTGTAAATATGTTTGTAAATAGTTACGTATATATTTTTGGTAAATATATACTTTTTCAAAAACAAAATATAAAATTAGAAAACTTCAAAAAGACATAAAAAATATAAAACAACAAAAACCAAAAAATATTCTTCTCACGACATGTCTCTTGTCTAATCAATATTCTGTACGTATCTAGAAATGTCATTCAACAATGATACGGGTATTTACAGATGCTTGAGCGAGAGTTATTTTTTATGTTTTTCTAAAACATGTCGTTTCTCAAATTTTATTCATAAAGGCTTTCGTGCATTTCAGTACGGAACCCGTTCTTAAACGTGAAATCTTTTAAATGTAGCTCGGGTATGCCGGAAAAGGTTTCAAATAAACGCTACATTGAATGACTTCTGATTATTTCCGATCAGAACTCGCAATGTTAATGGCGAAAAGCTAAAACCCGTGAGCACTTAATCAAAATTGTTTCAAAAGATTTTTTCAAAGTCTTTTTATAAATTTTGTGCTCACAACAACTCCCTCAAAGACCACTAAATGCTTTTAAACTATAAAGTTTAACCATTTGCCCTAATGAAGGGGGAGTTGAAAAAGAAAAATGTTCCATTTTTCATGCTAAAATCAGTCCGTTTCTCCACAAAAAGTTTCATTTTAATCAACTGTTTTCAAAAATACCACTTCATGCTATTTTTGAGGGGGAGATTAGGTGTTTATTATAAATATGGGGGAGAGGACGTGATTAAAATGTGATCTAAAAGAAGTTTTATCGTTTGAATCTCAAAACGAGTTCTTCAAAAAGACTCAGCATGAACCCTCGAATTGACGAAACTAAATGTCCGTTCTCGAAAAGACATGTCCTAGACGGGTAATAATTTCAAGCTGGTTTACCAGTGATGCAAGCGTGTCTCGTAAAGGACTTGTCTGAGTAGAATGTACCAATTCGAGAGATGATCTTTGAATATGACCAGGACGGGTAATAATTTCAAGCTAGTCTAACTAGTGATGTAAGCGTGTCTCGCGAAGGTCGTGTTCATTGAAAATCGATCATTTCAAATGTGCGAACTCTACCCAACATGTGCAATTTATTTTAAAATGCATGAGCACATGTGAAGGGGGAGTGTTTCATAAATGTAAAACTCTCGATGTGTTAACAAAATTTGTTTTCTCATAAACACATTGAGAGATTTTCACAAGGTTTAATGGCATGTGACAAATAATCTAGGATAATCATGGAGTAATAAGGTGATTATGGTTAGGTTATGTCCAATGATCCGCCAGAACCGGAGGGATCTACCCAAGGACTATTCCAATAGCTTAGCACTAGAAGTCCTTAGGAAAGATTGAAAAAAGGAGTATAATGAGAAAGGAGAAAGAAGGGGTTGAAGAATGAAAAAGAAAAGTTTTTTTAAGGGTGAAAAGAAATAGCCCTCCATGAAAACTTAGGTAAGAAACCGGGTCAATACATCTGCTATCGGTAATCACCAAGGTGATACTGGTATTGAAGACAAGACGTCATGGACCCAGTGACGCAATGCACCACCCCTCCTATCCACTCAGATATCTCTCAAAAGATATTTGTTTCATTTCTCACGGAGAACACTGCATAATCTATCGACCTCTCACTCCGAGATGTGTTGATATTGAAAAGGTGGCAATCTGCTCCATGCCTCCGACGACTAAAATCAAAACGCACATTATTGAGTCTAGAGACATGAGATTCATCAAAGATCTCTTAGGAACACTTCCTATGCAATACACTTGTGTTCATCAAAAGGATACAAGTTGTATGAGTCTTAATGAGATCTAAGGATCTTGCCTCACGACATGATGGCAGCTGGACGTTTTATTGCTAACTGTTTTATGCAGGTATCGACGGAAGTCCATCCACCATCATCATCTGCTATGACGACGCACCTGGACAGAAGAAGCAGATCAAGGCAAGTCAGACCAAAAGACGATACTTCATAGATCACAGTGCATGAAGGAACATTGAACGAAAAAGATTATACATTGACACACTAAGTTCAAGATGTCAAAAGCAAAAGACCAATCACGGGAGCATCATTGAAATGACCATCCCTTAGGGGGAGATTGTTAGCAATTAATTTATATAATTGCAAAAGTGATGGTCATTAGTCTTTAAGTCCTAAGTGTGTAATGTATAATATGTAGTTAACTTAGTGGGCTTGTAGTATTAGTTTTATTAGCATCAAATGTATAAGTGTAATGCATTTAGAAGCCCACTAGGATGTCCAAGAAAAAGCCCACAAGCCAAGTGTTGGCTGTGGCATTCGTATAAACACACACACACATCTCTTTTACTGGTATGCCTCATTTTAGATAAGAAAAGAGTGTGTGTGTGTGCAAAGGTCCCAAGAGTCACAAGTTGTATTATCTCTCAAGCTAATAAACTTTGACTTGAAATTACACCATATGATCCATACAACTCTATTTCTTATTGTTCTTAAGTGATTGTGAGTGTCATCATCTAGAGTGTTTGTGTGATAAAGAGGAGAAGCTTAGGTCCTAACAAACTACTACAAAAGAAGCTAGTTAGATTGGTTAGAATGCCACATATAGATCGGTTTTGAACCGATCTAACTAAAGGTGATCTTTATGAGCGAGTCACATATAGATCAGTTGAGAACCGATCTATATGATACCACATATAGATCGGTTGATACCCAATAACCGATCTATATGATACTACATATAGATCGGTTGATACCCAATAACCGATCTATTAAGTCCATTTTCAAAAAAAAATATATAAATAAAACAAATGATATCTGTCGAATGAAAATTATACATTTCATTAGCTAATCAACAGCCATTTTTACATGTGCTTCCAATGTCTCATCAAAATTACACTTGGGATACATATGATCGGATAAGGAGTCTATGAACTTATTGCACCTAGAGGGCACCTTGATACAAGATACCCGGTTAGAATAACGAATTGACTTGTATAAAAGAAAATACCGAATCATAGTAACCAAAACGCCAGATTACAGAAGCCCACAGAGACGAGGCCTTGAACAGATTTGTCTTCCATTTGATTACTTGGTATTCTGGTCACCAGAAAGAAGAGCATCTGCAGCAGAATCCAAGTCATGAGGAAAGAAAACCCTGCACACCCGTAAATGCAACATTTTCATTTTCAACGAAATTATACAAATATTACTTTTTTCCCATTACTAACACTTAGAAAATTATTGAACCTTAATTAGAATTAAAAGATCACTAATTTGATCAAAACATTTGAACTATTAGAGTGGAGATACTAATGAGACTTAAGAAGTTCATATTACCTGCATGTATTGTGGTACAGGGTTTTGCTCAGTTGGTTAATATCAGCAACGCCTTTACAACCAGCAACAACCTCAAGGACTTGCCTGCAGATGATAATATATAAAATCAGCATCCAACAAGTTCAATCAAGATATGGAACACGTTCCGTTGGGGTTTGGCCTTCAACTTTCAGCCATTTCTAAAGTGGAATATTCAGTCGGCAAAATGGGTGGAGCGTGTAATTGGTCAAAACTGGTTCGGGTTGAAACAAGTCAACTGTTAGTATGCGTTGACCTGTTAACCTTTTTTTGTCCATTTCTTAACATATATAAATAACAATGTTTTGATAACGATTACAACATTAAAATTAGTCTAAATGGTGCAGTAAAACGGTTTAGGATGTTGTATACAGTATACTTGCATGCGTAAAAATTCTGTTTGGCCCTTTCCCTATTAGCTGATTTTATTTTATGTTAGCTTTAAAGTTTTGTCATATGTAGGGAATTGCATAGTTTGTAAATACGAGGACTAGTCTTGCCAATAAGGCATAGATATCTTTGTATAAATACCCTCCTAGTTGTGTAGGAGGGTTTGAGGATTCATTTGTAACACACGAGGTGTGTGTGTGTTCTAGACTTCTCTCTCTAGAATACATACACACCTCGGCAATCAATAAACCGAAAATTCAAAGTTTAATCTTTAGTTCGAGTTTATGGTGTTTCCTCCACCTCCAAACGTGTTTCTTGGTCGTAATAATTGGTATCAAGAGCTAACCGGGGGCGAATCGTGGTGTGTTTTAAGGTAAAAATGTGATTTTTTGGTGTGTATTATCTTGTTTGTGTTCGGATTATGTTTCACAGTAACAAAAAGGTGCGTTTTTTGTTAATAAAAACGTGACCCTTTTTGTTTTTCTTGCAATCGTACACAAATATTAGATCAAAGGTTGTGTTTGTTTTGTGATATATCGACTTGGGCTGTGAAAGTTCACTAGTTTTTCACTCAAATCTTACTTAAAGGAAGAATAGACTTTGGTTTGTTCTTGGTTCATTGATCGAAAATCACTAACAAAGTTTGTAAAAGATTTGTTATTGATTATTTTAGTGAAGATAGTGCATTATTGGTGTGAATTATTGGTCCAAGTTGGTAGCAGTGGGTGAAATGTTGTCAGGATAATATCTTGCAAGATAAGGTCAAGTGGGCAAAAGTTGCGTTTTATCGCAATTGAAGAAAAGCAGCGAGGTTATCGCAATTCATAGTAATTATCGCATTTCTTGTACGAGAAATGCGATAGGTGTCGCTATTGGCTTATCGCAGTTGATAATCTTATCGCATTTGGCGACTTATCGCTGTTGACAAACCTATCGCAGTTGAGATTTATCGCATTTGAGGTTTATCGCAGTTGAGGTTTATCGCAGTTGAGGTTTATCGCATTTGAGATTTATCGCAGTTGACCATCTTCACTGTTATCGCGATTGGACAACCTTATCGCAATTGGCAAAAAAAAAAAAATTAATTTTCTCAGGAGACTTAACGGTCCATTTTTACGCGAGATTCAAATTCTGGTACAAGAGTGAAAATTTTGGCCTAAAATTCAAATTTTTTGGCCAAAATTCGAATTTTTCGGGGAATTTTTGGCGTAAAAATTTCTTAAACTCAAATTTTTCAGCATCATTATAATGTTATTTTATAGCATTTTTCACACCAAAATCACAAATGAACTTATCGGTCTGTACCTTCAACATCACCACGTATAGCCGAAAAGATCCTGATCAAGATTCACAATCAGATGACAATGGTCAAATTATCAGCTGTGGCTACAAGGATGATGATTCATTATTACTTATTTGAAGTTGAAGTGGAATATCACGGGTACGTGTACTTAGTATCTTGAAGATATCGGGGTTGGTTGGATGCATGATTCTTCGAGATCCTTGTTTGAGCATTTATAGAATAGTGATTAAGTCTTGGGTTATCTAGTTTTCATAGGTCAAGGGGAGGATGGACGAAGACCTAGTTAACTATCACTTAAAGGAGATACGTTGTAGTACTCAGTGTCACACAAAGATGTGGATAATTCAAGAGATGTTCATATACTGTTAAGGAAGGATGGATGGGTATATGAAACGACCTATGCTTTAAGGAGTTACATTGTAGTGCTCAGTATAGGTTCTTAGTCACACTATCGTGCAAGTTTAAGTCACAAGTTTGGGTTATTCTACTTCAGACTCAAGTTCGTTATAGTGGGTTTTCTCCATCAGTAGTCACTACATAAAGCCGTTGTTTTTGATTCAGGAGGTAGATTGGGTATATCGACATCTTCTCACGAGCTGATATGATTCCTTATAAAGGGCTTCCAGTTTGTATTTCACGTACACATCAGTATGCTGATTCCGATTAATCGCAACTAGCAGGGGAGAGAAATGTGCGGGCTGATCTCTCATGGGAAAAATAACTGGGATGCATTTGGTGAGATAAAGATGTTGATACCATATTCCCCCGAACTGCAGGGCACTCAGGGCATTCAAATTATGAGGTTGTCAGTTTGGGGGAGAGCGCTAATTAGGGGAGAGCACACAGGGCACTCTGAATTAAACCCTAATTAGATTTGCTCACTTAGTTCGTCTGCAAGTAAAGAAATGGCGGCTGAGAAGATTATGCAAGCTGAACGAAGTAATGAAGTTTGAAGATCTTTCTCATGTTTTTGTATTGAATTTTACTTGTAGGGAACATTGTAAGCAATTCCCGTATGACATCACTTTGGGGAGAGATTGTTAGCTGTAAAGTTTTGTCATATGTAGGGAATTGCATAGTTTGTAAATACGAGGACTAGTCTTGCCAATAAGGCATAGATATCTTTGTATAAATACCCTCCTAGTTGTGTAGGAGGGTTTGAGGATTCATTTGTAACACACGAGGTGTGTGTGTGTTCTAGACTTCTCTCTCTAGAATACATACACACCTCGGCAATCAATAAACCGAAAATTCATAGTTTAATCTTATGTTCGAGTTTATGGTGTTTCCTCCACCTCCAAACGTGTTTCTTGGTCGTAATATTTTATTTTTAATCTGACCTGATTGAAATAAAACACAACCAAAATCAACTCATTCATAATGACAATTTATTATGCATTTATGTTAAAATAACGAACACCACAAAAATGCACTTACCGAACTAAACAAGGTTCATTTCGACCTTTAACTAGGGAATCCTGTTCATACTTTTCTTTCTTCTTAGAAGGCCAGGTGGATTTTATGAAGTTTTTTCCAGCGTGAGTATTTTTTATCTCACTATAAGGAGAATCAGTCTCGATCATCATTCTATCAACTGGGATACCCTTCAAAGCATCAAGATTTTCAGGCGTTTTCAAAGAACAACCATTTATACCTGTTCTTGTAACACAACATAAAAAAACACAAATTAGGAACTTGTATATTGTAACAAACGAGAATACAAATCACATGTATTTAATTCAATTCAGTAGGAGGATATTGACCTATAAAAAGATCATTAAATGCCAGAAGCTTGTCACGGTCTTCAGGTGTACCAGTAAATGAGTGGGCAACTCCACCACAGAATCTGTCACATTATATAAGAATATTTAGCCAAGCTTAATGTCAGCGAAAATTATAATTCGCATAAATTATGCAGTGTCATATATTATTTATTCAAATAGATTTCTATACAATGAGATCCATCCATCATACCTGTGCTTGTTCTGTTCAAGAATGTCGCAGAAATCGCCAGCAGCTGCTTGCATGTGAAGAAACATTGGAAGCTTCAAGATATGTGCTAATTCAAACTGCCTCTCAAAGTACCTAATAATCAAAATATAAATAAGATAAATAATCATTTAATTATAGCAGCCATTTTCTATAACTCATATATCCTTCAAGGAGCGCGTACTTCTTTTGAATCTCTGGCGAGCAAAAGTGAGTTCTGTCATAATCCAATCCACATTCACCAACTGCCACTACCTTTTGACAAAATACAAGAATTCATTAACAGTTTTGCCGATTCCAAAAAAGTTATATTAGTCTACCGGATAAAAAACACTTAAAGTTTATGCACACAGAGAATGTGCAGCTCTCGACTGATCATACCTTCCCTTTCTCTACTCCCTCTTTAGCAAGTGACAAGAGTGCCTGAAAATGCTTTTCTGGATCTCCACTTTCATCAAACTCCTGAACCATATAAACTTTTTAAAAATTATAACTAAAGGTATCGTATTACCTCTATGTTTGATGAACTTTTAAGATTAGCAAAAAAATGTTCGTAAGATACACTCACATTGCAACGTGTTGGGTGCACTCCAACTGTACAGAATAGTCTTGCTACCACAAACATTGCAGACTCAGTACAAGTATCTTATATAAGAAATCTATTCTAAAACTACGGAATTTGGTAAGCATATACTAGAATCAGCACACACATTGACTGACCATCAGTTTCTGCAATAGCTAAAGCTTCCTTTGACTCCTCAAGCGATCCTCCTGTAACCTGCAACAAATATGTCCCCTCAATGTTCAGAAGCTAATACACAAGTCGAAGTTTATGCACATTGGACAAATATAATAGTTACAAACTTATAATGGTCAAGAAGCGATGTTATATTTTTAATTATCTAAGGAGGTATTTGGCATTTCATATTGAAAGAAATTATCTTATTATAACTTTCACCGATTAAGTCTTTAATAAATCAGAATTTGGAAAACACTCTGACAATTAATATTTCAATTACCATAACTTCAAACAACAAAAGCACCATCTCATGCCGCTTGTATTATTACAACTCATTATCTTGCTCCGATTATTCCATATCACATACCCATTTTTAAAACGCAATGCCTAACACCCTCTTAGCTAGTTTTCTTATTCGACTTTTAGAATTTCAACTAATCAAAATTAACCTAACCACCACCTTACATTGCATTAACTGCACAAAAACCAAGATTCACAAATAGAAACATCTATTAGAATAACCTAATTCAACAACACCTGATCAAAAAATCCTAATCAAAACACTCAAAGCATGTTCTTTGTAATACTAACTAGCTGAGAACAAAATTCAAATAACAACACTCTCATTCTAATACAATACACTAAAACCAAATGCAAAAACTCTAAGTCAGTAACTAGTTAGCCCTAACATGGCATCAACAACACAACAATCGACGAACATAAACATCAATTAAAATCACTCAAATTCGAACGAGCCCTTTCGAGTGTTGATTGAAATAATGTAATTAATTAATGAAGGATATGCAAATGAATGATGATATACCTGACGAGTGGATCTGAGAATGGCTGTGAAATTTTGGGAAAATGGCTAGGGTTTTTTTAGGTGAGAGTATATGATTTTTGGGAAATGTTTAGAGTTGTGTGTCAAAAGGCTGAATTTTGGTGGAGCGGCAAATATCCCGCTAAAACTATTTTGATGAATTTTGAGTACTCATTTATTTATTTATGCCCGATCTACAGTATTTAGTTTCTTTTATATTTGTTATCATAGATAGATCGGTTACTTGTTAAAAACCGATCTATATAACAAAACATGTTTCCAGCACTTAAAAAAACTCAGCCATATATAGATCGGTTGTTTTGTTAATAACCGATCTATTAAATTTTGAAACTAAATAGATCGGTTATTAACCAAAAAACCGATCTATATATGATATTTCCCCTTTTTTTCCCTTTTATAGATCGGTTTTTTAGGTAACCGATCTATATGAAGTGATCTATATGGCCTTTTGTGTAGTAGTAAGCTTGTTGTTTTTGTTAGAGTTTGTGAATAATTATTAATATAAGTATGTCCGGTTTTGAACCCGAGACTCGGGATTGCACACAATACGTGAGAGTTCCAATGGTTTGAATAAATTAAATATATTTTATATTTATATTTATTCATTTCACAAAACAAATACTTAACGACAGTTAGTACTTAACGGAGTTAGAGATAATGGCCGTTAAAGGACTAATTATGCAAAGTAGAAAGAGAAGGATCTAGAACCCATACCCATGGGTTTGATCGGCCGAATATCCCTTATGGGCTAGGGTTGTCGATTGGGTGGAGTTGGGAACAAGCCAAAGGAAATCTATAAATACATCCCATTGTGTTTCATTGTTTCCCTAATCTTGAATCCCCTACAAGCCAAACTTCTCTTCTTCTCTTCCCTTCCTAGCTCAAACCGATCGGCCTCTTTTAATACCACTAAGTATTGCCGATCCAAGTAAAGCTTTCAAAGTGTTTGGTTTGTTTTGTGATTTGAACCTAGCTTTTCCCATTGGAACGCTAGCATTACGTGTGTACAAGAACGAGTAACAAGCTTACTTTAGCTTGTGTGTTTTGTTTCATTCGATCCACCCTAAACCCTAATTAGGGTTTACCTTGTTCTTGTAGATCCGATTCCTTGTTCTTGCTAGGAATCAAAAAGGTACGCTTTCTATTTAGTTTAATTAATTATATGTTATGTAGATCTATTCCGCTGCGTGTGCTTTGATGATTATGTGTTTATAGTTTATTTATGATTCACATATTCCAACAGTGGCATCATGAGCCCGTTTTTAACATGTAATTAATTACTAAAAACCTTAAAAATTGAATCTTGTTGAGATACATGCAATTAATTTTCTAGGGTTTTGATTTTTTATTTTATAAACCCTAATTTTTTTAAATTGGGTCGACACCCATATTATTTTTTTAGGGTTTTAGTTTTCTAATTAAAACTTGTAGAAACCCTAGGATTGCATGCAATTTTTAGGGATTAATTAATGAGTACCTTATGTGATGTCATTAATTAATTAGATTGCGTATATATATTGACATGATAATATGTGATTACATGATTATATGTGCAATATGGAATCCATGACAAAATCTTGCATATTTTGTCATGGAATGTTTTGTTGTTTAATATGCTACATGTCTTTTAAGATAAATTTTAAATTAGGGAAGACCCTAATATATTAATTAAAATTGGTTATGTGCAATGTGGTGTCTAGTTAATCAAAACTTACGCGGCCAAGTTATTTGGCGTTTGTGGTCCATTGGGCACAATGAGCTCGAAAACCAATGGGAGTTTTATTAATTAGATACATTGAAATTCACATAGATATTAATAGGATTTATCAAAAAGGTTTGCATGTGGCTATATGATATTGTTAATGATCATATATGTGTGATTGAGTGTTTATTTATTTTCTTATTTTTTTTCAATTACTTGTTCTTTGTGTTTAATTATGATGGATTGTAACAACAAAGAGGGTAATTTTTTAATAAAAAATAAATGAACCTAATAACTATGAAACCTTTGTAGTAAACAATTTAATTGCCAAGTCTTATGTGCCGACAGTGGTTCACTTCGCACGGTAATTTGCTCCCAGGCGAGACTAGCAATTAATAATTTACTACATAAATGTTTTAAGCTTTAAATCTTAAAGTTTTAATTGATTTGATGCGACTGTACAAAAGTGGTCGAAGCGGCGGACCTATTATTGACAAACTATAAAGTGGGTATAAGGTTGGTACGCATTAAATTGTGACCTTAAAGGGGCGCATTTTTAATTAGCTTCGGCGGACGTTTGCCCCTCCGCTCGCCTGTGCGTCAATAATAGACTTACCAAGTACACCATGAAAAAGTACGAAGCATCTTAAGGCAATGTTGTAAATTTCTCAACGCCATCAATTAAATTTTGTTGATTTAAGCTGCGAATGAGTAAACAGTTTTTGTAGAAAACATATGATACAAAGATGAATGCATGACATCTTTGTACATATTTTTTGATAATATACATCAAAAATTTAATACCCTTAAATTTAAGTAATATGCCGACCAATTAATACGGAAACACCTAAGATGACATTCTATCATTGCTAGCAGCCTCAGCTAATGTAATGATTCAAAGAATGGGAGTCAAAAGGGGTAAATTGAGCACTTTCATTGCTAGCAGCCTCAGCTGATGTGATGAAACGGCGTCAATTTACACGTTTCTAAATTGGTTAACTTAATTGGGCACTTTCATTACTAGCAGCCTCAGCTGATGTAATGAAACGGCATCAAGGCATAAAGATTTGGGGATGAAACATGCTTACATTTGCAACTGATGTTGGCAATATAATGTAAGTCCCAAGATTTCTAGGAATTGCAATTGGATATTGGCAATTGGGTTTGACCCGTACCTTATTGAGTACTTTCATTACTAGCAGCCTCAGCTGATGTAATGAAACGACGTCAATTGGGATCCTAGTTTTCAGTGAAAATTAAATGGTTATTTAACCAATGGGTGTTTAATTTTCTTGAAAAGTTTAATTATCAAAAATACTAATTTTGAACCTTTTCTGTAGAAATGGCTCAACCCGAAAACACTCCAAACATTACCTCCGCTTTCAAAATGATGATTGAAAAGGAGAAATTGACTGGGACTAAAAATTTCAACGATTGGTATCGTAATCTAAGGCTTGTTCTTAGGATAGCCAAACGTTTAGATTGTCTTAGTGAGCCTCTTCCGGTTGCTCCTCCTGCTAACTCTTCTAATAATGCACTTAGAGAGTATAACGAAGCTTATGACAAGCATAATGATGCGGCTTGTCTCATGCTATTGGGGATGGATCCTCAGCTAGTAAAACAGTTTGAGAATCATGGTCCGATGCAAATGATTGAGGAACTCAAACGTATGTTTGAGAAACCTCCAATGGCTGAGTTGTATGATGTACTTGACTCTATAGCCAAGTGCAAGCAGGAAGCAACAACACCCATAAGTACCCATGTGATAGAGATAAAAGGATATCTTGACCAATTGGATGCACTTGGATGCGGGTATGTGGAAGATGTTAAAGTTGGCCTCATCAATAAATCCCTCAATGAGGAATTGTATGGTGACTTCGTGCGCAACTTCAACATGCATTGCAAGGGGAAGACATTTTCTGACTTGCATGCAATGCTCATTGAACATGAGAAATGACTCGCTAAGAAAGCTCCTACACCTGCTGTGATGGAAATTAGAGGTGGTAGGGTAGCTAAGCCCGGTAAACCGCACAAAGTGAACAAGAAGGGAAAAGAGAAAGCTGACAAAGGAAAACAGGTTGTGATCCATCAGCAGAAGCCCAAGAAGCAGAATCCTCCTCCTAAGAAGGATTATCCTAAAAAGGATACGGCTGCTTGTCACCACTGTAACACTCCTGGACATTGGAAGAGGGACTGTCCATTGCTGCTTGAGGAGGGTCGCAAGAATAAAAATGCCAAGGCTGGGAAGGGCGCCAGCACATCAGGTATTTTTATGGTTGAATTATTTTCCTTTCCTCATAAGCAAAATGCCTGGATATATGATACAGGATGTGGTACTCACATTTGTAATACATCGCAGGGGTTTAGAGGAGTGAAGAAGCTGAACTATGGGGGAATGCTACTTGTATGTCGGCAACGGTATACGTGCAGCAGTGGAAGCCATAGGGACTTTTGATTTACTGTTACCTTCGGGTTTAATTTTAGTATCGAACAATTGTCATTACGCACCGTCTATTGTTAGAGGAGTTGTTTCAGTTTCTTTATTGTTGGATATTGGTTTTGAGCATACTTTTAATAATAATGGAATTTCTGTTTCTTTAAATTCTGTTTTTTACTTTAATGCTATTCCATTAGATGGTGTGTTTGAAATTGACATGGAGAACCATGTCTCCAACGGAAATGATTCTATGTATAGCATCGGAAATAAGAGAATCAAGTCTAACTTGGATTCGTCTTATTTATGGCACTGTCGTCTTGCTCACATAGGCAAGAAACGCATGGAAAAGCTGCTACGTGATGGGCTTTTACCAAATATCAATGATGATTCAGTTGATAAATGCGAATCTTGCATATCTGGGAAGATGACGAAGAAACCTTTCCATAGCAATATGGAAAAGGCTTCGGATCTACTTGGATTGATACACACGGATGTGTGTGGTCCACTTAGACATGTGTCTAAACGCGGTGCTACCTACTTCCTAACCTTCACGGATGACTATAGTCGTTATGGTTGTGTTTATTTACTTAAACACAAACATGAAGTCTTTGAGACATTCAAGGTTTTTAAGAGTGAAGTAGAATTACAACTCGGAAAGAAGATTAAGGCCCTTCGATCCGATCGTGGTGGTGAGTATTTAAGCCAAGAGTTTAAAGATTATCTAGCTGAGTGTGGCATTGTCCAACAACTCACTTCTCCTTATACTCCACAACAAAATGGTGTATCTGAAAGGAGAAATCGTACATTGCTTGATATGGTACGATCTATGTTTAATCTTACAACTCTTCCCTTATCCTTTTGGGACTATGCTCTTGAAAGTGCTGTTCGTATATTAAATATGGTTCCAACTAAGAAGGTTGATAAGACTCCATATGAATTATGGACTGGAAAAGCTCCCAACTTGTCTTACATAAAGATCTGGGGTTGTGAGGCGTTTGTTAAACGTGACTCACCTGATAAACTCCAACAAAGATCTGTTAAGTGTATCTTCGTAGGATACCCTAAGGAAACAAGGGGTTACTACTTTTACTTCCCACCAGAAAATAAAGTCATTGTGGCTAGGTATGGTGAATTCCTTGAGGAGAGTTTCTTGTCTCAAGAATTCAGTGGGAGAGTATATGATCTCGAAAGTGATCATGAAGATACGTCGCCTTCTGAGAACACTAACACACTTCCTGTGGAACCTGAAAGTTTAGGTCCTCCACCAGAAGTTGAAGTGGTACCCATCCGTAGATCTTCAAGATCTACAAAAGCTCCTGATCGTCTATGTTTGAACATAGAGGATGAGGATTCTATACTAGTGGATCTCGATGAGCCAACTAGTTATAGGGCTGCCATTAATAGTCCTGAAAAGGATAAATGGCAGGTAGCCATGGATGGGGAAATGCAATCCATGAAAGACAATAAAGTCTGGATTGAAGTAGACCTTCCTCCCAATGCTAAGGTAGTTGGGAGTAAGTGGCTCTTCAAAAAGAAGAAGGACATGGATGGCAATGTACACACCTACAAAGCTCGTTTGGTGGCTAAAGGCTTTACCCAAACATACAGTGTTGACTATGAGGAGACATTTTCTCCTGTGGCCGACATTAGAGCTATTAGGATTCTTATAGCCATAGCTGCCTACTATGACTATGAGATTTGGCAGATGGATGTCAAAACCGCCTTTCTGAATGGTCGCCTAGATGAAGATATCTATATGGCGCAACCTGAGGGGTTTGTGAATCCACAATTTCCTGAGCGTGTATGCAAACTTCAAAGATCCATTTATGGATTGAAGCAAGCATCCAGGCAATGGAATAAGAAATTTGATGAGGAAATCAAGAAGTTTGGATTTACTCAAAATTTTGATGAGCCATGTGTATACCACAAAGTTAGTGGGAGTAACACTACTTTTCTTGTCCTATATGTCGATGACATATTAATCATGGGAAATCATATACCAAGTCTTAATGAAGTTAAGGCTTATCTAGGTAAATGTTTTTCCATGAAGGATTTAGGAGAAGCAGCGTATATCCTTGGAATCAAGATCTATAGAGACAGATCTAAGCGGTTGATCGGTTTAAGCCAAAGTGCTTACATGGATAAAATATTGAAGAGATTCAATATGCAAAATTCCAAGAAGGGATATTTGCCCATGCAAGTAGAACATGGCTTAAGTAGCGAAATGTGTGCTTCTACACCTGAAGAGGTGGCATACATGAAGAAAGTTCCGTATGCTTCGGCAGTAGGATCTATCATGTATGCAGTTAGATGTACAAGGCCAGATGTGGCATTCGCACAAAATTTAACCAGTCGTTATCAGCAAAATCCAGGGAAAGATCACTGGCATGCTGTTAAGAACATTCTTAAGTATTTAAGGAATACTAAAGATATGTTTCTAGTTTTTGGGGGAAATCCAGACGCAGAACTGAATGTTACAGGTTTCTGCGATGCGTCCTTTCAGACTGATAAAGATGATACGAAGTCTCAGACGGGTTACGTTTTTGTCATAAATGGAGGAGCTGTAGACTGGAAGAGTAAGAAGCAGAGTACAACGGCCATGTCTGCTACAGAAGCTGAGTATATTGCTGCATCGGAAGCTGCACAAGAAGCTGTTTGGATAAGGAAATTCATTTCGGATCTTGGAGTGATGCCGTCAAATGAATTACCTATAAATGTGTATTGCGACAACTCTGCTGCAATCACATTCGCCAATGAACCTGGAGTTATGAAAGGCGCCAGACACTTTCAAAGAAAATATCACTATGTTCGAGAACAAGTCGAACTGGGTGAAATCAATGTACTCAAAGTTCACACAGATGACAATCTGGCTGATCCTTTCACGAAGGCATTACCTAAGGAAACGTTTACTCGACATGCTCAGGGTATTGGTCTTCGTATGCCAGATAGTTTCATGTAAATCTGTTGATTTAGTATTTTGACAATTATTATTTTAATGAAATAAAGTGCGGATAACGTTTATTCTCATTATTAATATTTGTGTCCTATATTTGCATGTTTAAATCCGTGAATAATTAATTTATTCTAAATAGTCCGTTGTCAATTAATAATATGGGAATATTATTGAACTAAGACAAATGTGAGGATTGGTAGAATGTACTGTAAGGTTGAGACACCAATGTCACATGATATTCAATATTGGATAAATTGAATATAGGACTTATCCCAACCACATGATTATACTTTATGGATCATAGTCATTAAGTATATCATGAATATTTATCCTCAGACTTGAGATACCAGATAACTGCCGAGGATGTAGCTCATTTTCTGTAAGGTAGTCTAACGCTATCCGTAAAAGGTAGTTATAAGGGCTATTTTCGGAGGTGATGCGAAGTTCGAGGGTTATGCTCTTAGTCAATAAAGGATTTGTTCCTTCAACTCTGTGTTGAAGTTTAATACTGCTTGGCCACTCGTAGGATTGACAAGATGTTTGCGTGTGCACGCCCAAAGTCTATCTGGAAGACGTTCAGATGTTTTGGTAATTTTGATCAATTATGTATAAACGAGAAACTAATTGTTAATTATGGAATGACCTAGATCCATATCCATATTAACGCGGTGTTAGAAACAAAAGGATAAGTATGATGATTAAATTCATCACGTGGTTTTTTTTCCAGGAAAACCATACTCGGATCGAGCTGGGGGCATTGGGATCTGTTAAGCTAGACTAGCCCATGTCATTACTATATTAATAGTTATCCAAGTGGGAGCTGTTAGAGTTTGTGAATAATTATTAATATAAGTATGTCCGGTTTCGAACCCGAGACTCGGGATTGCACACAATACGTGAGAGTTCCAATGGTTTGAATAAATTAAATATTTTTTATATTTATATTTATTCATTTCACAAAACATATACTTAACGACAGTTAGTACTTAACGGAGTTAGAGATAACGGCCGTTAAAGGACTAATTATGCAAAGTAGAAAGAGAAGGATCTAGAACCCATACCCATGGGTTTGATCGGCCGAATATCCCTTATGGGCTAGGGTTGTCGATTGGGTGGAGTAGGGAACAAGCCAAAGGAAATCTATAAATACATCCCATCGTGTTTCATTGTTTCCCTAATCTTGAATCCCCTACAAGCCAAACTTCTCTTCTTCTCTTCCCCTCCTAGCTCAAACCGATCGGCCTCTTTTAATACCACTAGGTATTGCCGATCCAAGTAAAGCTTTCAAAGTGTTTGGTTTGTTTTATGATTTGAACCTAGCTTTTCCCATTGGAACGCTAGCATTACGTGTGTACAAGAACGAGTAACAAGCTTGCTTTAGCTTGTGTGTTTTGTTTCATTCGATCCACCCTAAACCCTAATTAGGGTTTACCTTGTTCTTGTAGATCCGATTCCTTGTTCTTGCTAGGAATAAAAAAGGTACGCTTTCTATTTAGTTTAATTAATTATATGTTATGTAGATCTATTCCGCTGTGTGTGCTTTGATGATTATGTGTTTATAGTTTATTTATGATTCACATATTCCAACAGTTTCAATAACCACACATGATACGGCTTCAAAGATGATTGTTGTCACTTCTTGAAACCTTTCCTCAGAGAGTGAAACCTCAGCAAATAGTCTCCATGCGTTTGCCTCGGTTGCACCATCAAAGTCTTCTTTACATTTCAACACTACGTGTTTTACACCCTTTTGAAGGGTGCATCGTCATTTTACCCACATGCAAAACCTCCCATGTCGTGTTTTAGTTTAATTTTAAATTTGGATTAGAACGTATGCCCTTCCCATAGCCGCGACTAGCCAAATATCTCTGGGTTCTGAATAAGAACGTCGATTGAATGCATTAGTTATTAATGCATTTAGTTATCGTTGAATCTTTAAGCAAAGAAAACTGTTGGGTTTTCAAATGGTTATGTTATATCACAATTAAATAAAAAAGATGACAATCATTTATTGAGATTTCTTGTAGTTTATTGAGATTTCCAATTCAACGACAGGTTTATGTATCACTTTTCAAGTTTGCTTCATTTACGTTTGTTTATACTCCCTCCATATGTAAATAATTACTTTGGAAGTTACGATCTTGCGTCAAATATGTATTATTTATTAAAAGATAGTATGTGAGAGTTTGTCCGTATTAGATAATAAGCTTGAGCTTCTTATAAGTTCAAAGTGGTGACTGACAAATTAATGAATTTCTTACTGTGGTAACCAATCGTCGGAGAAAGAAAGCTCACGTGGCGGATAAAGGCTATGTTTGGCGCGGAGCTTTTTGAGGCGGTGAGCAATGAGCTTTTTGATTTTTATTATTCGTTTGGCAAAGGAGCTGTGAGCTTTCCCATTTTTTAGGAATGCTCATTTTTTCAATGCTTCTTTAAGAAACTGTGAGCGGTGGGCTGTGAGCTGTGGCTACTGCTCACAGCTACTGCTCACCGCTCACTGCTCACAGCTCACTGCTACTGCTCACTGCTACTTTTACCAAACACACCCAAAATGATGGTCAATCCCTCCCCTTACTGTGTTTAGTTAAATGACTTTTTGCGTGCTTCAAAAAATTGTACGCAACAGTTGTTTTAACAGTGACGTTGGTTCCAAACGATTGTACGCTACAGCTGCTTGCACAATACTCTATTACCCTATATACAGTTCTTTAAACAGTACGTTCTATAAAAAAAATGGATTAAAAAGCGCTACGTCTGGACACGTCTTCTATAATCTTCCACACACACCTGTCCTTCTATGAGAAGCTTCTTTCCCTTCTTCAACATATTCGAAAACCCAGAAACCACAAGATCCATACATAACATAAACCCCCAACCCACAAAAGCACTACCCGTTTATCAATTATCATGTCCGATCAAACACAAACCAAAAAAGTGAAGGCCATAAACCCTAAACCATGTTTGTAGGTAAGTTGTTTAATCATCAAAACCACAACACAAATCCAAACACCCATCAATCAATTGAAATTTTTAAAAGAATAATTATTCCAAAGGTGCTATCTTTTCTTTGTTTTATTTCTATTAATGTTTTTACTTTTCTTTTATGTTTTTTATATGGGTTTGGAAGGTATTCAAATGGGTTTGGAAAATTTGTTTATTGCGTGTTCAAGCAGTTTTTACGGGTGTGTAAAATTAGATATGGAGATGAAGATGAAGATGCGAAGAACGATGAGATTTATTACAAGAGGGCAATCATCAGGTACATAAAAATTATTGTTTTCTTTTGGGTTATTTTTTTAGTGAGATAATGAAAATGTGCGATGGGTTTCTTTTACAAAATACGTTGGTGATGTGTTTTTAGCTTGATGTGTTATTAGTAGGTTGTGAGGGAATTTTTTTTTTGGTAACGAACAACTGCCGAATGTTGTTGACCAAGTATTTTGCGTAACTTGTAACTAACTGGGTGTTTGGATATACGATATAATACTCATGTTAATTTTCAAAAGTCATTTGGATTGGTTTGATGCACACGAGCTGTTCGATCAGGTGCTTAAATAAAAATTTATAGTAGATGTAACATTCTAACTTATTTTCCTGTTAGTTTTTATAAATGCCAAAAATTATATATATATATATATATATATATATATATATATATATATATATATAAAGAAGAAGAATAGGCTTTTGATTTTTGCAGCTTTTTTATTTTCACCAGGATTAAAATGGTGGACTGAATCTCACTGTAACGTTGGTGAGTTTCAGGAAGTACATGTTTTCTTGATTTTAATGATTGGTGTCAAATTCGTTTCGAAAATACGACATGTATATTAACTGTTGTGTCAACAAGTTGTAAAAAATAAATAGGCATTTACATTAATTGAAGGTGAATTGGGAATTTGGGTTATGCTTCAATTGGGAATTGGCTAGTAGTGAGGTTACGCTTATCCGTTGTGTTAGAAAATAGAATTATCCTTAACAAATTTAAGTCTTTGAGACCGGGAGAGAATGTGTAGCTATTGATGTGTATATATTATAAAGATTGAATTTCATGACATGTTGATATAGGCATCATTGTCGGTTTTGAATATTGATGAGTGGAAGTGGCAACTTACCATGTTGTTACGAAACAAAACAGACCAATAGATTCTATCAAGTAGCTAATCTCGCTAAAAGAATGGGCCTTGACTGGTATATCTGACTTCCAAATCCTGTTCATCGTTATCTATATATGTATTTGGTATTTTCTTTTTATTCGTACTAATAATCGGGCATGCAATGAAATGTATACAAATTGGGTGGTTGCAAGCATAACGAAGGTAAGATCATTTGCACTTTCTGTTGATAGAATTTTTACATACTAAATTAACCTGTCTCAGCATGTAACTGTTTAATACTTTCAGCATTATTCTTATAGTACGCTTGGTTGCAGGCACGGCGACTGAATACAATGGCCAAGGTACGTCAGTCGTTTTCAAAAGTTACACACTACAACAATTTAGGTATGTATGTATATCGTCATTAAAACATTAAAAAAATGAGAAATGCCCGTCCCGTTTGCTTAAACCATTGTGTATGCCATATGGGACTTTTAACTTTTAATAATCTGACACGCCCCATTAGTTGCAAAAATGTAACAGTAAGAAGCTGATAAAGATGTTTTGGGTCTTTGGATTAGCTTTTTTTTATAAGGTTATTGCCTTGGTTCTAGAAACTAAAAGAGTTCAGATCTCTTTAGTTTACAACTTGCAAGCAATTAGAACCTGATTTTAAGTCAATAACCACTCTTAATAAGCAATCCCAAACACTCCCTTAAGTTGTTTTTCTTTTCTGATTTTGTATTATTATTACTATTTTTTTTTTTTGTGTAGATGTGAATTGTATGTTTCGGCTAATGGGAACACTGAGAAGCTTACATTCGGCTTAATGAAACCTTATTGCAGACAATCCATTCTTTACAAAGGCAGTTAAACGCGTGAAAGTTAATATTTGGGTATGTAGACGGGCCTGTATATATATATCATTGATCGACCAGATTAGTATAGCTTTTACTTATAGAATGAGGTGGGTCCTGTCATGTGAAAATAATGATCCTGAACTTCTATCTTATGCAGGCCCTCTTTCGCCTCTGTTACTTCACGTCTACATTTGATTGTGATTCATAGTTACAAGTTCAACTGGAACAAACACCACGCGGACAAGAGATTTGGTTGATTGGATAGGTTAGTTATAAAGTATATATATGTGCGCATTTCAAGGCAATATTTATCTTTATACATTCTTTGCTAAAGTAGTACAGTTTTTGAAATGTATGTGATAAAATTTTGCTTTTAAATAGTTGCTGTTAAAGATGACATTTGCTAACCGTTTCCATTTAAGGATTTGAACTAAACATTTTTGATCTGGTAAAAAAAAAAAGAAAAAAAAATCATGAATGGGTTGATACGGGTTATGGTACAACTTCAATGGGTCAAAGCGGTCGAACAATTAGAAAGGTTGGAGTATCCAAACCCATACCAAAAAAGTTACCTTTTTTTACAGGAACTCATTCTGATGCATAACCCAACTTAACTATTATTCATTTTGAGTTTGAAGGTTTACATTCCTTCTGAGATTTTTTAAAATGCTTAGTAGTTTCAGTGAGTGAGTTAGTGGGTGTGTTTAATGGGTGCGTTGAGCAGGTGAGTGAGTTAGCGGGTGTGTTTAATGGGTGCGTTCAGCGGGTGGGTTGAGTGAACGTCCCCATCTTCATTTTTGCTTAACCAGGAAACATCAATTCTGAGGTAACCCTCTTATTATCACCTTGTTCTTATTTTCACAAATTGTTATTAGAATTGCTAGACTCATGTAACGTTTCAAAAAAATATCATCAAAATATCATGTGTAAATTAAAGTGCACTAGTGATATTGTATTTTGAAATCTCTTTTCTTTTTCTTAAGGGATAATGGCATGAAAAGGCCCATACTTGCCACTTTTTGTCATTGTCTGTAGCGACCTTTTTTTTTTTTGGAATTTGGCACTAACCTTTTTAAATCGTGTCATCTTGACACCAACCTTTTTAAATCGTGCTATTGTGTGTACTTTTGCCACTATTTCCAGCCATGAAAATGACTATTTTACCCTTCAAAATTTGAAAAAAGTAAGGGTAAAATGGTCACCGGTACACACAATGACCCGATTCAGAAAAGTTTGTGCTAAAATCAAAAAAAAAAGGACGCGACAGACAATGACAAAAAGTGGCAAGTATGGTGCTTTTCGTGCCATTAACCCTTTTCTTAATAATTGTAACTTTAGCTTTACTAAAAAGTTTTTGTTTTATATTTGTTTTTAGTCTTAAATATATTTTGATCTTCGTTAGAGGGCTGGGTACCATCGTGCAAAAGTCTTCAAGCCATGGCCAAAAAAGTGTTGCCACGTCGGTAAAAATCTCTATGGCATCACATTCTGGTCGTTACCGTTGGCACCAAAAAATGTGGTGCCGTTGGACTTTTTTTTTTTTTTTTTTCATTTTTAAATATAAACAATGCATAACTATAAAAAGACATTAAAAAAAAATAAAAAATAAATAAAAAGACATTACATAAATAAGGACTAACGATGTAAACAAAATCGGGACTAACGATGCAAGAAAAACACTAACAATATCAAATAATGTAAACTTATATAACAATAGGGTTTAAAGTGAAAAAAATTAATATATATATATATATATATATATAAATAAAAAGACATTACATAAATAAGGGCTAACGATGTAAACAAAATAGGGACTAACGATGCAAGAAAAACACTAACAATATCAAATAATGTAAACTTATATAACAATATGGTTTAAAGTGAAAAAAATTAAAATATATATATATATATATATATATATATATATATATATATATATATATATATATATATATATATATATATATATATATATATATAAAAGGTCAACTATTGTTTCTTCTTCCTCCTTTCGTTTTACCTGCAAATCTACAACTCTTTAAAAAATAGTAAAAAGACCCAAACACAAACACAAACACGACATACAAACACAACAAACAAACCCACCAAAAAAGAAAAAATAAATAAATAAATGTAGAATCCAAGATCTAACTCTTCTAGGATTATAGAGACAATGATTGTTGCACAGCGGAATAATAATAATAAGAACACAATCAAAGTTTCTTAACAAGGTTTTTCTAAATAACAAGAACAATGATCCTTTATGGATCTATATCACACACACTAAAGGTGTTTTTCCTGGAGTGTTTTATTGAAGAAGCGTGTGTCAAATACATAGCCTATATGTTCCTTTTATACACAAGGAACACTAATACAGTAATAAATAAAAATATCAATGCATATCACTACCTAAAATAGCTCATGCATATCCTAACAAACAAATACTAAAGATACGGATTCACTATATCCGTAGAAATAAGTCTTCAGCAGAAACACTATGTCAGCAGAAACCATCTATAGCTTCAGCAGAATCCTGTCAGAAGAACTTCATCAGTAGGAACTTCCAAAATTCCCAACAATCCTCCCCTAATCTTGAATTTGACTACGTTAAGTTCAAGATTCTTGATAGATCGTTAATACTTCAGAAAAAGAGGATTGACTTCGAACATCAGCAGCAAAGAATCAAATGAACCATATCTCTATGAATGGCAAAACTTTAAACTTCAGGTCTTTGCAGCAACAAATGACAGATTGTACATCAAAACATATTAGTTTTATACTATTCTCATCACATCCAGGTGTGTTAACACCTGTGAGAGGTGAATCATTGAAAATAATGGATTTGATGTCTCTTTACCAATAGCCATCACTACTGGAGTAGCCAAATGTTTAAGTTCGAAAACTATGGTACACTGATAACCATATGATTTTTAGCAAATCATCAGCTATAAACGGATTTGAGATGTCTTTACCTGTAGCCGTTTGCTCAGGACTAGCCAATTCTTTGGTTTCAACTGAACCTTGGTGAATTGAATACCAAATATGGATACCAAATGTCTTTACCACAAACCATACTTTTGTGGACTAGCCAATTCTTTGGATCCCAGAAAGGGTTACATCCATGGTGAATTGATGACCATACAACCGTCAGCAATTAAGCATGGGTGAGTTGCATACCCTATAGCTTTGAGCAAGCTATTACAGCTATCAACGGATTTGATTATCACACCAGAGCCGTACCCTCATGGTGAGTCAACTCTTTCTTGTCTATGAGACATGGTGAGTTGATTACCATTTATTGTGTAGGTGTAAACACCAACACTGTACCTGCACAAAAGTTAGTATACAAGTGCGAAAATTATTATTATGATTAATTTTTATTTTTTATTATTATTATTTTTATTTATTTATTTATTTATTTATTTTTATTTATTTTATTTTTTTTTATTTTTTATTTTTTTTTAACTAAGAATAGAAACAAACAGAAATAAAAGAAAGAAAACAAACAACTGAAAATGATTTTTTTTTAACAAGAACAGAATCCGAACAGCAGAAACAATGTTACCAGCAGAAATGGTGTGATCAGCAAGAACGGGAACACTATCAGCAGAAATGAAGAACTACCAGCAAGATCATCAGCAGCAATGAAATTAATGCATCAGCAGAAAAATTAATGCAGACCAATCAATTGACCACTGATGCAAACTTCAATCATATACCTTTGTACGAGGTAGTATGAATCTCCTTGAAGTCTCACGTGATTACACTGATCAAAAACCAAATGCACTAGCCGACAAAACTGCTCCAATAAATACCAATGGTACGAGAATACTACTTCAGCCAATCAAGAATATGTGAGTAACCAAATTAGCCCCATTAAATAGACCATTGACCAATTTCTATTGACCACCGACCCATTTAATTAACACAATACAATGTTAATTGCCTCATGTTGACCAACAATTTATCCATAGCAGCAGGAACACCAAGTACTCGTTTAATGCAAGAACCTTGACAATGATCAGATATAGTCACAGTCCCACTTACGAATTCATCAGCAGCAACATTTTTTATTAGAGAACACAAAACAAACTAAAAAAATGTTAGTTAGCACAAAATATACAACAATAAGCCTCCCCTTAGGCTTATGCCTCCCCTTAATCAGTGCACCTGACAAGGACTATTGTTCTTGGGTACCCAGAATGAACATTTCCTTTTATTTGTCCAAGAACAACCTGTTGAGGGCGTAACACCAGTATCCCATCTTGTTCCTTCCATATACCTTGGGTCATAATAACCAGGCCAAAAACCATTCTGAAAGTAAGTGCTAGTAGGTATGTAGAATGGTCTAGCAACATGTCTTTTCCAATGAGCTGGAAAAGATCTATCAGCAGAATTGTTGGTCTTATGAGTTGCTTGTGGAATATATGGTGGTATGTCATTAACATTTTTCCACATTGGTCTAGAGCTCTTTTGGTAAGCACACACACCCATTCTCTTCTCATGAAAATCACAATCTTTAATGAGATGAGACTTACTACCACACACAAAACAAGTTTTCTTCTTAACATTATCAGCCTTTTTATTAAAACAACCATTCTTATTACAAGAAGTCCTAGAATTGTATGTATTCTTATCAGATTTATTACAAGTGAAACTAGGTAAATCTTGAACAACAATGGGTTCTTGTTTGGGTGCCCTAACTTTGGATTCAATCTCAACTTTACTCTTGAATGTGGAAACACTAGAAGTAGAAGTAAAGGAGATAGACTCAGTAGAATTAGACTCTGAGCTTTTAACATTAAAAACACTGGGGGCAGAGACATTGACCTTGGAAGACTTGTCACTTGAATCACATGAGGCATAGTCAGTAGACTTACAATCAGGGTCTGGCAAATCACTTGACTTTTTGCCATATAGATGGTGTGATCCATCAAAGTCTGAGGTGGTGTTGGTAGTGGGCATGAATTCTCCTCTAATAGGTCCAGGCACAGCATGTAATTTTCCTTCTTTAACAAAGTTTGCTAAGCCTGCTGGTGTAGGTTTACCCATATCAAACCTAGCCTCTAAACCAACATATTTTTTAAAACCTAAACCTATACTAGAGTTTACAGGTTGACAATTATAGAGACAGTTAGATAACTTATCACCTGACATTAACCAAATTTTATGACAAGCTATTTCCTTCTCTAGTTTCTCTTTTAGTTCCTGATTCTCTAACTCTAGTTTAGCCTTTTCTTTCTCAGTACGTTTTAAATCAATTTTAGCACAATGTAAATCTCTTTCTAACACCCCTATCTTCTCATCATAAGCAACCTGATTCTTCTGAAACCAAACTTTTTGTCTTTCTAGAGTTTTTAAAGCATGTTTATAAGCCTTAACCTCTACATAACATTCATTATATTTGGGTTTCAATTCATCATAGTCCTTTTTAAGTTCATTATACCTTTCACTACAACCAAATATACAATTTTGTACCTGAGAGATGCCCATCATACCAAAGTTTCCAGCCACATGTGTACCATATCCAGCAATCTTTTCATAGTCCTGTGCAGCTCCAGCATTCGTTACTTTTTCCTCATCTTTTGTCTCATGTCCAGCAACCATTTCTCTCACTTGAGTGACACATCTTTCCTTATCTTTCCCTTCATCTTGTAACCAGTCTACCCTAGGATGAGGAGGTTTGAAGTTTCTAACTTTATTGAGATATGTCTCAATAGTATCACCAAATTCGAATGAAACCATTGTACGAAAATAATAATGACTTCTCACGTGACAGTTCAATTAAATCACACTGAGCAAAATATCAATTCGTACGAGAATAAACACACAGCTGCTCACGTTAACTTGAGTGACCAATCAATTTACAAATGACAAACCCAATTAAAACATTAATTGATCAGCGACAAATTAAAAGCAACAGCCAACCCACGTGATACGTCACGTTGACCAACCTCTTTATACGAATTAATTGATACGAAGGCAGCACAACACCAATTAATTAACTCACGATTCAACGCCACAATTGATCCAAACCAATCAGATCTGCTAAAAAAAATAAATACGAATACCTCCAATCTGCTACTGACTTCTTCGATTCTGCTTCTTATCAACGAAAACCTTGTAGAACCCTAGATATCGAGAGCACGAGGCTCTGATACCAATTGTAGAATCCAAGATCTAACTCTTCTAGGATTATAGAAACAATGATTGTATGCACAGCGGAATAATAATAATAAGAACACAATCAAAGTTTCTTAACAAGGTTTTTCTAAATAACAAGAACAATGATCCTCTATGGATCTATATCACACACACTAAAGGTGTTTTTCCTGGAGTGTTTTATTGAAGAAGCGTCTGTGAAATACATAGCCTAATGGTTCCTTTTATACACAAGGAACCCTAATACAATAATAAATAAAAATATCAATGCATATCACTACCTAAAATAGCTCATGCATATCCTAACAAACTAATACTAAAGATACGGATTCACTATATCCGTAGAAATAAGTCTTCAGCAGAAACACTATGTCAGCAGAAACCATCTATAGCCTCAGCAGAATCCTGTCAGAAGAACTTCATCAGTAGGAACTTCCAAAATTCCCAACAATAAATAAATAAATAGAAAATACCACTGCGTGGGCTGGCCACCACGGCACGAGCAGCCATGGCGCCACCCACGGTGTGGTGCGCCGTCGCAAAAATTGGGATGGTGGCCATGGCACCACCCATGGCTCAACCGTACCCCATGCTCTTAAGGTGGAGGATGAGAAGAGAATACTTAGAGGTCAAATAGGATCAAGACCACCAAGATGTAAAAGAAGTTTGGTTCGTGTGGTAAGTGTGAAACAATACAAGTGTATACAACACCTACAAATCAAGAATGCAAAAAAGGGCTCAAGAACCCAACAGTGACATTGGCTCATCTAATAGTTTCTTTTGTTTTACCTTTTTTTCTTGAAGGCCTCATTTTTGTATTGTACTGCTTTTGAATCTTAATGTGATTAATTTATAACTACTTCAGGACGAAAATGGCAATTACATGTTGCATTTTGGTCTCGAAATATTCTTTGGGTAATATTTTCGTTTCTAATTTAGATTTACCACGGCATCCCGCATCAACGCGCGGGTTCCCCCACTCGTTCGATTCTAAAATAGACTTTGGATGTGTTGTCACGTGTCAATGTTTTATCAAAAGAATATAATGTTAATTAGCATGATAGAAATATATATTTTTTACATTAACCTTGATGCGTTTTACACATTAAGCTAAAATCAACTAACTATTTTACAATATATTCACACGAGTCAATATTAAAATGTTTTATTTTAAATATAAATTGAACTCACAACCATTTAATTGAAGAATTTTTTCACACAGAGAAATGATTGGAAAGACTAAAGATGTGCCTAATTTCATACCTAAACATGTGTGTCAATGGTTTATTGGTCTGTGAGGTAGTGGGTCCCTTAGTTGCAACTAATAGGATAGTGTCATGCAAGTTTAAGCATGAAATTAGGCACAATGTTTAGGTCTGACATGTGCTATCATTGGGCCACAAGCCTATTGGTGTCTTAAAATCATTTAGTATGTAATTGTTTATAGTTACTTTTTCATCTTTCCTTTTACTTGTTCTAATCTAATACAAACTAGGACATCATGTGTTAACATTTTAAGTCTATTTTTTAGCCATCTTTAACATCCGTGTTTGTTTTTACGCGGGGGCGGAACTTGAATGCTTTTTGTTAGATGGCCAACTTGTAAAGTATTTATTTTAGGGGAGCCGATATACATAACATTGAAATTTTCGTATTAAAAATGGTTTAAGCTAGAAATAAAAAAGGTATAAAATGTGCATAGAATAAAAATTTTTAGGGGGCTTGTAGACCACGAATCACTTCTTTATCATACACACAAGGCTCGATGACACTCACATAAGCATATTAAGAACAAGAAGAGTATATGTGGATATTTGCTAGTCGAATGATTAGATTCAAAAGAAGAAAAATAATACAAAGACTAGAGGATGACTTTTACACACACACATACTCTTTTTCTTAGGTAAATAATGAGGCACACTTTGAAAACTAAAGAGTGTGTGTGTGTTTATACGTGACTGCCACAAACCATATTTGGTTTGATGGGCTTTTGTTGGACCTTCATGTGGGCTATACTTGTATTACACATATACAAGACTTAAACAATTGAAACTAATACATATAGCCCACTAAACTAACTAAATATTGTACATGACACATTAAATTGTTAGCAAATGACCATCACTTTATATTAACATAAAATGATTGCTAACAATCTCCCCCTAATGGATGGTCATTTCAATGATGCTCCCGTGATTGGTCTTTCGCATTTGACGTCTTGAACTTCATGTGTCAATGTATAATATTCTTCGTTCAATGTTCCTTCATGCACTGTGATCTTTAAAGGATCGTCTTGCCTTGATCTACATCTTCTGACTAGTTGCGTAGTCGTTGTAGATGATGATGGTGGATGGACTTTCGTCGGTACCTGCATAAGACAGTTAGCAATAAATCGTCCAGCGGCCATCATGTCGTGAGGCAAGATCCTTAGATCTCATTAAGACTCATACAACTTGTATCCTTTTGATGAACACAAGTGTATTGCATAGGAAGTGTTCCTAAGAGATCTTTTGATGAATCTCATGTCTCTAGACTCAATTATGTGCGTTTTGATTTTAGTCGTCGGAGGCATGGAGCAGAGTGCCACCTTTTCAATATCAACTCATCTCGGAGTGAGAGGTCGATAGATTATGCAGTGTTCTCCGTGAGAAATGAAACAAATATCTTTTAAGAGATATCTGAGTGGATAGGAGGGGTGGTGCAAATGCGTCACTGGGTCCATGACGTCTTGTCTTCAATACCAGTATCACCTTAGTGAATACCGATAGCATATGTATTGACCCGGTTTCTGACCTAAGTTTTCATGGAGGGCTATTTCTTTTCACCCTTACAAAAACTTTTCTTTTTCATTCTTCAACCCCTTCTTTCTCCTTTCTCATTATACTCCTTTTTTCAATCTTTCCTAAGGACTTCTAATGCTAAGCTATTGAGATTGTCCTTGGGTAGATCCCTCCGGTTCTGGCGGATCATTGGACATAACCTAACCATAATCACCTTATTACTCCATAATTATCCTAGATTATTTTTCACATGCCATTAAACCTTGTGAAAATCTCTCAACGTGTTTATGAGAAAAACACATTTTGTTAACACATCGAGAGTTTTGCATTTTTGAAACACTCCCCCTTCACATGTGCTCATGCATTTTTGAAATAAACTGCACATGTCGGGTAGAGATCGCACATTTGGAATGATCGACTTTCAATGAACACGACCTTCGCGAGACACGCTTACATCACTAGTTAGACTAGTTTGAAATTATTACCCGTCCCGGTCATATTCAAAGATCATCTCTCGAATTGGTACATTCTACTCAGACAAGTCCTTTGCGAGACATGCTTGCATCACTGGTAAACCAGCTTGAAATTATTACCCGTCCAGGACATGTCTTTTCGAGAACGGACATTTAGTTTCGTCAATTCGAGGGTTCATGCTGAGTCTTTTTGAAGAACTCGTTTTGAGATTCAAACGATAAAACTTCTTTTAGATCACATTTTAATCACGTCCTCTCCCCCATATTTATAATAAACACCTAATCTCCCCCTCAAAAATAGCATGAAGTGGTATTTTTGAAAACAGTTTATTAAAATGAAACTCTTTGTGGAGAGAAGGACTGATTTTAGCATGAAATCGGAACATTTTTCTTTTTCTACTCCCCCTTAATCATAGCAAATGGTTAAACTTTAGAGTTTAAAAGCATTTAGAGGTCTTTGAGGAAGTCGTTGTGAGCACAAAATTTATAAAAAGACTTTGAAAAATCTTTTGAAACAATTTTGATTAAGTGCTCACGGGTTTTAGCTTTTTGCCATTAACATTGCGAGTTCTGATCGGAAATAATCAGAAGTCATTCAATGTAGCGCGGGTTTCGTACTGAAATGCACGAAAGCCGTAATGAAGAAATTTGAGAAACGACATGTTTTAGAAAAACATAAAAAAATAACTCTCGCTCAAGCATCTGTACATGCCCGTATCATTGTTGAATGACATATCTAGATACGTACAGAATATTGATTAGACGAGAGACATGTCTTTTATATTTTTTTATGGCTTTTTCAAATTTTCTGTATTTACAGTATAGATATTAACATGTATATATTTACAAAAATATTTACATGCGAAGCTTTATGAAGTAAATCAATAAGATTCGAGAAGACTTTCTAACTCTTCGGGAGTTAGGCTTCGCATTCCAATTCGACGAACTAAGTTTTCAAACCGCTCTTTTGGGAGGGCCTTAGTAAATAGATCGGCGAGCTGGTATTCAGTCTTCACGAAAAACAATTCAACAGTACCCTCTTCAACGTGCTCTTTTATGAAGTGGTAGCGGACTCTAATATGCTTGGTCTTCGAGTGTTGCACTGGGTTGCATGAGATGGCTATGGCACTTTTTGAATCGCAATACAAAGGTATGCGGTTGAAAGAGAAACCATAATCTGTGAGTTGTGTTCTCATCCAAAGGACTTGAGCACAACACGCAGATAGAGACACATACTCGGCCTCTGCTGTTGATAAAGCAGTGTAATCTTGTTTTCTTGACGACTAGACTACTAGCTTTTCTCCCAGAAATTGCGCTCCGCCTGATGTACTTTTCGCTGTTACTTGGCATCCAGCATGATCGGCATCTGAAAAGGCAATTAGTGTAAACTCCGAATCCTTCGGATACCAAACTCCCATGTTAATGGTTCTTCGAAGGTATCGAAAGATCCGTTTAACCTCTTGGAGGTGAAGTTCGGTAGGCCTTGCCTGAAACCGTGCAAGTAAGCAAACAGCAAAATGAATATCTGGTCGGCTTGCAGTTAGGTACATGAGAGAACCAATCATGCTCCGATATTTCTTCGGATCCATGGGTTTCCCATATAGGTCAGCGCCAATTTTTGGTGAAGTGACCATTGGAGTACCAACAGAGTCACAATTGTCCATACCATGTTTTTTCAAAATCTCAATTGTGTATTTAGCCTGATTAAGAAAAATTCCACGTGGGGATTGATGAATTTGTAAGCCTAAAAAGAATTTTAATTCACCCATCATGGACATTTCGAATTTGCTTTTCATGAGATTTTCAAAATGTTTTGAATGTATCGGATTAGTGGACCCAAATATTATGTCGTCCACATAAATCTGAACAATCAAAATATCATTTTTGTATTTTCTTGTAAACAAGGTTGGATCAATTGTTTCTTTGGTGAAATTATTGGACAACAAGAAAGATGATAACTCGTCATACCACGCCCGTGGGGCTTGTTTTAAACCATAGATTGCCTTCTTTAGCTTGTAGACGTATTCCGGATGATCTTTGTCAACGAAACCGTCTGGTTGACTCACATACACTTCTTCTTTCAGAGTTCCATTCAAGAAAGCTGTCTTGATGTCCATCTGATAAACCGTGATGTTCTTGTGAGCAGCATAAGCTAAGAAAATCCTGACTGCTTCAAGCCTTGCAACTGGTGCGAATGACTCTTCAAAATCTATCCCTTCTTCTTGTCAGTATCCCTTTGCCACCAGACGAGCTTTGTTGCGAATCACAGTCATTTCTTCATCCTTTTTGTTTTTCCATAACCACTTAAGATCAATGACTAGTTTGTCAATTAGTCTTGGAACTAAATCCCAGGTGTCATGGATTTGAAATTGAAGAAGTTCTTCCTGCATCGCTTCAATCCAGGCATTATCTGCCATTGCTTCCCGAATGTTCTTAGGTTCTATGAGACTGACTGAGCAGACATAGATGCACATGTCACAATCGGTATGAAGTTGTTTTCTCGTCTGAATTGGTCTTGAGGGTTCACCAATAACCTGTTCAATCGGATGGTCTTTTGTCCACTGTAATGTTGAAGGGTACCGTGGACTAAATAACTGTGTGTTAGTCGGTTCATGTAATCTGGAAGATGATTCACCAGATTCCGTTCCAAACGGGTTTTCAAAGACTTCATCGTCTAACACAGCATTATTTTGTTCTTGCTCATCAATTCTTGGTAGAACAATTTCAATGAATGGAGTTGCTTGAGTAAATGTAGATGATGTTCATGTTGAGGGAGGTGGTGCGCCAGCTTCGAATGTTGTGGATACATCTGGATATGGTGGAGGTGGTGGTGGTTTTTGATGTTGAGTGGATGCAGCGGAATGTTGGTTAGATGCATTTTTCGAAGCGCCACCATAGTATTCATCGTACATGAACTCGAAGAAATTATCCAATTCTTGAGTTGTGGGTTGTTCGACATGAATTGATTGAGCTCCTTGAGGTGCGAGTCCCGAACTGATATGTCCGGAAGTCATCGGGTTAAGCGCGGGTTCTAGAGCGAGTCTCTCAGAAGCCATTTGTGAAATTTCATCAAACTTCACATTTATCGTCTCCATGATCTTTTTCGTTCTCCTGTTATACGCCCTGAATGCCCTCGAGTTTTCAGAATAACAAACGAAGATTCCAATATCACCCTTAGCTTTCAACTTTCCCAGATCTTCCCTGTCATTTGTTGGATAGCATAAAGCACCAAATACATGAAGATAAGAAATATCCGGTTTTCGGTTGTTGACAAGTTCATATGGGGTTTTATTGAATCTTGGATGGATTAGGGATCGATTTTGAGTAAAACAAGCAGTAGAAACAGCATCAGCCCATAGGAATAACGGTGCACTGGAATAGATCAGCATAGTGCGAGCAGCTTCTAAAAGGGTTCGATTCCTTCTTTCAACTACCCAATTCTGCTGTGGAGTTCTAACAGCTGATGTCTGGTGAGTAATACCAGTTTCTTCAAAGAATGTTCTTAACTCCTGATTGACAAATTCCGTGCCATTATCCGTTCTTACTATCCTAACTGGAGCTTGAAGTAGAACTTGAATCCTCTTCAGAAAGGTGATGATGGTGCTTGGTGCTTCATCTTTTGATCTCAAAAACTTTACCCATGTATATCTTGAATAGTCGTCAACAATTACAAGAATATACTTCTTCCCATTTATGCTTTGAACTCTCATCGGGCCACATAAGTCCATGTGCAACAGATGCAACCTATCAACCGAACTAGGTACGGGTTTAGGTTTATATGTTGCTCTTTTGCTCTTTCCTTGCTGACATGATGGACATAGGTGTTCTTTGGTGTATTTGAATTTAGGAAGACCGGAGACGATGTCGTTTTTGGCAAGCTTGTTGATCGTGTCAAAGTTCAGATGGGACAAACGGCTATGCCACAACCAGGATTTTGTTTCGCCTGCCCTGGTCATGAGACAAATAGGTGATGAAGAGGCCATTTGGTTTATGTCAATTGCATAGAGATTGGTGCCACGACCCCCAATTAAGAGATCATTCCCCACCAAATTCCTGACAAAACAAGTGTTTCTCCTAAAAGCAACCTCTAAATCTGCATCCTGTAAATCTGCATCACAAAATTGCCCGACAGAGAACAGATTGTGTCCCAATCCTTCGACATAGTAAACCCGAGTGATTAAGTAGTTTCCAAACCGAAGATCTCCATAACCCAGAATAGCTGCAACATGATCATTCCCAAAACATACAGTCCCCATGAACTGCCACAAAAAATTGATCAGCATCTTCAGATTCCCGGTCATGTGCTTGGAGCAACCCGAGTCGACGATCCAAAGACAAATTTCAATGACCTGCAAAGAACAGAGGATTTTGTATATGGAAACCGTTTAACATTTGGTTCCAAGGGGTTAGATGTAACAGGTGACTCACACTTAGAATTGGTTTCCTTAGATGCATTGGGAACTATTTCTACTGTGCTATTCTTAGGTGCAAACATTCTACCCGTTGGTTTCCATTCACAAAACTTAATGTGATCCTTAGGTAATAGGCTGCTAGTTGTTTTCCTAGCTTTTGCAATAAGTCTTCGAATGTATCTAGACTTAGCCTTAGTTACAAAAGGACCCTTTTTCTGTTCTGGCATATCATTCTTTTTCACATTATTAGAAACATTATCATCACAAGCATTTACAGACAAGGTTTTCTTTTGCATTAAACAATCAGAATCATTACATGCATTAGAAACAGGAGTCTTAACATTACAACTAGATGATACATGTTTCTTCTTGGGAAGCGGTAAATTCCTAGGGTGTTCTTCTACTTTCTTGCTTGCATTCTTAGAAACAGATGGGACACTAGGTTTCTTGATATTGCTCCTAGTCTGTCTTCTGCTCCTAGAGTTGCTTTCTAATCCTGTAGAAGGTAAGGCACACTCATTAGAATTTATGTTGTTGTCCTGAGGTGTTGTTTTAGCAGTCCTAATCTCATTTGGATTATCTTTAATACTTTTGTCTATCGCCCTATATGTTTTAGATGTAGAGGCAAACGCAGTAGTGGAACTAATCCTATAAAGGTCAGGAGCTATTACTTTTGTTGTTTGGACAACTGCTTTCTCTTTTTGTTTCTCACTAGGCAAGGGGGTTGATGGTGCAATACCCGTAGTTTCCTCACCCTGCCCTTTTTGACTTGCAAGCTGAGACTTCAAAAGATTTATTTGATTTTGCATGTTTTTGTAAGAACGCTCATACGACAATTTGTCATACTTGCATTCTTCCTTTTTCGTATCAAGTTGTTTAAAATATGTGCAATTTTGTTTCACAAGCTTTAAAAGTGCCTTTTCATATTTTTCAACAATTTGAGAAGTCTCAGCTCGAAGTGTTTCATCATCCTCAATAGAATATGTTTGGAAAATAATAGACATGATATCGGTCGATAGAGCTTCGAAAGAGAGAGAGTCATTTTGATGTTCCAAAACTTTTATGTGTTCCAAGTATTCATTTGCTTCATTCACTAAGGATTTGTGGTCCTTAACAAATTCTGCTGACTCTTTCAAAAGATTATTTTCCACATTTTGAACAACCGCATAGATTGCAGAAATGTGTGGATTAATTTCCGATTCAAAAATCTCTTTAATTTCATCCTGAACACCTGAAAACCATTCAAATTTTTGACTGTTTGTTTTGGAAGCCACAATACTTTGAAGTGTTTCAATTCTCTGTTTAAGATCCACCAAATATAGTCTAGCTGCACTTGTATCATAAGTGTTTTTAGATGCCATTTGTTCGATGTTAGACAGATGTTTTGAGACAGCTTTTTGTTTTGTGAAAACCACTGGTTTTTAACAAGATGAACCCCAGATTCTGTGTTAAGCTTGTTATAATCAATTGGTTTAATTTCTGGGTTCATTTGTCTCATTTTGACACGTCTCTTTTCAGTACGCTCAATCGTTTCATCCGAATCATAAATCTCAATCGGATCATGATTATCATTTAGCACACTACCATTATATAACACATTCTGATTTTTCTGAGCTTTCTTGAGATAATAAGGGTTTTCACAACCGATAGCCGTTTTCTTTAGCGTATGTAAAATCGGGTTTTTATCATTTATTAACAAATTAATCGTTTGTGCAGAATGACCCGTTTTTACAAGCAAATCTTCCAACTTTGCAATGGTTTCCTTTTTGTCAGAGATCTCTTTAAGAAGATCCTTTTCTCTTTTTGAAAACCTTTCATTCAACTCCTTCTTTTCTTTTTCAAGATTAGAATAAGTTGATTTTTGTTTTGAAAGTTGGTTGTTTAGTTCAGAAATTTCTGTGTTTAAGGATTTTATTTTGTTGTTCAAATTAACATCAAGAGTGTCAAATTTGATTTGCAAATGTTGTTCTCTTAAAACAGAATCTCTTAAAGTATTTTCAAGTTCAGACTGTCGATCGTTATTAAAATCAAAAGCTTGTGCATTCACCTTATAACTCTCAAGCTCAGCGGTCAATTTTTCATTCGCGGCCTTAACCTCGCGATTGACCTTTTTAACTTTCTCAATTTCAACACTACAATTATTCAATAATGATTCAAACATAGCACGTGTTTCCTCATCATTATCAGTATGCTATGACTCGAATTCTTCATTAGGATCCATATCTGGAGTTACCAAATTAGTATTACTACAACTTGGTTCGTCCATATATGTATCAAAAATGAGATTAGGAGTCTCAGGATGCTGTTCATTTTGAGGTGACATATCAAACATTTCATTATTGTGACATGTAGCATATGGTTGTACCTCAGAAATCGCATTAGTGTCAAAAGCAGGAGGTGCTTCTGAATCTGTGTCGTACTTTTCCTCCTGAAGATTAGCCATAAAAATGCAGTTTGCATCAATGTATTCAAGATCTTCAGAATTATCCATAATAGCCATGAAGTCATTCTCTTCTGCACTCAACTGAAGCCCAGCCGTTTCCTTGTTTGCCAACATTAATGCTTTCTGCAAATACGCTGGATCCCTTTTATTCGGCTTGTCTGGACAGTTCCTAGCCATATGACCAACACCCTGACAGTTGAAGCACTTCATCACATTACCCTGATTCCTATTCCCAGCTCCCTGAGCAACATTCCCAAACTGATTCCCAGCATTCTGTACCCTTTGATTACCAACAGCTGTACCCATCTGATTCCCTACAAACTGACCCATCTGATTACCAACATACTGCCCTGCATTCTGATTACCCATCTGATATCTTGGAGCATATCCCTGCTGATTCCCATATCCCCCAACCATCTGTCCTTGCTGACCCATGTTAAAACTCGGCTGTGCAATCTGCTTGTTGCGAGTATTCGATGAGATTCGTTGATTGTTGTTGGTGGGTGTTGAGTAACGTCCTTGGAATGCTTTTGATAGGTAGGCAAAAGCTTGAGTCAAATCATCAGTTGACTCATCCTGATCATGTTGATCTGGGTGTTGCGGGTATTGTTGTTGTGGGATTACATGTTGTTGTTGTGGGTAGAACGGTGTTTGAGGATTGTATTGTTGTTGCATAACTTGTTGGGATGAAGATGATGATGAAGGTTGTGCATTAACTATTGCAGGTGTAGGTGATTGGACTATGAGTGCAAGAGGATCTTGTTGTTTTGCTTGTTTCTCTTTTCTGACTTCATTTGCCTCTGCTTGGTTTTGTTTTAGGAAGTCATAAAGCTGATCATAGTTCATCTTGTGAAGGTTTTGTGTCTGGTTGACAATAGTAACATATCGTCCCCATTCTTCAGGAAGGTTGTTGATGAACTTGATATTTTGAACAATTGGTTTAGGTGCCAAATTATTTCTGATCAACTCATTCATTAGAGTACAAAACCGTGTGTAGTAAGATTCAATCTGTTCAGCTGGTGTAGATGTGAACTTCTCCCATTTAGTCAGAAGCTTGTTTTCCAATTCTTGTTTACCAATATCTGTACCATAACAAAGTCTTTTGACTCGTTCCCACATTGCATGAGCAGTTTCACAACTGTCTACAGCACAGAATATATCTTGAGGTAACCCAAGTTGGATTAGATGCATTGCCAAGTTATCAGCTTCAATTTGCTTCCAATCATCTGCCGTATAATCCTTTTCTTCTTGGATTTTGTAAGTTGCTGCAACGGGAGGTTCTGAAGTTCGATCTTCAGCTGTAACTTCCGTCCTACGAGGCTTGAATGGACCTTTCTCAACGGAGTTAGCCACGAGTCTACCTTGTCCATTAGGTTTTGATTTCATATAACGAAGCATACGACTCGTCCATGGAAGGTAACCACCTTTTTCTAACATTGGAGGTCGGTTTTCTGAACCTGCGGCATGAATGTCTTGTTGTGTAGTCATCTTTAAAATTATGTATGATAAAGTGGATTGAGGATCGTTTCAACAAAATAGAAGTTGTTTTCGTTGAAGGTTGAACTAGAACTTGGTTGATGATGTGATGCTTTGGTTTGTTGTTGATGATCGTTGATGTTGTAACAAATTAAATAACGTTACGAAACTTGATTCAAGTATAATTAAGACAAAGTCAAAAGTTTACAGTTTCGACAAAAGGATATGTAAATTACAATTTAGATAAACACGACACTTTCTATAGAAATTTTAATTTGACCAAAATTTATACAAATTATGGCAAAATATCAATTTAGATAGAAATATATCTTATTTATATAAATTTGTAATTTATATAACATCTAACAATCTTATACAAGAAAGTAGATAACCGTTTGTCGAAGTATTTTACACTCTTATACAAGAGTAAAAATACCGAGTTCACTTTCGAGTTGACGAAATTACGTTCGAATCAAATCCTTAAAAGTTATGTAACTTTGAAGTTGTTTAATCACAATTGCGAGGGCCAAAAGTGTCAAATCCGAAAGATCTCTTAAGGCAGCTGAAAGTACAAGGACTGAAGTTGCCAATTTTGAAAATTGCACCAATTGCGAGACAAAATGTGAATTGCGAGACCAATTTCGATAGAACACCACCAATTGCGAGACCAAAGTTGAATTGCGAAGTCAATTGCGATAAGATGCTCCAATTGCGAGATCAGCACCTCAATTGCGATAGCAGTTGAATTGCGAGACAATTGCTGAATTGCGATACCCCAATTGCGATAGAAACTTGAATTGCGAGACCAATTCCGATACACCAATTGCGAGACCCAATTTCGAAGGAAGCAACACTAATTGCGAAAGAGCAGCAGTAATTGCGAGATGAAATGCGAGAGCAGTAGTAATTGCGATAAGCAGCAGTAATTCCGAAAGATCTTTGAATTGCGAGATTTTTCAACTTTTACCCACTTTTGTTGACTTTTGAGTACCTTCCCACGTGATATCTTACACCTTTACACTACTTGCTGACAACTTTTCCACAAGTTGCAAATATCCCTTACACCTTTTCAACAACTTGACCAATCAAATCAAAGATATTATAAAAACACATCAACTAATTCTTTCTTAAAATACTTTCGATCTAAAAGCTAAGAACACAAAAAAAAATGCAGTATTTCCCAGTTTTTTCAACTTGCAAATGGGAAATACTCACTTAACCAAAAGCCAAATCATGAGTATTTTAACAAACACAACCTTGCAAATGATTTTTGAGTATTCGATTCCAAAAAAAACAACACTTTGCCACGTTTTTAAGAAGCAAAAAAAACACAACAGTTGGTTATTTTTTTTGAAACAAACCGAACATACAAACCTTCTACCTTGAAGATTGGCTTTGATACCACTTATAGACCACGACTTCCTTCTTTATCATACAAACATAGACCACGATGACACTCACTAACATGTAAATTAAGAACAAGAGATATGGTGGATATTTGTAGTCTAATGATTATATTCAAAGATGAAGATAATACAAAGACTAAGGGTTAAGCTTTTACACACACACACACACTCTTTTTCTTAGGTAAATAATGAGGCACACTTTGAAAACTAAAGAGTGTGTGTGTTTATACGTGACTGCCACAAACCACATTTGGTTTGATGGGCTTTTGTTGGACCTTCATGTGGGCTATACTTGTATTACACATATACAAGACTTAAACAATTGAAACTAATACATATAGCCCACTAAACTAACTAAATATTGTACATGACACATTAAATTGTTACCAAATGACCATCACTTTATATTAACATAAAATGATTGCTAACAATTTTTAGGGGGCTACAACCTCACTCAATCCCTTCTGTATTTCGTCCCTGTTTTTAAGTCATTAACATCCCTGTTTGTGTAAAATGACAATGTACCCGTCAAAATGATACACATAATGATTAACGCTGAAAATGAAAGTACCGTTTCAAAATCGAGTTTTATATTTTTCTGGCAAATAACAAGTTGAACCATAACGAAACTACTTTAAATGAAATATTACAATGACTTTTTATATCTTTGTACTATTGAAATTGTATAATTTTAAAGAATCTCGGAGTTCACATGTTCTAGAATCTAGACAAGTTTAAAACTACAAAGGAGGTTGACAAACCCCACATCGTATGTCATATGTCTGGAAATACGATTTTGACATTGAAAAGATCGTTTAAATGATGAACATAAAAATCCTTGACAATTTAACATTGAAAAGATCGTTGATAAAGCCAGTGGTATAGTGAAAACTTGAAAGTATTGGCCAACTCTCAAGTAACACAAGTTGGTTGTGAAGCCTCTTTGAAGATATATGGGCAAATTGTCATTAGCGCTTAGTAAGTTGTTAACTTAAGGATGAGGTCAAATATATGTCAGCTTACCATGTTAACTTTGTTCATACTCCCTCCATCGTATGTCATAAGTCTGGAAGTACGATTTTGCATAAAAGATGTATTATTACCAAAAGGCTTGTGTCCCTATTGGCATTTCATGTCGTTTGAGAATGCTCATAAACAATGATTGTGGGTTTAAGTCCTACTTAAGACTTGCATGTGAGATAGTTAATTAACGTTAAAAAAATTTGAGATGCATCATTTGTTACAAGATTATATATAACAATCATTCCCACATTGGTGTGAGATCAGAAACTTAAGCACCTTATAAGTCCAAATAAGTGGCTAACCATTGACTTGTTCAATGGTTTTCAGTTGGAATCGCGAGTCCCGGCCTGCTTTGGAATGGGCTTTACAAAATGGAAATCCATTGTGATGGTTTTATTGCCGGCTGAGTAATACCTTTACCGTCATTTTCTAGTCGGAATCGCAAGTCCCAGCTTTGGGATGGGCGTTACAAACCGAAATTCTATACATGTGGGTTTTTAATGCTAGCTAGTCTCCCTGCATTGGGATGGTGTTACAACACCGCGAGAGTGGTATTATTACCTTCCTGTTTGGGTAAAGCGACAAGTTTTAACATCCCTGTTTGGGTATGACGAGGTAACCTATCAAAGGGTGTCAAAAACATGTAAATACAAACATCATATCCTCTAATTCTTTTAAGCACTTAAGATAATTAAAAAAACACCACATACCCCAATAGCCTTTGTTTTCGTGAAAAAATGAAGTGATACTAAGTAAACTGTTAAGCATTCAAAGCAACAAGTTGCATACTTAAGCATAAACCCTTTTGTATATTCGGTATTTTCCTTGTCAATATTACCTTTCCTTTCATCTTTATATTCTAAATATGATTATTTGGCTATATTTAGTCGTTTAATGTTGAAGCAAAGTAAACTGTGAAGCTATAGTCCAAGGTTTAGGGGTTTTCAAATGGTTATGTTGTATCGGAATCACAATCACAAAGATGACAATCATTTATTAAGATTTATTTTAGTGTATTCGATCAAATGTATCAGCTTACCTATTGTTAACTTGAGGATGTGATTTTTTTTGCAGTACAATGACAGGTTTATGAATCACTTGTCAAGTTTGCTTCATTTAACTTTGTTTATTCTCCCTCCATATGTTAATAATTAGTTTGGAAGTTATGATCTTGCATCAAAAATGTATTATCTGTTACAAGATAGTATGTGAGAATTTATCCCACATTGGTATTAGATAATAAGCTTGAGCTTCTTATAAGTCCAAAGTGGTGACAGGCTAATGTAGTTCATCATGGTGTTTTAGTTGAAGTCGCTAGTCTCTCCCTGTGGAAGGGTATTACACTCTAATACAAACTAAAACATCATGAGAGTCTTTTAACAGTCCTAGCTTGTTGTTTTAATTACAAGTCATCTTTAACATCCCTCTTTGTTTTTAAGTCTCTTTTTAAGTCATTAACATCCCTTTTTGTGTAAAATTACAATGTACCCTTTAAAAGGATACTTATAAAACTAGAACATGCTGTTTAAGTTGGAGTCGCTAGTCCTTGCTTTGGGAAACCCCACATCTAATCATCTAAAGAAAATCGATACAGACAAATATTTACTTTTCTAGCTAGATTTAAATGAAGAATATCGAAAATCCATGACTTTGAAAAGATCGTTGATAAAGCCAGTGATCGATATAGTGGAAACTTGAAACTATTCGCCAAATCTCAAATAATACATTGAAAATGAAGCATTTTCTTCATACATTATCCGAATGTATATCATTAGTTTGGAAGATACAATCTTGCATCAAAGGTGTATCATCTATTGCAAGATAGTATGTGACAATCCGTCCCACATTGGTGTGAGATAAGAAACTTGAGCTTCTTATAACTCCAAAGTAGTGGCTAGCTAATGTCTGAGATCATTGGGTTTTAGTTGAAATTGATTTGTCCCAAACTTTGGGATGGGTGTTACAGACTACAACTTCTAGATCGAAGGTTTTGACATCCCTGTTTGGGATGGGCATTAAAAACTAAAACGAAAGTTGGTTTTTTACATCCAACATCCTTCTGTATCGGATGGGCGTTACAAACTAGAATACCACTTGGAGTGGGTTTTAACATCCCTGACTCGGATGGGACAATACAAACTACAAATACCATTGTGAGTGGGTTTTAAAAACCATGTTTGGGTAAAATGACAAAGTATCTTTTGAATGGGTGTCAAACACGTATAAAAGTCTAACTAATGCATTCCATCATGATATTCGATTGCAATGCAAAAGTATTTGGCTAGTTCCTGGGATGGTTACATTCTACTACAAAGTACAAACTAAAACACCACTCGGTCGTTTTTAACATCCCGGCCTGGTTGGAATACGTAACCGGATGATGTACCCTATATAAGGGTGTCAAACACAAATACAATGATCTTTACATGTAAATTACACATCTTGATATGTGATCTTTACAAAGACACCTAAATCTTATAAAGTGCCCATCACCATGTTCTTTTCTTATTAACAAATCCTAAAACAAGCATATGCTCTTATTCTCTTAAGCACTTAAGGTATTTAAAATGCACCAATTACCCCAAACGTCATTTGTTTTCGTGAAAAAAAAGTTCTCATGAGTCATGAAAACACAACACAACCCTCAAGTACTTAAGTAAATTAAGGATCAAACATCATAGACCTTTAAGAGAATTTGAGGCTTTTATACGAAACATAGCTTCAAATCCACACATGATATTGACTTAAAGTCTCAAACAAGCTCTAGTTTATGTTATTTATGGAGTAACACAAGCTTTCCGACACTAGGTACTATAGTCCAAATTATGAAAATACAAGTAGTGCTGAACTAGGTATTTTTGCTTCCCAGCAACAATAATGGCTGCTAGGTGGGACCCATTGTTAAGGACATCAACATCATGTCGTTTATCCTCATCAGGAAAGCTTTTTGTTTCAATATAACCACACATGATATGACTTCAAAGATGATGGCTATCACTTCTTGAAACCTTTCCACAGAGAGTGAAACCTCTGCAAAATGTCTCCAAGCGTTTTCCCCCGTTGCACCATCGAAATCTTTTTTACATTTCAACACCATGTGTCCACTGATTTCCCAAACAGCTGGATTCACTTGAGCTTCTAGAAGTTCGGCACTCACTTCTCAATCCAAGAGTCGTGTATCACCACTTGTTTTACTCAATACACATGTAAAGATGTTTGGATGATTCTTGCATCAAAGATGTATCATTTGTTACAAGATTATATGTAATAATATGTCCCCCATTGCCTGAGATAAGAAACTTGAGCTTCTTATAATTCCAAAGTAGTGGCTAACTAATAACTTACTCACCTGAGATTTTGTTGGAGTTGCTAGACACGGTTATTCTGATACAAACAAAAACTTTGGTTGGGAAGTTTTAAAGTTTTTAGCATCCTTGTTATGGGTAAAATGATGATGTGGTTTTAGTTTGAGTAACATGTCCCGGCTATGGGAAGGGCGTTACATTCAAACTGAAACCGTGTGTAGGCTGTTTTTAAGTTTTTTAGTTGGAGTCGCTAGTCCCGGCTATGGAAAGGAAGTTAATTACATTCTAATACAAACTGAAACCCGTGTTGTTCTTAAGTTAACAGAATTGAATTGAATAATTAATAATACAAATGACAAGGATCAAACTAGATACACAAAGTTGGATCTTCAATGTTAACCTTACGCCCCAAAAACAAGTTCCCAGTAGAGAAACTAGTCTAACATCGTAAGTTATCTCCAGGTGCAACCCCAAGCTGGCTGCAGTATTGATTGTAGTAACGGACACGAGCAGTTACAGTATCAGAATTTCCACCGTCGCATTCCATTCCATTGATAGCTCGTATAGTTGCTCCAAACCCTTGGCCCGAAAGTATGACTGAGTGGACATTATTCATCCAAAACCATAATGCTGTTCGAAAGGAGATGATTGGATCGGTGGCTACAGTTTCAGGATTGTTTAGTCCGTCAAATCCGATGCTGCTCCCAGCTGGACCGTAGTTGTAATTCCATGATAGTTGGATTGGACCTCTCCCATAGTAACCCTTGTTAGGATTACATGGATATTGTGTATTGTTTTCATCACAATAGTCCCTTGAAGGACCGTTTATTTCCTCAATGTAGCAAAAATCTGCTCATGGAAAAAAATTAATTTAGCTGATTAATCATTTTATATCGATTATTCATAAACTTTAGTATTACTATCAGTAGTTAATTCAAAATGGATCAATGCAACCGGGTTATCACTAATCAAGTCAGCTATGGTTAGCCGGTTGTAATAACATTGTCAAACTGAGACAAATTAAATTCCGGTAACATAGCAATTTCAAAATTTGTTCAACTGGTGGAAGATATTGTAGTAGAGAATTTGAGATAAGATAAGAAAATAATGTAGCGATTTTATGGTATATGATAACAATATGCATGTGTTTCCGCAATTTGGTTTCATGATCACTAAAGGTTATAATTCAAAATGAGATCGCAACTGTACATGAAACTAAACTTCAAATAAGGCAATATATGATATATAACAACACATATAGTACTACAAGTTTCTGTAAAATAAGGAGCTTAGTAATGTATCATACTTAGGTTATCAATGTAGCCGTATACTTAGAATATAGTCATGTTGAGTTATCACGTAAGCTTTTACAACAGTGCCTCCGTTATCTCAACTACGGCCCTGATTATCAATCTATACTTAATACTTATCAACTATCATGGCTGCAACCTTATAAAATTGGACTGATCTTTGGCCATAAAGTATATATACTAATTATATGAAATTTGTCTTATAGTTGTATTTAAAATAAATAAGAAATTCTATTTTGCTAATATATATAGAAAGTACTTACGTCCAGTTTCATGAGTTACATGTGCAAAGAAAGCAGCAATCTCCCGTTTGGAATCATCTTCCGAACCAACTCTACCAAATTGTTGATAGTTACCAAGAGCTTCAAGAAAAGCGGCACGTGTATAAAAATCTCTCCCCTCACAACTCGCATCCGATTGATCCTTGATCCCATTAAAGAATGCATCTGTCACGATACTTTCAACCGATACATCATTAGTAGGTGGAGGTGAGAAACATGGCCCTTGTTGGCACCCAGTGCCACAGTATGCCTCGTCGCTACCACAAAAACCCCACCGGCTGCAACACAAGTCTGGGCTGCAGCCGCAGTTCTGGGCAGTTGTGATACTAGCGAAAAGTAGTCCAGATATGAAGAGGGTTAAGAAAGTTTTCATTGTAGTTTGTGTGATATGGTCAGTGGATTCTAAAGGTAAATTTATAGTGTGTGATGTGTGAACATGAGAATGTGGATATGAGGAATGGAGTATCTCAGCGTGTCTGCATTGGTACCTAAGTTGACTTCCCTAAATTTGGTTTACTTTGAAATTGTCAAAGTTTGAGCATGCTTCTAGATTTTTAAATGATTTTTGTTTTGACTAAAGAAAATCCAATTAAAGATGCCCACTTGCATGATTATATGATCAGAAGTTATTACTATATATACTAAAGAGAAAAGTTCAATACGAAACAAAAAAAAAACCAAAGAACAAACCGCTCCATCCTGGCCATTGATCTTTCTTTCATCCTACGGTCTATATTAAATATTACATTTAACACAAGGATAGTTTTGTAATTTTATTGTTCTCTTCTTCACTCATCTCTCCTCTCATTCATAACTACTCTCTCTCTCTCTCTAAAAAATCTCTCCTCCCAAAAAAAACCTGTTCTAAATAAGCTACAGCTTTTCCGGCGAAGATGTTTCTCATTCCGGCTCCGTCTTTTTCAGGTGAGATCCGTGGTTGATTCATGGTGGCCGGATCTGTGGTTGATTTGATGGGTTTAGATTCGTGGTGGCCGGATCTGTGGTTGATTTGATGGGTTTAGATTCGTGGTGGCCGGATCTCGATTGACTTACACCCGTATTGCTTGCCCGTGGTTTTATGTAATTCCTTGTAGATTAAAAAAACTGTTGTTCGGTTTAGAAAATGGCCATTTCCCCATTATGACAAGCTTTGCATCATCTATGGTAAAGAAAGAGTTAGGGGCCTTCAACCAGATGGTATTGGAGGTGAAGACCAACGCAAATACTGGGTTTGGTCTTTCTTGAAAGATGGGTTTTTTGCTGGGATGACAACAAGCGGACGAAGTGAGAGTATTCATTCCTTTTTTGATGGATTTGTTAATTCTAACATCATGTTGAACGAATTCGTAGTTCAATATGATAAAGATTCGAATTGTGCAAGTTTCAGCATCAACTTATATATAAAAGTTTTGCTTTCATACATAATCTCATGCGATGCACTAAAGAATCCAATGGGATGCACCAAAAAATCCTATGGGATTCACAAAGAATCCCATAGGATTCACAATGAATCACATGTGATTCATCAAAGAATCCCATGGGATTCATACTGAATCCTTTGTGATTTATCGTCTTTTTACGAATTCAGTGAAATTTTTTTGGACGGAAATTTTGAAGAAAAAAAAATTCGTATTTTTACGAATCCCATGGGATATTTCTGGACGAAAATTTTGAAAAAAAAAATAATCTTTTTACGAATCCTGTGGGATTTCTTTACGAATCCCGTGGGATTTTTCTGGACTGAAATTTTGAAAAAAAAATCGTCTTTTTACGAATCCCGTAGGATTTTTTTGGACTGAAATTTTGAAAAAAAATCGTCTTTTTACGAATCCCATGGGATTTTTTACGAATCCTGTGGGATTTTTCTGGACGGAATTTTGAAAAAAAAGTTCGTCGAAAGTATATAACAATGCATATCTATAGAAAGATAATTTTTTTCTCGTCGCGATGGTGTATTTTTCGTAGCTTGAAGATTTAACGTTTGCAAGATATGTTGTTTTAAAAAAAAAGGTGGAAAGTGGGTTTTTATATTAAATGAGCTAAAATGTCAATTTTGCCCTCCTTTTTTTATTTTTTGATTTAATCTTAGCCATTAGATGAAAGGTGGATGGATGGTTGAGATTGATTTATTTGTTTTTTAAGTGATACTTGTTTTGCATCGATCTCACCTCATATACTAAAAGGCAGTTTTTGGTGTGCTTCAAAATATTATTTGAAATAGTGTTTTTACAGTTGTTCGCACAATAATGTGCTACAAAGAGTTGTACACAACTACTAATGACAAAAAAAAAAAAAAAAACCCAGTATCACATACGCTCATATCTACCCATTTCTCTATCTCTGTCAGTCTCTCTAGAACCATCTCACCACCCTCTTTATCTCTCTCGCTCTCTATCTAAAAATAAAAACACCGAACTTACATTCAATCAACAATAGTAATTTTATGGCATCTTTTCTTTGATCGGTTAAGATCTGCTCATATGTAAGTGGTTTATTCTGGTTGAAAATAGAAATGATATCTATATTATATATTTTAGTGACATAGTAACTTTTAAGAGCGAACGACAAAATATAATTCACTGGACAAATTTTAGTGACGCGTTATGGCTTTTATGCATGTTTTATTTTTTGAGTTTATTTTTACGCTCGTACTATATGCGTTTTTAATGTTTTTTTGTTTGTTCCGTGTGTTTTGCTCTATGTTCCTATATGTTGTCTCTGTGAATTTTGATCTTATGTGTCCCTTGTGCTTTCATTCCTTATTTTGGCTTACATGCTCCCTTGTTCCTTTGTTTGTATGCTTTTATATCTTTACTCGCTTGTTTGTTTTTGCTTTATGCTACCGTTTATGTCATTGTTCATATTGTATGTTTGCTTGCACACACACACTTGCCGAAGGTCTTTCTGAAAGTAGTACCTTTTTCCCTCGGGTAGGGGTGTGACTGTCTACATCTCACCTCTCCCGTACCTCGCTCACGCGGGATTGGTATTGTTGTTGAACGAATTTTAGTGACCTCCCAGCCTGATATACCCTTTAAGGCTGGACACAGTCGGTGACCCAAGCGACCTGGGTCACCGGCTGCCACGTCAGCTTTCTCTCTCCGGTGACCAGAAGCGACCGACCTGCCACAGTCGATGACCGACTTTTTTTTTTTTTAATCAAACATTTAAAATAAAAAAACTTAAAATTCATTAAAAATAAAAACATTACATAAATTAAAGATTAACAAACTACGATACTGTAATGAAAATAAAACTACAAATTTTGAGCCTACGATTTTTTTTTATTTTTTCAAACCAACTAATTTTTTATTTATTCAAATAAAAATAAAAAAATAACTTTATAGTGGTTGTTTTAGTGTATTTTTCTTTAATAAAATAAGCAAATAAAAATATGTAAATAAAAAAAATAAATAAGAAAGAAAGGATTAAAAAAAAAAAAATGATTAAAATGAGCAAACAAACACCACGTGGTTTTGGACCATCTTCTATTCTTCGCTGCAACTAAAAACACACATTTTTTTAACCGAATTTAAAAAAAAAAAACAAAAAAAAAAAAAAAAAAAAAAAGTTTGATACTCGGTCGATTAAGCGATCGATATTCACTTTCACCCAAAAGCGACTGATCCTTTGCAATCCATGCGACCGACCAAACTATCGGTCGGTTTGTGATTTTCGAAGCGACCGACCGATTATATTCGGTGGGTTGCGTTCAGCCTAAGAGGATATAGTTGTTAGTTGGAATCCATAGCACTCTAACTAATGCATTCCATCAAGTTTCTTATTCGGAATCCAGAGGTACTATTCGGCTAGCCCAGATTTGGAAAGGGCGTACATTCTGATACAAAGTTACAAACTAAAACACCGCACGAGAGGTTTTTAGCAACCCTGTGGGTAAGGTGATGATGCACCCTTCAAGAGGGTGTCAAAACACATATACAACAATGATCTTTACATGTACGTTTTACAAAATGACAACCTAAATCGTATATATAAACAGTCCATCACCATGTTCTTTACTTAATTTTTAAGAAATCCTAAAATTAAACAAGCTTATGCTCTTATTCTTTTAAACACTAGAGGTAATTTAAAAACACCACATACCCCCAATGGCATTTGTTTTCGTGAAAAAAGTGCTCACGAGTCATAAAACATAAATAAATGAGCAGACATAAAAAATCCTTAACACAATTCAAATATTTTATACAAAACATACCTCCAAGTCCACAGATAAACCTGACTCAAAGTCGTAAACAAGCCCATATATGTGTTATTTAAGGAGTAACATAAAATTTACGACATAGGCACTAGTCCAAATTACGAAAATACGCCTAGTGTTGCACTAGGCATTCTTGCTTCCCAGCCACAATGGCTGCTTGGTGGGACCCATTGTTAAGGGCATCAACGTCTTCAACATCATCTTGTTCATCCTCATCAGGCAAGCTTGTTGTTTCAATAACCACACATGATATGGCTTCAAAGATGATGGCTATCACTTCTTGAATCCTTTCCTCAGAGAGTGAAACCTCGGCAAGAAGTCTCCATGCGTTTGCCTCGGTTGCACCATCAAAGTCTTCTTTACGTTTCAACACCATGTGTCCACTTATCTCCCAAACAGCTGGATTCACTTGAGTGTCTAGAAGCTCGGCACTCACTTCTCCAAGAGCCTGTTTCTCAGCATAACACTGTTTTTCCATTCAATTAACATGTAAAAATGTTAGATGATCCTGAAGCAAGAACTATGGTAAAATGGGTCAAATGTCAGACCAGGTCAGGTTAACCCAACCCACTTTTGTCCGATTAATAAATTTTTGAGCAGTTAATTAATGTTTTCAATGTGATTACAACAGCTAGAACTGTCCACATGGATGGGTCGGTAAGTTGAATGGTGGGTCTATATGGGTTCAGGGTCAAAAGGGTAACTTTTAGTCACGTCCAAAACGGGTTGGGTAGTTTGGGTTAAACACCTTTTGTGTAGATTTTCAAAACACAATCAGCATCGACCCTTACATAAACAAAGTTCACCCAATTTGATATGTTTCCTTTTTCGGTTTTTTATATAATTTCTACCCATTTGACCTATTAGAAACCAACGAAAAATTATATAATGGTGAAGAGAAAACTAGTAAATGTTCTGCAAATCCACCTGCGGGAGGAGAAAGACGCGTCTTCCAGAATCTGAGATAAGGACATTGTAAGGTATATTGTTGTCTTGGAGGCACATGCACGAGTCAGAGACAGCATTCGACAAATCTTCAAGTGAATATCCACCCTCAAAGACAAGCCCTCTAACCGGGTAGTTACGGATCTCAGAAATTACAACTCCACCATTGAAGTCGGTTATCTTTTTAGTCGGAGCTTTCTCAATTGGGAAGGGTACAGCGAGATAGTAAGCCTGAAATGTAAATGGCATAAAAATAATCGAAATTAGCTACATTTTATCACATTATCTGATTCTTAAGATTAAAATACAAAGCCAAAAATATATCTTATGTTTGATCAACTAATTATCTGATTCTTGAAATTGCAATAATCACTTCGAAAACACATTTCAGACCACCTTAACATTGAAGGGTAGCATACAGCATACTACGTGTTCTAATAAGTAATAACGCATATTCAAAATTAGAAGAGAGTAAACAGTATGAGATCAAGATAGATATGTACCTGGAAGTGAAGGTGATTAATAGTAGCAAAAGCGCCAAGACTATTGTAACCCAAACGGAAGTATGGATTCCCAGCTTCTGCTGCCATGTACAGTGCAAGCAAGAAGCTCTCATTGTCAATCCTCTGAGGCAAACACTCAAGAATTCGAGGAATCAGAAGCACGTGTCCATATTCAATTGGACTAACCTGTTGATATAAACAACAAAATATTATTAACATACTTAATCGACAGGTTGCTCATACGCACGACTATGAGAATAAACATCAAGGTAACTGACATTGATGGCAACAACGCTAGGGGACTTTTCTGCGTCAATAGGAGCGCTTGGATAGAACTTGACTTCACCATCGTCACTTGATTCAAACTGGAAGAGGATCTCTTCTTGTCCAACTTTCGTGAAGTTGAACTTACTCCCATCAAACGGCTGAAGAACTTTATCCACACGAAATTCTGTGGGACGCTTCTTGAGGTGACGACCCTCGTTTAGTTGAGCAACAAACCCATAATCCCCTGGAATCACCTGTTCAGTCACATATATAGTTGTTTAAGTAACAGCTAATATGCAACACGTATAGTCTTTCCGATCAATAGAATACCAAGAAATTGATGTTCTACCTTAGTTTCACAGGCAGTAACATCATAGCGAAAAAGCCCTCTCTCGACACGATCCTCCCACTGTATAAAATATTTAACAATATAAGCTTAAATCGATAATCAAAATTCCAGCAATTTAAAACATTAGCTATAGAAATTTGCTTATTACCTCTCCAAGGAGGAGGGAATCCAAGAAAGCAAAAGGAGGCTCCTTTTTGTCACCAGATTCAATGTTTTTGAATCTTTGGAAAGCATACAAAGGTAGCTTTGAACCTGCATCAAATAAAACCCCAACGTTATACAAAAAAATTATAATCCACATATAACAAACAGATAATAGTATAGACATGCAAATTTATTCTCATTCATACATAAGAACTACTGTATGCACTCTCCTATATGTCTGGTTTCATTTATATCAAACTTTCTTGAACCTATTTAATGTTTCATTTATATACTGTTGCTTTTCCAAAATATTTGATGAAAAATAAAACTTTTGAGGTCATTTTCGTCACTTAACTTGTTATACAAATTAGTACATACGAAGGTGTTTGGGAAAGCTTAATTGAAAAACTTATGCCTACACTACTACACATACAAATATCTTATTAGCTTACGGGGTGTCACAAAGAGCGTTTGTGTTATCTCTAATTGTCAAACAAGCCATTCCCCGAAAATAACCACTCAGTGACTATCATCACTAAAATATGAGAGGTCTCAAGTTCAATTCATGTCAGGTGCAAACAACCCAGAAGTGGTACTTGGTTTGAGTATGTGTGACAATGGACGGACTCAATGGGCGTACTCAAACACTGTGAATAAGCTATTCCAACTCTCCGTCCCAAATTATAAGTCCACTTTCAAATTGCACGGAGTTAAAGAAATTTTCACTAACTTTGATTTTCACCAATTAAATATCATCTCTACCCGGTCACTAAAGTCTATTTGAGGTAAAATATCAAAGTGGACAAATAAATTGCGACAACCTAGAATAGAAACATGGACTAATAAATTGTGACGGATCGCTAATCAGAGGAATAGGTTATGCTTATTTACTTCAAAAACACATAAGTTAATAACCTTACCCCAAATACCCACTTAGAGTCTATACTATTATACTCCTCACTCAAAGACGGATCTAGGACTCTAAGTCGCCAGATGCAAAACTTTTTTTACGAGTATAAAGAAAATAGAAAATGAACTAAAAAAACGATTTCACATGTATTTACCTGACACAAAATTTCCGGACGAGTTTCATTTTTAAGAAATTAATATTTTTAACGAAAATTTATACTAGCCGGCAACAATCAATCAGTTCCCAAAAACCCTCTAGAAACCCTCCTAGGTCGGCCCCGGTCCGTACTATAATATACACCTAGCATATAAACAAGGGGTTGTATTAGGGGAACACCCCTGTGGGACCCCCTATTTTTAGTCAAATGTACAACCCGGTAAAGCAGACAGTACAACCCGGTAAAACGCCCCCCTATGGGGGTGTTAGGATAACACAGCCATAAACAAGTAGAGTACTATGTACCTGGTAGGCAACATTCCCTCATGCAGTTCCTGCCACACCCATTGTTAACACCACTTTCATCCACGTCATCCTTTTGATAATTCGATAGAATAGTAGGCACCCTCTTAATCTTCAACATCTTTCTTTCCTTTTTTTTAAAAAATAACCAAAACTAAAACACTAAAACTATATCAAAAAAAGGCTAACAAATTCAAGCCCAAAACCACCACCAGATAAAGACAACAAGTCAGAAGGACTACCGCCTTCAGACGGCAACGCCCCACGACCACCGTGCGTACAAGGGTTGTTGGATTCAATAGCTAAATACCCACTGAAGAGTGATTGAGCATGTGACCGCGGTGACACGTGTATAGCCGTGATGTCTACAACTTGATCAACAAGGGTATTACCCCAAACGTACAATAGCAAATAACACTAAGAATAAAAATAGCTAGCTAGCTTGGAAGATGGTTTGATGGTAATGAATGAGTAGGGTTTGTTGTTATTATATAAGGAAGGGTTTGCTGGATAATGAGCGGTGATGAAGCAATTTGTTTTTTGAGTGGTTTTGAGTGATCTTGGTGTTTAATTGTTTGTCAAGTAAATTTAAGGGTGAGCAAAAGAACACATACTCACCGTCTTTGAGTCAAGTAAATTTGAGTTTTTTTCTCTTTTTAAAAAAAATAAATAAATAAAAATAAAAATAAAAATAAAATAAGGAGTAGTGAAATATTGTATTTGTTCGTTAATTTTTTTTTTTTTTTTTATAAATTTGAGTCAAGTTGCATGTAACAAGAGGATTGCACGTAATGCGATGAGTACCACAAGTATCGTGTGAATGTAATTTTACTTTTGTCCTTTTCTTTTACCACCTTAAAAAGCGAGGTGCAATGCTTTATGACATAGGTTTTTTTTTTTTTTTTTTTTTGGTACTCATGACATCGCCAAACTCTCCCACATGATATCCATCTTATAAACATTCTCATCACATTGTTATTTGGTTTCTTCTTTTTTTTTTTTTATAAGTGAGTGATTATTTTTGGTAGTGTGTTATATGAATTTTATTAGGGAGAGTGTTGTAGGGAAACGGTTACACCTTTATTAATAAAATCCAAATTACGATAAATAAAATTAACAGAAAATAATTAAAAACAGAATGTAGATACTAATAAACGATAATTAAATAAAACAATAAAATAGTCAAAAAGACTTGCTTGATCACCAAATATAGATCAACAACGAAGCACTAAAAAGCCGAGGCACGTGTTTGACACGCTTCTCTTAAAACAGATTCGCCGTCTGTTTCCCAGGGTACAACAGCCAAAACAGTAAGTTGTACTGTCGGACTTAACTAAACGGCCAGAAATTTCATCTTAAGAGATGCGTATTCCTTATGTTGAAAATCAATAATACTTATTGATTTGATGTGTGTAAAAGCTATGGAATTAGGGCGTCTATTTATACACAATAGACTCCACCCTAGTTTACTCATCCTACGAATGACTAACTTTGAGACCCAATATCTCATTCACATCAACTCTATTTTGGACACATAAAGGCTTATTGCGAAGCTCACTTCGAGGAGAACGCAAACCTACAAACTATTACTTATATATATGACACATACATATAAATAATTGTGTCCAAAGTTGGTCAAAAGTCACTTTTGCCAACCAATTTTCCAACAATCCCCCACATGAATGGAGATCGGTCGTAATACAAAAATTACGATGAAATTTCAATAGTTGAATCTTGCAAAGGATAGGTAGGTGTGACCCTTTGAACCTTCCCTTGTGAAATGCACTTAGCCTCCTAGCTGTCAGTAGACGTGATGTCTTTGAACTGAGCTGTTGTTTATGTAGACGACAATACACTTCACACAAGACTCTCCCTAACATTGTTAAGTCCTTATAGTCATGTTCGTTATGGTCCTGAACATTTGCCTGGTTCTGCAAGAGCTCTTAGGATTTGCGCCCCCCATAATTCCCTTCGAAGCGACCCCGCTTCTCTCTCACATAGGTAATTTCATCTTGAATCATTAAAAACATATGCTTGCGATTTCATTTGAATCATTATGTTTTATGATTTCATCTTGAATCATAAAAGCCATATGTTTAACCTCTCAACAAGTCACATTTATTATAGGAATGGACTATGAAGTTACATTGTTAAGTAACTCCCCTATAGTGACGTGACTTCCCTCACATTTATATGATTAGGTTGTCCTATTGAACCCATATCTTGGGATCTCCAGTTAAATGGGTTAGGTTTTCCTTCATAAAACTTATTCCTTTAAGGGCTTTAGTCTCATTCCTTTAGACGACTTACTAACTAACTCTCTGCTTAAGCCTTTCGTAAGCGGATCTGCGACGTTATCTATTGATTTTACATAGTCAATTGTGATAACTCTAGTTGAGAGTAGTTGTCGCACCAATCAATGTCTATGATGGATATGTCTCGACTTACCGTTTTACATTGTGATATGAGCTCTGTCAATTTCCAATTGACTATCACACTTTATACCGATGGTCGTTACCGATTTACACCATCTTGGTATGTCCTCTACGAATAAACGTAGATATCCCGAAGATTCTATAAATTTATCTCAAAAAATAAATTTAAATTCCATCATAGATTTCGCTATAAAAGTCTGTTTGAAATACTTTCAAGATTTCCAAGACATAGCTTCCTACGTAGAGTCCATACATCCGCTCTAGTGGATCTAGATTCTTTTATGTAAGAATTCATATTTGCATTACTATACCATTAGATAGCAGTTGGATATCTTCCAAAATGCAATATCATAAGTATCATAGTACTAGTGTAATACTATTCAAGTGGTCAACACTTGAATTACTGGTATATTTACTAAACCTGATCATAATTTATAGATCAGGTCTCACAAAAGTTATAGACACATAAGACGCCCAATATTCTTTAAGTATTCAAAATAGGAAACACCTCTACCTCTATTTTAAATAGATTTCTAAAGATGTCATTGGAGTTCTAGCTAGGCTGGAATCCCCCACATTGAACCTCTCAAGAATATTGTCCTTATAGTGTTTTTAACTTCAAAACAAATCCATCTGGTTTCATATGATCTTAGTTCCAAGAACCATATCAAACAACCAATGAGTTCTTGTCAAATCTTAACTCCAACATTTCATTAGTGGATTTGTTCATCTTGTTATCACTTCGAGTGATAAGTATACCATCTATGTATAAACATACGATTACATATATACCAGGGATTTATTTATTCCACATACATCCATTAATTTTGAATCCACGTTCTAACATGACGTGGTAGAAAATTTGGATATCATTGTTTGGGAGCTTTTTCTAAGCCGTATAGTGACTTAACAAGCCTACAAACTTTGCTCTCTTGTCTAGGAGCCATGAAACCCTCTGGTTGGTTCATGTAGATTTCTTCTTCTAAATCCGTGTTTAGAAAAGCCATTCTCACATACATTTTGGTAGACTTCCAAATTTCTTAAAGCAGCAATAGCAAGTACCATCCTAATAGAGGTTATTCGTGTAACTAACGAATATGTATCAAAGTAAGCTAGACCTTCTCGTTGTCTAAACCCTTTAATTACAAATCTTGCTTTATACTTATCAATGGTTTTATCGAAAACCTTTTGTAGTTGTTAGGCATAAACCATTTGTAGCCTAGTGGTTTACCACCAGGAGGTAAATCCACGAGCTATAATGTATCATTTTTGTAAAATAGAATCTATTTCACATTTGTTGGATTCTTTCCATTGAGCCCCTCTTGAGGAAGTTACCATTTCTTTGTAAGAAGTAGGTTCATTTTCTACCATAAAAGAAACAAATCAGATCGAAACAATTTTTCGGTTCTTGCCTATTTGCTTCTTCTAGCTTCAACCTATTCTTATGGGTTGATCTTGTCTCACATCATGGAGATCATAATCAATCCCGTGGTGTCTCTTATCATGAAAAACATTATCATCTTAATGTCTCTCCTCATGAAGGACATCATCAATTAGTTGCCTCTCATCATGGACAACTGTATCGTCAAGTCTAGATGAACATCCATTTTTCTCGGATAAATAAGGAAACACAGTTTCAAACAATGAAAGTTTTCCTTGATTCCATTATCGTATTTTTGTATATATTTAGATTTTCTGAATCATATACAAATAAATGATAAGCACTACTGTAATGAGCATATCACAAAAATATGCAATCCACAGTTTTAGGTCCAATATTTTGAACCTTGGGTGTCGGGACAGATAGACACCCCCCACATTCGTAAGTACTTATAGGATGGTTATCATCCCATCCATAGTTCATAGAACTATCTTCTTTTCCTTACAAGGGATCTTATCTAAAAGATAAGTAGCCGATAAAATGATGAGAACTACTCCGGCTTTCACCACAATTCTGTTAGCCAGACTTAATGTTAAGCAGATAACAATTTGTTATCTTATTCCAATGTTTAGCACATACATTTGGAAATGGAGACACATATTCACCTCCGTTATCACTTCGAACCGCCTTGTTTTCGATAATAAGTTGATTCTCAACTTATTTGTATAGATCAATCTTGTCTATATCCTTACTCTCAAGTAAGTATAAATAGCAATATTTTGTACTATCATCAACAATTACGATGAAGTACTCGCTAATTACTACCTTAGTAGGTACCGATTCCAAATCACATAAAACCACGTGAATCAAGGGGTTCAGTTAATTTTCGGTCAAGTCGCGGAGTCGACGCGTCTCACTTTATATTTTATGCACTTATCCATCGTTTGAATTGTATGAACTTGTTTTATGAAAACTTGTTTCACCTTTTGGGACCTAGCTTTGAAACTCTGAATGTTTTTAAATAATCAAACGATGTATTTTCTAAACGACACTTTAGGTCGTTCAATATAACTGCAACTTTGGTGCTATGACCAGTCGTGCCCCTGAATGACTCATTCCGCTGCAAGTCACGAAATTTGGGGGTGTGACATTAGGTCCAATATTTTGAACCTTGGGTGTCGGGACAGATAGACACCCCCCACATTCGTAAGTACTTGTAGGATGGTTATCATCTCATCCATAGGTCATAGAACTATCTGCTTTTCCTTACAAGGGATCTTATCTAAAAGATAAGTAGCCGATAGAATCGCTTTCCCCCACATGCCATGGTTTAAACCAAGACTTTAATAACCATATCTTTTAAGGCACGATTCTTTTCATCCAACAATTCTGTTGAGGCGTATAAGGAGCAATAAATTTGTATCTTATTCCAATTTTTAGCACATACATTTGGAAATGGAGACACATATTCACCTCTGTTATCACTTCGAACCGCCTTGTTTTCGATAATAAGTTAATTCTCAACTTATTTGTATAGATCAAACTTGTCTATATCCTTACTCTCAAGTAAGTATAAATAGCAATATTTTGTACTACCATCAACAATTACGTTGAAGTACTCGCTAATTACTACCTTAGTAGGTACCGATTCCAAATCACATAAAACCACATGAATCAAGGGGTTCAGTTAATTTTCGGTCAAACGAGTGAAAAGACAATCTTGTCAATTTGGCTTCAACACAAGTTTTACTTATGTAATCCGTGTTCGTTTATTTAATTAAACAACGTATTGAGTTAAAATTAACATGTCCGAGCTGGTCATGCTATACATTTAAAGAATCAAATAAGTTGAATTCATACTCATTTTATTAAAACAACCATTAAAAAAAATGGATTCAGCTTAAACATTTAATAAAGGGCATAACCCGTACCGACCAAAATTTTGTTCAATGTTAACTCAAGTTTATTTGATTAAATAAAAAGAAAGCCAAATTTATTAAGCAACCATCCAGACACAAGATTCCTATGAATCTCTGGCACATACAACGTGTTGGTTCACTTAAGCTCTTTTCCACATGTGAATTTCAACACCACATTTCTTTTTCCCTTGCTATTAGCAGTTGTAGAGTTGCCCATAAATTGCATCTCTCCATTTTCTGCTGCTTTGAAAGAGTTAACCAAACTCTTATCATCATACTCATGACATGATGCCCAAATATTAATCCACCATTATCTAAAGTCGGATCCCGCCTTGGCAATAATTTTCATGTCATTCAGGCCATTTAACCCATAGTTATGGCACATAAAATCTGAATGCTTTAAAGCATCTACCGTACACATAACTCGAGTATCGGTCTCCCTTTCATCAAGTTCGGGAGCAGATCCTTTAGATGTCACTCGTGACATTCCAAACATTCTGTTAATACGAGATTCCGTTATTAGTCTAAAACTAAATTTGGAATAATTAACAACTTGCTATATCACAAAGTGTTTCTTAACAAAAATGATTACATCGAATTTTGTTTAAAACACTACTTTTTTGATAGATCCATTATACAAAACCACTTTTAAAGAAGTCTTTCTATTAAAAAAAATTAAACAATATTGCATATTACATAATGTTTTAAACAAAACCAAATTTGTAATATGATTTTGTCAATCTTCTTTAAGAATATCTTAATAGATCTGTATCACATGGTCTAATTCTACAATGAAACTCGACAAGGTTTCAAAATAGATTTACTCTTCCAAAGAAACTCAACAAGATTTCTATAGATCTACTTACAAATGCATAAAGTTTCAAGAACTATATTTAGTTTAAACTCAACCTGGTTTAGACAAATCAAAGAAACTTTTCCACCAAAATATGATAACATCTTGTATATTATCATATTTTGTTTCAAACAAACTCATCTTGGTTTCAATAAACACGTTCTAGTAATCTAATAAAATAACAACTTGTATTTTATGAGATTTGTTTAAAAGAAACTCCACTTGGTTTCAATGAATCTGATTTCATCATGATTTGCAACCATGTTAGTAATCGGCGCACCAATTACATTCGCAAGATTCACTATGGTCACGAATTATGTTACCATCAGTTAACTTGTGAATATTTAAACACAAAGACAGTTAAAAAACTGTTAAAACAATATGGTATCTAATAAACTCGACATGGTTTATGTAAATTTGTACCAAATATGATTCAAAGAAACACAAAATTGGTTTCAATAAATCCAGATTTAAACAATAACATACGTAATAAACAAACTAAAAGAAATCAGTTTGAAAAGAAACTCATCATGGTTTCAATATAAACTGATTCAATAAACTGTTTTAAAAATCTTTTATAAATCTGTTATACCAAATCTGTTAATTAAAATTCTGTTTAGTTGTAAAACTAATTTTCAAAGAAACACAATCTTGGTTTCAGCAGAAAAACAGATTGTATAAAATATGTTAATTATATTGATCAGATTTTAATAAAGGTGTTTTAATTCTGTTACACATAAATTGTTTTAAGATTGTAGGGAAACGGTTACACTTTTATTAATAAAATCCAAATTACGATAAATAAAATTAACAGAAAATAAATAACAGAAAATAATTACAAACAGAATGTAGATACTAATAAACGATAATTAAATAAAATTATAAAATAGTCAAAAAGACTTACTTGATCAGCAAATATAGATCAACAACGAAGCACTAAAGGGCCGACGCACGTGTTTGACACGCTTCCCTTAAAACAGATTCGCCGTCTGTTTCCCAGGGTACAACAGCCAAAACAGTAAATTGTACTGTCGGACTTAACTAAACTGCCAGGAATTTCATCTTAAGAGATGCGTATTTCTTATGATGGAAATCAATTGATGTGTGTAAAACCTATGGAATTAGGGCGTCTATTTATACACAATAGACTCCACCTTAGTTTACTACTCCTACCGATGTGGGATAGAAAGTAAACTATTTTTTCACTTTAGTCATGGTACCGAATGATTAACTTTGAGACCCGATATCTCATTCACATCAACTCTATTTTGGACACATAAAGGCTTATTGCGAAGCTCTCTTCGAGGAGAACGCAAACCTACAAACTATTACTTATATATATGACACATACATATGAATAATTATGTCCGAAGTTGGTCAAAAGTCACTTTTGCCAACCAATTTTTCAACAAGTGTTTATGTTATACAAGTGTTATAGAGTACATATTGACGTGACGATACTTATAAAATTTATAGGTGCCCGCTGCACCCACCTTTCTTAATACTACGGTTTCTTTTTACAATTTCACACAATAGTAGCAACTGATCGAATTTTAAATCAACAAGGTCAAAATGTAATATGCGTTTATGTAGCTATTGGTCATAAAGCTTCTTATGTGGCTAAGATCCTCTTTATTCTCTTGTGTTTAGTGAAAGAAGAACCGCTTAAGCATACTTTTTAGGATCCAAAGCTTATGTGTTCTTTCTAAGTCTTTGTCTTGAATAGAATAATGCAATTGCTGAAGTTTTTCTTCGAAATTCTAGTTAATATTATGCGGGGTTGCCCAAAACCTAATGTTGGGTTTAAAAGCTCTTATCTCAACGATAAGCCACTTTATAAATAGCATCTTCATATAGCTCTGAACATAAAGCATGACAAAGCTTAGAGCGAGGGCCTACCTACTCTGAGCTCCTCCCTTTAGGTATAAGGGAAGCCAAAAAACTTGAGACTTTTTACGAACGGATTCGAATCCAATCCCTTACTTTCCTAATTCAATTGTTGCTTGATGTAATAATAGAGGTGTCAGGCTCAAACTCTGAGAACAATGAGTTTGGCCTCTGAATCGTACGTAGGACAAGTTTTGTGTGCCTCATATAGCTCGACCCGAAACCTAATGTTGGGTTTAAAAGCTCTTATCTCAACGATAAGCCACTTTATAAATAGCATCTTCATATAGCTCTGAACATAAAGCATGACAAAGCTTAGAGCGAGGGCCTACCTACTCTGAGCTCCTCCCTTTAGGTATAAGGGAAGCCAAAAAACTTGAGACTTTTTATGAACGGATTCGAATCCAATCCCTTACTTTCCTAATTCAATTGTTGCTTGATGTAATAATAGAGGTGTCAGGCTCAAACTCTGAGAACAATGAGTTTGGCCTCTGAATCGTACGTAGGACAAGTTTTGCGTGCCTCATATAGCTCGACCCGAAACCCATAAGGTTTGAGCTTCTTATCACCACACGGGCTTAGTTGGGTGACACACTCCTCTTTTTTTTTTGCAAGTTTGACGTGGCCATTATAAGGTTGTTTGCATCAAATATTATTCGAACTTTAACTATCTCATATTTTAGTGATGATCGTCACAATCGTTTTACCACATGGTAAACCCCTGTGTGGTTTTGCTCTCACAACTTTCTTATTTTCTATGTCCCACACACACACATTTTCTTTAAATAACACAAACAAAGGTATGGATAAAGTCAGTAAAAACTGTTATTGCACTAAACGAATGGCGAGAAGGGGAGGGTGCAGAGTGGTGTACCAGCACACTCTGCGCATCCAACATATCCCTCCTTACAAGTACTTCCATCATCCTCAACCTGATTGATACACTTCATAATGCCGACTCAACTATATTAGGTCTAGCACGTGTTGGCGAACTAAACATGAGCAATCTGCATCCTTGTATGTTAAGTTAACTAGTTTTCATATCATTAGTCAAATATCAAAGGTTTATCAAATATATTATGTTTATATAAAAAGAATATTGTTTAGTGTCATGAATAATGTTGCCCTATATTTGATGATTTACTATTTATTGCGTTAAATTGGTGTCAAGTTTAATACTAACATTGGATAAAACGTGTTTTAGCATTTTGTACCTTTTTCATTAAATTAGTGAAAATGTATTTTTAGTGTTATCATCGAAGATGTTTTTAGTCACAGTCCTAAAGTTATTATTGTTAGCAAAAAAAAAACTATGTTTTTTTATTGACAAAGTCGTTTAATCTTTCGAGTTTGGCTTTGGTCACAAGGTTTGAGAATTTATATCGATGGTCCACTTGGAAGCGATGCACATGCTTAGTCCCTATTTTGGATTGTCATCAAAGGTCCGTTAGATATATGTTATGCATTTTGTAGATGGGCATAATATAAAATCTTTTTACACTTAACATTAGTGTTTTGTTTCAAAAGTGTTACTCCTCCGTCTCAAAATTATAGTCCATATTTTCTTTTCGTGATGTCTCAAAATAATTATTCATTTTTCTTTTTAAGTAAAAACTAGAAAATTTATGGGGGGAATATTCTATTTGAGTGGTTGAGATTTATAGTGGTCTCATTTTTATTAAACTTTATGATTTCTCCCTCATTGCAATAATTTTGAGATGGAGGGAGTACAATAGTACAAAATAGTAACGTTGCATTTAGAGCATACGGTGCAATAACGCTCGTCTCGGCGTTATGGTGACGTGGCTTGGTTTTAGCCGGCGTTATTATACCGTATCTCGGAGTTATGGTGCTGCGTTATGGCCAACGTTGCCATAGCAACACGCGTTGGAAGAGAAAAGGCCAAGAAAAATGTTACCCCCAGACCCTCAAACGGCTACTTTCTTTTCAAATTCAAAATAAATAAATAAATAAATAAATAATAAATAAATAAATAATAAAAATCTAAACCTTTAATAAGTAATATAAATACCCACTTATACACAACTTTTTTTTTCACACTTCCACAACTCAAACTCAAATTCATATACTTCCTCTCTAACAAAAAAACACTTGTTCTTTCATAATGGAGCATCTTTGGCAAAAAAATACGTGACAGAGAAACGCATACTAGTCTCCAACAAAACATTATGGAGCATCTTTTGCAAAAACATATTCAACGACAAAAAGAACTAGAACAAGAACAAGATGAATAAGTATTTGTAATTCGTATGTTTTTAAATTTCCGTATGTTTTTATTTTCGTATGTTTTTATTTGTAATAGACTTTAATGAATGAATTATTATTTATGAGGTGATGTTATGAATGAAAAATTAGTTAAAAGGTTTAAATTGTAATTTATAAGTTTTAAAAGAAAAATGGGACCCAAAATATGATGTTATGGTTATGTTATGATAAAAGGTGTTTTTTGATGTTAATGTTGAAATGTTAAATATGATGTGACGCGGTGTTATGGAATAACTTAAGTTATTACACCTTATGCTCTTATCTTAGAGCTTTTGATTCCAGAAATATCAATAGCAATAGCAGAGATAGATTGTTAGAAAGTAGTCAAAATTAAACCAAAACGCTACAAGTTTTATAAATGGACTAGAATTGCATGCTAGGTGGCACCCCATAGTCCATTTTTCATGATCCATTTTTGAAATAACTAACTAAAATAATGCAAACTTCGTGTTCTATAACAACCAGTGAATTCACACGAATTTAATTTCACCTAATTAACAACAATTGTATGCTTTCTTCTTATAAAGAGTTGTTTGGTGAATGATTTTATATTTGTATTTTTGGATGAGATCCTCCCCATTCATCCATAGTAAAACATTAAAAGATACAAATTATGATTGTTGTAAGCATTCTGTTTGTGAAATCTAATAAAGTACCTATCGTTATATTTTGTGTGACGGATACCCGTTTGAGATATTGGTGTAAACTAAACACATGAAGGGTGATAAGGGTTTCTCCCGTATATCATACCATTAGTTGGTATGATATACGGGATACCCGTTTGAGATATTGGTGTAAACTAAACACATGAAAGGTGATAAGGTTTTCATCATCTCCAGCATCATAAATTCTTGATCATCATGAGCAGGGCCGGCTCTGGCTATGGGCGGTACGGACGACGGCGTAGGGCATCATATATATAGGGGCATCAAAGTTTTGATGTCGTGAATTGATTTTATATGATGAAGCTTGTGTTGTATTGATTAGATGTTGTCTATTAAATAGAGAAGAAATTTACATGAAAAAAGAAGCAATGTAAAAATAAAGAAAATAAATAAATAAAAACAGTCACTTGGGAGATTGGGAGACAAAATGTACGAAAAAAGAAATTAGTCTTTTACTAGTACTACGAATCTTTTACCAAATACTCCCTACGTCCCATATTGATTGTACAGTTTGACTTTTTAAAGTCTTTCTCTTTTAACTTTGACGTTAAATATTCTTGTTTGTGTTATATAATATTTGATAAAAATTATATCAATGAAAATACATTTAAAACCGAATTCATTCATATATTTTGCATCAATTATTATATAACACAAACAAAAATATTTATTGTCAAATTTGAAAAAAAATGACTTGAGAAAGTCAAACTGTACAGTTAATATGAGACAGAGGGAGTAGATTTTGTTGTTTTTAAGAAAAATTAATTGATTTTCAAATTTTCTTTTACAGTATTTCATTGCTCTCATTTACTTTCTAGTTTTTAGTTTGCATCAACCTCAAACTTTAGTTCATAATATGCGACGGAGGGAGTATCAAGTATCAACAAGTAACGAAATATATATAGTTATATGTGAACATCTATTTAAATTAATATGCACATATACTCCTATTATTTTTAATGTGCTATAATTCGACGCTTAACTTTTTTAATCCTTGTCGTATAAATGGTAGTAAATTATTATGGCAATTAGACAATTAGTAAAATGTTCCTAATGATTACTAGAAGTTAAGCGTGTTTTAATGGTTTTGCATAATCATTTTCAAATATTAATATTGCGAGCCGACTAATCTCATAGTGACTACGCTTATAGATAGCCCGAAGTCGGCGCAGGTGAATCTTCGTTGCCACAAGAGGATTAATTTTTCTCCCCGTTGGATTCGAACTTTTGACCTACACTTTGAAAGACTGATATTCCTACCGCTAGACCACCTCGTGTGGTTTAAACGAAACAATTTATTTGTGTACAATAGTGTTAAATGATATCTCAAAATCCAAAAATATTGAATAACCCGAATTGAAAAGAAAATCTAAGTTCACTTAACTTTACATAACTTAACTAAAAGTATATTTAAGCCAAGGATAGTTTGAAACATTTTATTATAACGAATGTATTTATCAAATAACATTTGGCGTGAGGATTATGCGCTAATTTAATTAGGTTCCAAACTAAAAATTAGTGTGTTATTTGTTTAAAAGGGGCATTTTTCGACCGGCTCGCCCAGGGCAGCAGAAAACTAGGACATGAGTATGCATCATGAATCCAAAATATCATCACCGAGACAACAACTATCATCAAGAGTTTAGCAATTAGCATTGTTAGTACAAATCTTGGGCACACTACCAGACCTAGGTTAAACTAGCTCTTGGTGGATGCAGATCTTGTGCTAAGTAGTGAGCTGCTAAGAAAAAACAACACCGTTAGTCTTACCGCGGAAGGGGGCTTCCGCGGTTGGCCTCCGGTGTGAGAGTAAGTATATTGTTTGTGAGATATAAGGTGTAAGTGCGGACTAGGTGGAAGTAAATGCTGTTAGTTGAGAGTAATAAATGAGATGGGGGTATTTATACTACCCATATACTTACTGTAGCTGCCTCAGGACTCTGCGAGCTGACTTACGCCTTACCGAGTAGGTAGGTGTCAGAGCAGAGCCGAATTGCGCCATACCTAGCAGGTAGGTGTCAGATCAAGTGGGAGACACGATCCCACAAGATCTGGATTTTGGCAGCGTGATGTTCCGGCTGCGGCCAATGATGTGTTCCGGCCCGCCCTAGGGAGACCGGGGCATGTTCTTGTCCTGGCTTAGCAAGACTGGAGTCTACAATGTGTATTCGTCCATCTTGACTCTGCCGCGGTTCAAGTTGTAAGCATGCCCGGCCCAGTATGCTGGGTCCGGGGATAGTATACACGATCAAGTCCCCCCAGTCTAGTATACTTGTTTGGACTTAAAGGCAAGTGTTCTAGACTTATTTAGAAGTTCCGCGGCTTAAGAAGCCGCTCCTTGTTAAATAGACTTTTGTAGCATTCGCGGTTGATATTTCCACGTGTTCCATATTGCTGACTAGATGTTCTACTTTTCGCGCATGTTAGTGGTGACAGCCTGTCATTGGTAGTCGCGAAACATTTTCACCCACTTATTTACTGACTGATGTGACGTTTCTGCGGCTAACCGTTCATTTTCTGCGACAATCGTGACGGTACATCTGGGTAGATCTTTAACCGTTCAATAAGTATCCGGGGACGTGGCCATGTAGTGGCCGTCCGATAGACGTGCTAGCACGTGTGTGTGTGGCTATAAATACCAAGATTTACACCACTGTTATTCTTTTTTCACACACAGTAATTATTTTTTCTTCTCTCTAGAAAAATACATCTTCTGCCTTCATTCCTCTTGCTATCTTTATTTCCGGACTTAGATTTTCAGGTTAGGTTTCTTTCAAATTCGTCTTTTGATTATTTAGAATGGCTCCTGAACATATAAGTAGTGTGTCTTCTAAGCTTACTTAGGAAGATGTAGATGATTTTTGTAGGAAGTATAATATTCCGGGCCATCTTTTGTCTCAAGCGCCCGGACCCCTGGATACTATTAGAGATGCTCCGGAGGGGAAAATAGGAGTATATACTAGGTTTTTTGAGTTAGGTAACTCTAGGATTCCCCTTTCGTTGTTCTTGCTTCGCGTTCTAGAGTACTTCCAAATCCATTTGTCTCAGTTGTCTGTTTTAGCGGCTTGTAGGATTAGCCACTTTGAAATCCTGTGCCGCGTCCATGGTGGTTCTCCGACTGTGGACCTTTTTAGGAAGTTTTATTATGCCGGACTTAATAACAGATGGATGACCTTGGAGAAGTGAAAAGGGCCTAAGTCGTTAGTAGTCCCGGTTTGTTATACTGCCGCGCTTGATTCGGTCAAAAATTGGAAGGACCGTTTCTTTTTCGTGAAGAAGACCATTTTTTCTCTTTCTATCCCTTGGTATGAAAAAGTTTCAATAGACCGCGACCCTCCTCCTTTCGATGTGGGCCTGGATCTATAACTGCTGCGGCGCCTAGATACCCGGAGGGCCGCGTTTAAGAAATATCCAGAAGTCTTTTTGAATGTGATAGGGTTAAGCCAGACTTGGGATGATGATACTAGCCGCCCGACCTTTTTATGGCCGGATGATACGGGTGGGTTGTTAGATCTATTTTATTGCTGCTTTCTATCTGTATTTGTTCGCGTCTAACCTCATACTTTGACTATTGCAGAAATGGACTTGTTCTCTTTTATCACCCAACCGGACGTGTTCAAGGTGACAACCGGAGAACGCACTTTGAAGGAAGGGGAGCTTACGCTAAGGGCTGAGATGGCCCCGCGTGTTGTGGAGCCATCAGAAGGTGTGCTGAAGTTGGTGTATCGCACCGTTGTTGATGAGATAGAGGCGGCTAAGGCCGAGAAAAAGGCTGGGAAGAAGAGGGTGGTGATTAATGCGCCCGAGCAGCCTCAGAAGAAGAAGAAGCTTATTCGCAAAGGCACCGCGGCCGGATCAGGTATGAGTTACTTAGTCCTTCTGCCCCTTTTTTTTGTATATTTTTTTACCGCGTATGCTGTTTGTACTGACATGCGCTCTAAATTTTAGGTTCTCCTTCCGCGGACGCCCCTACCGTTTATGAGCTTCTAGATGAGTCGAGGTCTGATATGGAGCGTTCCGGTCCTCATACGGACGCTAATATCATGAAGAATGCTACCGTTCTTACTTCTTCTTCGGCTACTCCTGCCCATGAGGATTATGAGGGTAAGGTTTCTGAAACTCCTGACCTGGAACATACTGAGTCCCTACACCTTGAGTCTTCAGGGCCGTTGAGCGAGGGGTTGCACCCGGACAATGTTGCGAATGTATTCGGGAATGTTGAGGCCGAGGGTGAGGGTAATGAGGAGTTTGGTGATTCTTCTGGGGATTTTTATCAGTCTATTTCGGTTGATACCGCTGAAGCTTCTTCCACCTATGTTCCCAAGTGGCTGCCCACTAACGGGTTTAAAATGGACGACCCTTGGGTTTGCCACAACATTGTTGATAATGTGGCTACCCCTGGGTACGTATCTGTGTTGCGGAACATGGCCGCCAAAGACTTGCTGGATCAGTAAAACATGCTCTCTTCTCGACAAATATGCATGAATTCTGAGATCCGTCTGAGGTTCGAGTATGAGTTGCAGTAGAACGACAAGCTAGGTAAAAGGTTGGAGAGGAAGGAGAAGTTGGTGTCTGATTTGAGGGCTAGGGTTGCTGAGTTGGAGGGGGAGTCTTCCGGAGCCGCTGATCTCCGTGGTCGCATATCTGATTTGGAGGCGACCGCGGGGGTCAAGGACAAGGAGTTGGCTGAACTCCGTGCTGAGCTTAAGAAGTTTTCTCCGTTAGTAGCCCTGGTTGGAGAATACGGTAAGCAAAATGCGGAGCTGGCCACAAAAAATGTGAATTTGCTTGCAAAAAATGAAGAGTTGCGTCAGAGGGTGTCGGGTTTGGAGGTTATTTGCGGTACCTTGGAACAACAGGTAAACAGTCAGGTGGGTAAGTTTATTGAGGAGAGTGTGAATATTGCCCGTGCTAGTTTTGAGGAACACCTGGCTTAGATGGATAAGAGGTTGATTGCTATTAACGAAGAATTTGATACAGATCTCTTTCCTTAATGTTTAAGGGCTATAGAGGGTAGGCGTTGGGTTATTGGGCACGGCTTCCGTTATGCCTTCCGTAAGTTCAAGGAGTCTCTAGAGTTGAACACCAGACTTGGAGCTTGTATTTCTGCAGCCATAGCGGAGGGGGTGCGCCAGGGATTAGAGGCTGGGTTGTCCATGGATCAAAAGGTGTTAAGCTTCAAGATGTGGAGGCCTACAACCCTGAGGCAAAAAAGTGTTTTGAGGCCGCGGTGGAGAGGTTGGCGAATGTGCCTTTTCCTTTGTTGGAGTCCCTTGAGGCATGTAAGGATGCCCCGCTGGAGTTCTTAATGTCTTAGCTGGTGCTGGAAGAAGACCGCCGGCCTGGATCTGAAGAGTTCACTTTCAAGCCTCCAGTCGCATAAGAGACTATCCTTCCGGATTCTTTGCTCAGGCTTGTCACTCGCCGCCCTAGGGCCATTAATGCTTATAAAAAGTACAAGAACAAGAAGTATGGGGTGGAGTTTGATTATAGCGACAAGGGACTTGCTGTTGTTCTTCCTGCTCCTACCGTCTCCCAGCTATCTTCCAGTGCTGTACCTGCGGCTGTTGAGCCTATGAATGTTGTTACTCCATCCGGGCCGGTGAATGATCCAACCGGGGATGATAGTGTCCAACATGATGACATGTTTGATACTTCCGTCCTTGAAACTAAAGAATCTGGGAGTTAGTTGTCTTGTTTTCTTCGGCTTTTGTTCGGGTGATATTTTGACTATATATACCCTGCCGTGAATCTTGTGAAGCTTTTATCTTTAACCTCTGTTGATGTAGTCCGGATGAATGCATCCGCGTATATTGTAATTGACTATGAATATAACTTAACCATTTTTGATGTGTTTAACACTTCGTTGTTTATATCATGTATCTGTTTATTTTTTGCCGGAGCTTGTATGGCCGGGCTTAGTTTACTATCACTGTGTATCCGTACTTTAGGGTTTCCAGGGATAGCTTGGTTTGGTCAATGGGTTTGCAATACCACTTATATGCCTTAGATAATTTTGGAGGTACAATGTCCTCATGTCGGGCTTGCAATGCCTCTTACGCATTTTTGTAATCGCGAAATTGTTTTCCGGGTTATGCGTGTATATGACAGGTGTAATAAAAGAAAAAATGACTTAAGTAAATTTTATAAAATCCGCGGAGCTGATCAGGCTTCGCATGTCATTAATTAAAAACAACGTACATGGAAATGACTTAGATATGCTAGGATGAGTTCCCGCTGCCGGTTTTGAACCGCGGTCAGCCACAAAAGATGGGAACACTTACATTTTAATTACAAGTAACATTTCTTGAGATTCCGGATATTCCATGTCTGGGGTAGGTCTTGGCCATCTTGGTTCCGGAGCTTGTAAGCTCCTTTTCCCAATGCTTCCACAACTTCATATGGGCCCAGCTTCCCAGTGCTCTCAACAAGGCTAGCATCATTGTTGCGGTAGACAAAGTCTCCCGGCTTAAAGCTTTTGCCGCGGACTTTAGCATTGTAGTATTTTTCCATCTGGGCTTTGCTTCTCGCTTCTTCAATAGCCGCAACTTCTCTTCTTTCTTCCACGAGATCCAGGTTCAGCTGTAAGGCTTCATCATTTGCTATTGGGTCGAATAGAGCACACCTGAGAGATGGCATTCCTATCTCCACAGGAATCACGGCCTCCGTCCCATAGGTTAGGGAGAACGGCGTGTCTCCATTGCTTGATTTGATCATTGTTCGGTGCGCCCAGAGTACGTGCGATAACTCTTCCAGCCAGTCGTGGCTTCCTTGATCAATTCTTACCTTGATTCCTTCTCCCAAACTTCTATTTGCTCTTTCTACCAGCCCGTTTTCCTGCGGATGCTTTACCAATGCGAACCACTGTTTGATATTAAGCTTCTCACACCAGTCCTTGAAGGGGTTATCCCTGAATTGCTTGGCGTTGTCCGCCACAATCTCCCCCGGCAATTCAAACCTGCACACGATATTATCCCATACGAATTTCTTGACTTGGTTACCAGTGATGGTTGCAAGGGCTTTTGCCTCGATCCACTTTGTGAAGTAATCTATTGCCACTATTAAGTACTTGATTCTTCCTGGAGCTTCTGGGAATGGGCCGCAGATGTCTATGCCCTATTTATAAAATGGCCAGGGAGAGGTGATAGGGGTTAGGTTATGCTGGGGATTCTTGGGAACTGGCCGGTGAACTTGGCAGTCATGGCATTGTTGATCACTTCTCTTGCGTCCCTATGCATGGTCGGCCAATAATATCCGGATCTTATTGCCTTTGCCACAATAGCCCATGGTCCGGAGTGCATGCTACACGAACCTTCATGAATCTCCCGAATCACATAGTTTGCTTGTATCGGGCCCACACACCGCAACCACGGCTCCAGAAATAATTTATGAAACAGCACTCCGTGGATGACAGAGTATTGTCTTGCCTTGATTTTTAACTTTCTGGCTTTTTTCTGATCCGCGGGAAGTACTTCATCTTTCAAGTATTCCAGGAGCGGAGTCATCCAAGTGTCCCCTTCTTCTTCAACTACCGCCATAACTTCTTTTTCCTCTATTGATTTATCTTTCAAGGTTTCAACCAAAACTTGCTTTATCAGATGGGCGAAGCTGGTGGAGGCTATTTTGCTTAGTGCGTCCGCCTGCTTGTTCTGACTCCGCGGAATTTGTCTTATGGAGAATGTGCGGAAGTTTTGTATCAGGGCCTTGGCTTTCGCTAGGTACCGTGCCATGCTTTCCTCCTTCGCTTCGTATACACCATTGATCTGATTTGCGACTAGCCGTGAATCTACATTTGCGGAGAGGTTCTTCACCCCCATCTGTTCCGCTATCCTTAAGCCCGCTAATAGTGCTTCGTACTCTGCTTCATTATTGGATGTATCAAATTCAAACCTTAAAGCATAAGTGAATTCTGTACCTTCAGGGTTTGTAAGGATTAAGCCTGCTCCGGATCCTTCTTAACAACAGGATCCATCGGTATACAAGTTCCACGGCTCAACGTAAGGCAAATCTTCTGCGGTTACTTCTGTTGTCGGGGTTTCTTCTTCTGGAATTTCCGCGATGAAATCAGCTAATACTTGTCCCCTTATGGCTGTCCGCGGCCTGAAACTGATGTCATGTCCTCCTAGTTCAATAGCCCACTTAGCCATTCGGCCTGTATTTTTTGTCTTCGCAAGCATCTGCTTGATTGGTTGGTCTATGATGAGCACTATTGGGTGTGCTTGGAAGTACCTCTTGAGTCTTCTGGCCGCATGAACCAGTGACAGAACCAATTTTTCCATCGGGCTGTAGTTTATTTCCGGACTTTGTAACGTGCGGCTGATGAAGTAGATGGGCTCCTGGCGCAATCCTCTTTCTGCCAAAAGGACTGCACTGATGGCTTCTTTTGCAGCGGACAAGTACATGATTAGTTCTTCTCTTGGTTGGGGGGCCGTGAGGGTGGGAAGATCGGCGATGTGTTTCTTCATCTCTTTGAACGCCTGTTCCGCTTCCGGTACCCAGTGGAAATCGCTCTTTTTAATACACTTCTTTAGTGTCTTGAAGAATGGTAAGGACTTTTCCGCGGACTTTGATAAAAAAACAGTTCAGACTAGCCAATTTTTCGTTTAAGCTTTGCACTTCTTTAAGAGTCCGCGGTGAGGGTAGCCGGGCAACGACCTCGGATTTCTCCGGGAAAGCCCTGATTCCCTTTTTACTGATCACATGCCCCAAGAATACTCATTCTTCTGCTCTGAAGGTACACTTTTTTGGGTTTAACTTCATGTTTATCCTCCGGAGAGTCATGAAGGTTTCTTCCACGTCCCTTAACATTTCCACCTCCGAATGGCTCTTAATGACCAGATCATCGACGTATACTTCGAGGTTCCTTCCAATCTATTTTTCGAATGCTTTGTCCACTAGACGCTGGTATGTGGCCCTTGCATTTTTTAATCCAAAGGGCATTTTCTTATAGCAAAAAATCCCTTGGCTTGTGTGGGACGCGGTTTTTTCCTCATCTTCTGCGGCCATCTGTATATGGTGGTATCCTTTGTACGCGTCCAAGAAACATTTGAAGGTGTATCAGCAGAGGGATTCGACTTTCCAGTCAATCTCCGGAAGAGGGTAGCAATCTTTCGGGCATGCTTTGTTCAGATCCTTGAAATCTACGCACATTCTCCAGCTTCTGTCGCTCTTCTTGACCAGGACCGGGTTTGACAGCCAGTCATGGTAGTGGACCTCTCTCATTATACCGGCTTCTACTAATTTTGCAACATCCTCGTTAATTGCTTTGTTCCGTTCCGGGGCCTGCCCGCGTTTCTTTTGCCTTACTGGGGCGTACCCTTCCCGGATGATCAGTTTGTGTTCTGCTATGCTCCGCAGTACTCCGGTCATGTCCGATGGTTGCCAGGCAAAGATCCTTCTTTCCCTGATTCGTCAGGCTTCCTCCTATAGTGACTGTTTGATCCGAAAATTCTGGGTGTATTGCTACTTAAATTCCATCTTTTGCCAGAGTTTCCTCAGGATCTTGCTGTGGTTGGGGTTCCGCGATCACTTGGCATTCTACAGGGATGACTCTGTCACTATGCAAGGTGACGACTCCTCCCTGGGTGGGGAATTTAATCATACCATGGGCCGTGGAAGGGATAATTTTGAGTTGCCTTATCCCCGGCCGGCCGATTATGCCATTGTATTGAGAAGGTGATCTAACCACCTTGAAGTTCATCCAAGCGCTAGCTGAGTTCTCTTCATCACCTAAAGTGACCTCTAGCAGAATCTGCCCGAAAGGCCATGATAATTCGCCACTAAAACCGAGGAGAGGGGCGGTAGCGGGGATCTTTTTTTTCTTGATTTTCGGGCTCAGTCTGTTAAAACAATGTTCGTAAAGGACTTCAGAGGAGCTTCCGTTGTCCACGTACATCTGGTGTACGTGGTGTCCGCCCAACCCGACCTTTATTACCAGTGGATGATCATCCCAGTCGTCCCCCTTTATTGGAGGGAAAGATATTTCCAAATTTGGCCCGGTATTAGGGGATACCTTCTGTTTCATACTTCGTTGCCAGGTTTGTATCATGAATATGGCCGAAGTCTTATCCTTGGCTGCGGTTTCTTTTTTACCGCCTTTAGCGGCTCCGCCCTTCTGGCTTCCATTTTTGATTTCCTTTAACAAGTGTGCTAACTGAACTGGTACAGATTTCACCTTTCGTCACACCCAAAATGCGTGACTATATGCATATAGTCACACACGTTTTTTTGGGTGTGTGTGACAAAAAGTCGCGCCACCGTAGGTATCATATGGTCATATTGCTTAGTTTGTGGCCGTTTTCATTTAAAAAGAGTGACCAAAACCCGAATATGTGTGACTAATTAGGCACAAGTTTTGTTGGATTCATCAGTATGTGTGACTATTTCCTATCCTATGGCCACATGAAAATATAATAAATGTGACGTTTGTGATGATTTAGTCACACAACGTGTGTTATTTTTTTCGAGTTAGTCACATACAATTTAAAAAACAGTGGCCAAAAGTGTGAATAAGTGTGACCATATGCTGTTTAAAGTGAAGAAATGTGTATTTTGTGTGACTATTGATCATCCAATGGTCACATGAATTTTTAGTTTGTGTGGCCTTTTGTAATATTTAGTCACATAAAGCATGTTTGTTTTGGGTATTTAGTCACATACAATTAAGCATAAAGCGGCCAAAAGTGTTAATAAGTGTGACCATATGCTGTTTAAAGTGAAGAAATGTGTATTTTGTGTGACTATTGATCATCCAATGGTCACAAGAATTTTTAGTTTGTGTGGTCTTTTGTAATATTTAGTCACACAAAGCATGTTTTTTTTGGGTATTTAGTCACATACAATTAAGCATAAAGTGGCCAAAAGTGTTGATAAGTGTGACCATATGCTGTTTAAAGTGAAGAAATGTGTATTTTGTGTGACTATTGATCATCCAATGGTCACATGAATTTTTAGTTGTGTGGCCTTTTGTAATATTTAGTCACACAAAGCATGTTTGTTTTGGGTATTTAGTCACATACAATTAAGCATAAAGTGGCCAAAAGTGTTGATAAGTGTGACCATATGCTGTTTAAAGTGAAGAAATGTGTATTTTGTGTGACTACTGATCATCCAATGATCACATGAATTTTTAGTTTGTGTGGCCTTTTTTAATATTTAGTCACACAAAGCATGTTTTTTTTGGATATTTAGTCACATACAATTAAGCATAAATTTGCCAAAAGTGTTCATAAGTGTGACCATATGCTGTTTAAAGTGAAAAAATGTGTATTTTGTGTGACTACTGATCATCCAATGGTCACATGAATTTTTAGTTTGTGTGGCCTTTTGTAATATTTAGTCACACAAAGCATATTTTTTTTTTGGTATTTAGTCACATACAATTAAGCATAAAGTGGCCAAAATTGTTGATAAGTGTGCCATATGCTGTTTAAAGTGAAGAAATGTGTATTTTGTGTGACTATTGATCATCCAATGGTCACATGAATTTTTAGTTTGTGTGGCCTTTTATAATATTTAGTCACACAAAGCATGTTTGTTTTGGGTATTTAGTCACATACAATTAAGCATAAAGTGGCCAAAAGTGTTGATAAGTGTGACCATATGCAGTTTAAAGTGAAAAAATGTGTATTTTGTGTGACTATTGATCATCCAATGGTCACATGAATTTTTAGTTTGTGTGGCCTTTTGTAATATTTTGTCACACAAGGCATGTTTTTTTGTGGGTATTTAGTCACATACAATTAAGCATAAAGTGGCCAAAAGTGTTAATAAGTGTGACCATATGCTGTTTAAAGTGAAGAAATGTGTATTTTGTGTGACTATTGATCATCCAATGGTCACATGAATTTTTAGTTTGTGTGGCCTTTTGTAATATTTAGTCACACAAAGCATGTTTGTTTTGGGTATTTAGTCACATACAATTAAGCATAAAGTGGCCAAAAGTGTTGATAAGTGTGACCATATGCTGTTTAAAGTGATGAAATGTGTATTTTGTGTGACAATTAAGAATCATAAACAAAAAGAAATTTGAAATTGAATAAAACTCGAATGTATATAACTGAACAGAATATACAATTGTAATGTCGTACATAATCAAATTCTCAAGTACCATAATTTAAAGACTTTTGACTCTTCGCCGGCCTAGCTTGCTTTAGGGCTTCAATAGAGACATTACTTTTGCGCTTCGATGGTGCTGTTGGTCCACAGTTGTTGTCACTTTTCTTTTGCATTGTAGTTGGCAGTGTAACCTGTAGTAACAAAAGACGCTTGTATCAAACATTGAATTATATATCAAGAATTATATATATGTACGTTGAAAAAACACATGTATGTACCCAAAGCAACGATATTTGATTTCTTTAAGTGCCACAGTTTGCAGTTAAATGGCTTAAAAAAAGAATTTTTGCATGTACATATCAGAAATTATTTAAACAAAAGAATAACAAGAAACATGTTGAAATACATACTGTTGGTGCTTGTGTTGGAGACACATTTCCTTTCGATTGGGAATCTGTAGACCCTTGTTGGCTTGCATTTGAGGCTACTGGCAATTGAGATGACAAATTTAACTGCACCCCTTGTTGACTCAACTGTGCCATCAGTTGAGTAAGTATTCTTTTTGTTTCTGTAATCTCATTGGACAATTTCTTGATCTGGTCATCAGATTCTTTCTGCAAAAAAAAAAATGTAGGAAATGGTGGGATTAAAAGTCTTCTTGATGCTGTTAGAGTAACTGATGCTCTTATTTGTGTCAACGCTGCTCAGCTGGAGTTAGTAATGCTCATGAACTTCAATTACAAATATGGCTAGTGTTTACCACTACTAGTACACATTTACTGTTGTTAGTACGCACTTAATATTGCTGGTACACAAGTTATTACTGCTAGTACACAGTTAATCCTGCTAGTATATAAGCATAATAACAGAAGTTGCAGTCAAACTTACAAGTGTATCTCCCACTGATGTGATCTCATCATCTGGAAATTCGCCATCGTTGTTTACCCTTCCTTTCAACCACATTATACCACGCAGGGATTCTTCATCTGCTTCAATCTCTTTATTTTCGATCTAATAAACATCAAATGCATACACATGTAAAGTTAAAACAAGATAAACGAAAATATGAATATGCATACACATGTGATCTTACCATTTTCTCTTTCAAATAAACATATCCACCTCGTCCCATTTTATGCTGATAAATATTTTTGGAACGCGACATTTTAGCTTGATCAGCTATCTTCTAAAAACACAAAATCATAAGGCGTTTACATGTGGTAATGCTGCAAACTGAAAATTATGAAACATATAGACTTAAATAAAGATGACTAATTAAAACCTTGTATGCATCGGTGGTCGTGTGGTTTACAAACTCGACCCAGTCTTCTGATTTCACAAATCGACTATACTTGGCCGGGACTTCATTCAGTTTGGAAGGTGTATTTAGGTGGGGCAAAATGTATTCTTCTCTGAGCTTCGTTCTGAAAGTCCTTAGCAGTTTACCAAGACGAGTCATTACCAATTTTCTGAATGTCACGTCAACATCAAAATATCGCTGCAAAGATTAACACAATGTTGTTAATTAGTTGCACATAATGTAACTGCATAGATAAATTATTAGTACTGGGTTAAAAATATATATATGTACAGTGATGTCAGTCCATAGTTTATCTCTTTCTTCTTTATTCACATTCCTCCAGGAAAGATTCTTCAAACCTATGTGCTCACGAACCAGATCTCCTAAAAAACTCGAAAACAGTGCTCTGTGTAACCCTGATACCCTATTCAATGCATCGAAGGTTACCTTGAGCTTTATTCCACCAGGGTTGCCATATTTCATGCGAAACTTAAATAGCCTGGTCATGCCTCTCTTAGCTAGTATCCGATCTGATTGGTTGGTTCCAGGCGCATCTAGATCTTCCTCATCAGAATACTTTTCGGATTCATAGTCTATGTTGTTATCATCATGTTTATTATCAGCAGGAAGCAAAAGATGATTATCAACAATGGGTTGAATTCCCATGACTCTTGAGTAACAATGGGTACAAGAAAATGATTCTGGCTTTGAGAGTAATGGTGATATAAGAATTGATTTTTGTGTTTTCTTTTCAGTTTTTTTTTAGGAGAGAAAAGAGGTTATAGGAAGAAGATGAATCGTACCTTATTCTTGGTACCTGCTTCTAATTAGGCGATTTCAAAATTTTGGATCAAAATTTTGGCTCCAAATTCTAATTTCAAAATAACAATTGAATTATTTGAAAATTTTGCCTTTAATTTAAACCTGTTTTTAGTAAAGCATAAACTAGAAAAAATCAAAATTTTGGCTCCAAATGCTATATATCATTATCTTAATCGCAAATCATGAACCAAGATCTAGAACAAAGATCATGAACACAAACTGCATATCAAATTAAGAACTCAAATTTACACAATTACACCAAGATCATGAACACAACTTGACACCATTTAACACAAACTGCAACCATTAAATCATAAACCAACCTGAAATGAAGAAAACAAAATGCTACCATTAAATAAATATTTGCAATCATCAAATCAACAACAGAAACTGCTACCATTAGATCTAACTGTGCAATCATCACATCAAGAACACAAATTGCTACTACCATTTAACAAACCAAAATACTATCATTACAGTTATAAAATAGATACAGTTAAACTACTAGTTACCAGTTATTGCACCATTAATAATTACATTTATCCAAATTAAATATCAGAACTGGTACCACGTACCATCATATTAAACTAATTATCCTCTAGTTCATAATAGTCGAGATGATCACCACCTTTACATAATTCTCAACACATCGATCCGAGCCGAGCCGCTCGGTTTTAAACTGAGCCGAGTTCGAGCAGACCCTCGCTCGGTTCGGCTCGGCTCGTGAACTGTTTTATTCGAACTCATCTCTAGTTGGTATATAGTAAGTTTATCAAGTTACACAAAAGTTATGTAAGTTTATCAAGTTACACAAAAGTTATGTAATTTTCAGATATTCTTTCAGAAGATGCCGCTTCTTGTGCAAATTTATGGTTAACGAGATGTAGTGGCGGATCTTGAAGTTTTTAGTGGAGGGGGCCGGAAATTTTTTTGTCTTATCGTTATATTTCACTTAGTATATTAGAAGGGGCCGACTTAATAAATATAATTTTTTTCGGACGAAATACGGATAAGTTAGCACAACTGAGTGAAAAAACGGGAGTGGCCCGGGCCCCCTGCCCCCTACTAAGAACCGCCCCTGACGAGATGGCACTAACTAAGTAACTATAAATGTTTTGTTTGAGAGGATCATATTTTATTGAGTCGTTTTGGTTAAACAGACGAACAGATGAATCGATTCGCCAAAGTTGATCACTTTCTGTTGGGAATTATAATTTGATAATTACAAAACTACATATGCATAAATGATGAAACGTGAAACAATAGGGACCTAATGTAATAATTAGTTAGCTTCCTGTGAAAGCTAGGTTAATTCTTGTAAACCCTATTTATAAAAGGTGGTAGGCGGCAGTATTAGACATATAGAAAAATGTAGATCTCTCCAATGAGAGTCTAGCAGTAACGTGTGATTGTACACGTTTGTAGTAGTTTAGTTTATTATTTATGAATAAAGAAGGCGCCTTGATCAAATAAATTACAACCTTGTTAAGCATCATTGTTCTTGTTGATTCCGCTGTATGTTATCAATGATGTTTGTAAAACACATCCTAGATGGGGTTAAAAGATTCTTCAACATGTGGTATCAGAGCGGGTTGCTCTCGATATCTAGGATCTACAAGGTTGTTACGGTAGATGAGAAGCAGATTCGAAGAAGAGCAGATTTGGAAAAGGTTGTTACTGTCGATAAAGAGCAGATCTGAAGGAGAACTATGATCGGTAAGAGTTATTCATGAATTTTTAATGGTAACGAATCTTTTTGATTTTTTATGACGAAAAAGTTTGCAAGTTGTCGATTATTATATTAAGGGATTAAATTGTTCGCAATATGTGGTTCGTATCATGAAGATATGATTGGCTGAGGTATTATCTTACTTTGTACTACAATAAATTGAATTATGGAAGATTTAATCATGTGGGATCGGTCAATAGCAGATTGAATATGGGATTGATTGTGGGTTGTCGCACAGTGCAAGATTTATTTGATTGGACAAACAGGGTTTAATGCTGCTATATCACGTGGGTCTAAATCAAACTGTTTGTGTTTGTCGTGATTGGAGTTAATGCAATTGGGTATTTTTAATACTACTGCTACGCTGGTAATTAATTCTGGTCTCCTATTCGTTAAGTCTGTTCTTGGTAAATTGTTAAGTCTGTTCACGAGACTTAATTAATTATGCTCTCACTTGGTTAATACTGCTGGTCTTCGGAGTTAAGTCTGCTCTCATATTGTTAATACTGCTACAGTACTCAGTTAAGTCTGCTTGACTTTTGTGTGTACTGCTGGTTTGTACTGCTAGAGCAGTTTTGGATCGCGGACAAAATTATTTTTATGGCTCGTTTTGGTGATTATTTGATGAAGACAATTGTGTATTGCTTATTTGATGTTGTAATTTAGTTTCACAGGTGCGTGTTCTTATCATATCTCAAAGTGGGTGTTACACTTTGGAGATAACTTGTTTGGGCGTTAATGTGGTGACAAAGACTTGATGAATCTAGCAAAGTGTGTGATCTACTATATAGGGTGCTTAATGCTCACATTTGCTATCACTTTAAGGAGTTACGTTGTAGTGCTCAGTGTCTCATATAGTTAAGGATTTATCAAGAGGTCCTGGTAGCCTACTTCTAGGGATAAGTTTGGAGTCACGTGGATAGTGCAAGATATAAGACGCAAGTTTGGGAAAGTCAACTTCTTCATCAAGTTCGTTATAATCAGTTTTCTTCATCAGTAATCATTTCATAAGGCCTACAGAGTTCGTGATTCAAGAGATGGTTATTGGCTTCAGGGGAAGCTTGTTGATTCGTTGTTTAACCATCTACATGCACCACTTAAGGGGAAGCGTTTTGATTCAAGTTGCATGGAAGACCCCTATTCGATGATTACAAAAAGGGGAAGATGATTTTGAAGATTGCAGTTTGAAGATCCTTGATGATATGCATGGCTTAAGGGAAAGATGACATCTTTCATATACATGATTTTGTCATATCAACTAGGGAAAGATTGTTGGGAATTATAATTTGATAATTACAAAACTACATATGCATAAATGATGAAACGTGAAACAATAGGGACCTAATGTAATAATTAGTTAGCTTCCTGTGAAAGCTAGGTTAATTCTTGTAAACCCTATTTATAAAGGGTGGTAGGCGGCAGTATTAGACATATAGAAAAATGTAGATCTCTCCAATGAGAGTCTAGCAGTAACGTGTGATTGTACACGTTTGTAGTAGTTTAGTTTATTATTTATGAATAAAGAAGGCGCCTTAATCAAATAAATTACAACCTTGTTAAGCATCATTGTTCTTGTTGATTCCGCTGTATGTTATCAATGATGTTTGTAAAACACATCCTAGATGGGGTTAAAAGATTCTTCAACACTTTCAATAAGATAAAAAGTAGGCTTTGATGTTTAAATATGATATCAAATGTTGTCTAAACGGGAAATAAAATGCTCTTGTGATGCAGCAATGTATTATTTTATAAAACTTATATAATATATTCACTTAAAATCTTTTAACTACTTTACTTTTTGCACAAAAGATATTGCATATATCTATTTTATTTGATATTCATGCGTTATCACATAGCTAAATTATGTAATGCAATTCATATTCTTTAGAGTAATCTGCAAAAAATGTCTCTAAACTTTTCGAAAATTGCGAGAAATGTCCTCCAAAAAAAAAATTGCGAGAAATGTCTCTAACGTTTCATTTTTTTTGCAAGTTTTGCCCTTGAACCATTACTGTAGTTGCAAATTCCTCATTTTGGCTAACGCTCGTTAGTTTTTCACTAACGTGTCCGTGTGAAATAACTATTTTATCCTCGCCTACTACAGGGACATTTTTTGCAATTTACTATTTATTTTATTTTGAGTTATCCAATAAAATTTTATCAATCACCACCACCCTCCAACCACACAACAATCACCACCACCCTCCACCACCACCACACAACCACCCTTTACCATTCATCTTCATCTTCTCTGGTGACCAAACCCAAATTCGAGTCACTCTTTTCTTTTTTTTTAATTATACTTTTTTTTTTAAAAAAAAAAAAAAAATGATGAAGAGGTGTCACCTATTAACCAATTAACCAAACCTAACCACCATTATATGTTAGGCAAAGCTTTTCTTCTCCATCTTCATTTTTCCCACACACATAGTAAAATCCTTCACAGCATATCAAACAAATTCAAACAACCCAACTGAAACATCTTATCAAACAAATCCAAATCTTTCACAAAAACACACAAAAAAAAAAAAAAAAAAAAAAAAAAAAACCTTCACAGCTTCAAACAATTTCAGAAATCCAAGAAAATTAAAATGGTTAAAGGTTGAAGAACTTGTTTTGATTGTACATTGTTACAAATCCAATGATTCTAAATGAATATCCCGATCTAAAATCATAAATCAAAACTGGCGACATCTGTGGCGGTGGTGATTTTTTCCGGCAGCATGGCGGTTGTGGTGGTGGGGTAATTTTCTAGCAAGCTCGGGGTGGTTGTGTGTTTATCCGCCTGGTGTTCGTTAAGGGTTTGATTCTAGGGTTTGTGTGATTTTTGTTTTGGTTTGTGTGATTTTTGTTTCGGTTCTGCCACCCACATGGACATGCACCACTTGCATGAGTTCGACCCCACTCATCCTCAATAATATAATTGCATCATTTGGTGGATCGGTTTCAGAATTTTTATCTTCAGGGAGCATATCACTTGAGATTTCTTTATTTGGAATATCTGAAATCAACAGGATTTGAAATTGGCTGAGATGGTGTCCGCGATATTTTACTGAGCAGTCCAATTCTTGAACTCATTGAACAACTGCTTCTCTTGGGTGCAGATTAAAAACTTTCAACCAGTTATGCCATCCAGATTTCTGTGCAGAAAAATTCCAAGCGATCAGCAGCGTAATAACCCATGAAAACTAAAAAGTACTGATATTTTTTCTTTCAAGAAAACTGAAAAATTAATGCAGTCAGATGACAACTACAAAATACAATCAATGGACATCCTATACTTCCATGAAAACTACAAAGTTTTCTTAAATGAAAAGAATCATGTTAAATTGACATGTTGACCTATTGTCATTACTATTAATAAAGTAAGTGTTGATTTGGGTCCATGGATTCCTACATTTTAATCATATTCATTGGTATTTTGGAAATTCATTGAATAGTCAAACAATTCTTCTAAGTTATGCACAAGTCAAAGTTGATATATTAGTAGGATAGGGTAACTACAGTAAAATTTTAGACCAGTTACTTTAATAAATTTAATACGCTAACAGTGGTCTACCGAGTAATTTTGGGTTGGTCACCGGAATCTGGGTTTGGTCACCGGAGAAGATGAAAATGAAGATGAAGGGTAAAGGGTGGTTGTGTGGTGGTGGTGATTGGTGTGCGGTTGTAGAGGGTGGAAGTGATTGATAAAATTTTATTGGAAACTCAAAATAAAATAAAGAGTAAATTGCAAAAAATGTCTCTGTAGTAGGCGAGGGTAAAATGGTCATTTCTCACGGCCACGTTAGTGAAAAACTACGAGCGTTAGCCAAAATAAGGAAGTTGCAACTACAGTAACAGTTCAAAGGCAAAACTTGCAAAAAAATGAAACGTTAGGGACATTTCTCGCAATTTTTTTTGGCGGACATTTCTCGCAATTTTCGGAAAGTTTAGGGATATTTTTTGCAGTTTACTCTATTATTTATCTATTAACTTAACGTAATTACAAAAACATTAAATTTCAATTATTATACCAGTAATTTGTTTGACTAAATAGGTTATATTTAAAAAGTAAAACGTATATAAAAAATCTTCTATAAACTAATATTGATTATTGTATTTAGTCTAGTGTCTATATCATTCAAATACATGCAATCATTTTGACATATTACCGGAAAAATAAGAAGTTGATTGTAAGTTTTTAATCCTTATATTTTATAAGATGTAAGTTAAATGTATTGCAATATTTGACCCATTTCATTTGAAATTTAAAGACTTTTTTATTGGTATATTTTTTATAACAAAATTACTAAATTTTGACCGATTACGAGAAAAATAAGCAGTTGATTATAAAATTTCAATAACGTTTTAATTAAATCATACGTAAGTCAAAAACATTGCAATGTTGGGCTCGTTTTGTTTGAAATTGAAAGATGTTTTGATTGAAATTTTTTATTAGAAAAATGCTTATATTTATTAGATATTTAATAAATAAAGTTTGTTATGTAAATAAAAATGTAGAAAGTAAAAGTTTAAGATAGTTTCGTAAATTGTTACATAGTTTAGGAGTGTGTTTTGGATTTTTCTTATTGAATTTATATTTAAATAAACTTAGGGTAATTTTTGAAGTTCTTGTATAGTTTAAGTGTGTGTTTTGAAGTTTTTATTTTTTTTTGGGCGAAAAACATTTATTTGTATAAATAAAGCTCAATATTTTTTTTTTTAAAAAAAAATCGTTAAATATTTATTATATATTTGATAACCATAGTAAATAGCTAAAATTATAAAGTAGTTTTGTAATATTTCGCATAGTTTGTAAGGGTGTGTTTTTTCTTTTTCATCAAACGACGTTGTCCCCAACGACAATTGTATATATAGGGGAAATTGCATATATACGTATTAAAACTTAAATATTTGCATATTTCCTTAAAATAAAAGTTTTCAATGCATGATGTACAATCCATGTTAAACATATTTTGGATATATATATATATATAATTACTTTTGTCTATCATATTACACACAACTATTTAATTAATTCATTTCTTAAACAACAAAAAAGATCATTAAGAAGTAATAACACCTACAACTTGCATTCAACTAATGAGATCAAAATCCATAACGTCAATAGAACTACACGATTAATACATGTTCTTGTGTGCAATTTAAACGACCACAAAATTAAATACTCCTATTGTTTAGTAATTTAGTATTCTATATCTTGTTAAACATATAAATGGGTCAACTTATTATCAATAATCAATTCAACATTTCAATCCATCACAAACTAAAGCACAAAAGCTATGAAATCTGAGCTTTACGGCCACATATTCGTACATAAAATTTCTTTCTTGTTTTGGACCACGGTTAGATAGGACCCTCACCCACTTGTGGTCATTATATTGTGGATGATATCATGCAAGTATCTATCTTCAAATTGACTAGCTATCTTTTAGCGGACCAATTAAATCGCTTTATGTTTATTTGTGAACAAATTAAAAAAATATTCTACGCATATTCGTCAACATGATTTTGATTTGTCCACCACAAGCCATCAACCCTTTTTGAACCCCATTATGAGTTAGATATAAAACACTTCTTTTCTGTTATAAACTTTAATCTATCTTAATCAGTAGATGACAAACTTTAATCCACCTTTATTGATGTAATCGTACTATCTTATTCATAAAGCCTTTTTGAGTCATTAATGACACTAAGATATTGAAAGTCTAAAAATTTAGCAATACAAAAAACCAAGCATAAATTATAACCAATTCAAACACAATTTTTTTTTGAACGACAAAACTCTATAAATATATAGGCCCAGCAAGGAGCTGGGAAGAGTACAACACCAAAACACCAAAGTACCATGACAAAATTACACAAGATCAACTACATCAAAGGAAACCCACTTATCCCAGTTGACGGAAGTCGACTTGCTTCGATGGGTGATCCACAAGAACGCGTCCTCCTTAATCGCCTCCACTGATCTAGTGACTGGAACGAACTTGCCTTCAAACACCATGGAGTTCCTCGCTTCCCAAATCCTGCTCACCGCCGCCAAAGCTACAGTATAAACGATCTTCTTCCACTTTTGGCTGCCCGGGCTCTTGCACAAAATCTTCACTATCGCCTCCAACGACTCGGCTTCTGGAGGCCACGTGATCCGCATCCAGAGAAACACATGCCACCATATACATCTTGCAAAGAGACAGGATGCAAACTAGTGATCGTTCGACTCAAAGGCTAAACCGCATCTATCGCACGTACCATTTGGCAAATTTATTCCCCTTGCCAGCAGACTTTCTTTGGACGGGACCCGACCCATGACAGCTCTCCAAAGGAAGAAATTGGCCTTCAAAGGGGCCCAAGCATTCCACCGAAAAGGCTGCTCAATCAATTGTCCCAACCCAGCCGCAACTAGCTCTTGCCGCAACCCTTTAGTTGAAAATTTGGTCCCAAAATTATTGCTCCAGCCCCAACTATCTATACCCACTTTGAACCTGACCTGATGCAGCAGACACCTCAGATCACCGAAGTTCCTCCACATGGCATGAGGCAGCGGGTTACAATTCCAGTCCCAAATCCATTGCACTCCATTTGGACCCTCCTCATAATAATCTCTAATCATCTCATTCTTCTTCCTGGACAGCTTGTAAAGATCAGGGAAAGCCTCCAAAAGCGGACACGAACCAACCCAAACATCCTTCAAAAACCAAGTTTTCCCCCCATCCGCAATCTCGACTTTAAGCCTATCATTTAAATTAATGCCCAATTTTTCAAGAACCACGTCCATCATCCCAATGTCCTTCCAGACTCCCGGCACTGCCATCTTAACCGGGACCATCTTTTTACCCCCTATGGATCCATGGATAGCTTGGACCACCGACGCCCACAATTGCGAAGGCTCCTCTTTATAGCGCCACCACCATTTAGAGAGCATAGCTAGATTGAACTCCTCAATCCCCCTATCCCAAGTCCACCGAACTTCTTCGGATTCACCATTTTCGACCACCGCACCCACCTCATTTTTTGACCCGAAACCGAGCTACCCCAAACGAAATCCCTTCGCAGGCTCTCTAGTTTTCTGATGACACTTTTCGGAGCTGGGAAAATGGACAGGTAATAAGATGGTAAGCTACCGAGGATCGCCTTTGCGAGAGTAATTCTACCAACAAAGGATAGATATCTCGCCTTCCAACTGGATAATTTTTTCTTGAACTTCTCGATAATCGTTTGCCACCACTTGCCTCTCTTCAAGTTGACTCCGATAGGAATTCTCAGATAAGTGAACGGGAAAGTACCCATCTCGCACTTCAAAATCTGCGCGGCACGATACAACTCGTCCTCACCAACTCCCACCCCATACAACTTGCACTTCCCATGATTTACTTTAAGTCCAGTGACAAGATGCAAACACCTGAGAAACCGCCTAAGGCTGGTAGCATTAAATTCAGACCACTCACCAATAAAGAGGACGTCATCGGCGTAACAAAGATGAGAAATCAACGGCCCATTATTTGGAAGTTTCACACCATGGAACATTCCCAACTCAGTAGCCCTCTTCATAAACATACTTAGAACCTCCATAGCAAGAATAAAAAGAAAGGGAGAGAGGGGATCGCCTTGCCGTAACCCTCTCTTAAATCGGAATTCCTTCGTAGGGGAGCCATTGACTAGAACCGAAACTTTACCGGAAGTGAGACAGCCTCTAATCCATTTGATCCATAACTCCGGAAAACTCATGTATTCCAAAGTTTTGAATAGAAACTTCCAATTTAGGGAATCGTAGGCCTTTTCAAAGTCCACTTTAAAAATCAAGATTTTCCGTCTAGACTTCTTAGCCCATGAAATGATTTCACTAACCATCAGCGGACAGTCTAGAATGTTTCTTCCTCCGATGAAAGCCGATTGGGTGTTGGAAACCAAACCGTCGATAACTTTCTTGAGCCTTTCAGCAAGCATTTTAGCTATTATCTTGTAAAAGGAGCTGATAAGAGAAATGGGCCTGAAGTTCGAGATAGACTGAGGATCGGCAATCTTCGGAATCAAAGCCACAAAGGATGAATTACATCCTTCACTGATGGATCCAGAAGAATGGAAATCGTGCACCGCATCCATAATCAACGGCCTCAAATCCTCCCAAAATCGCTTAAAGAACTTCAAAGTGAAACCGTCCGGGCCCGGCGCTTTACCCCCATCGCACGACTTTATAACCTCCCACACTTTAACCCGCGTGAAAGGCCGGATCAGATTCGCAGCTTGATCATTAGACAGACTGTTCAGGCCCAAGTTAGTAAATAACGGCCTCCTTCTTATAGGTTCCGCAAATTGTTTCTTAAATAAACGAGTCAATTCATTCTTTATAGCAGCCGACTCCGTAACCCAGACACCATTTATCATCAATCCATTGATCCGGTTATTGGCAATATTAAGCTTTATCGACTGGTGAAAGTATGCAGAATTTTCATCTCCGAACTTAAGCTAATTAACTCTCGCCTTCTGATGCAAATCCTTCGCTTTAGCCAATTCCATGTTCCGAATTTGCAACCTGGTGGTCACTCTCAGCCTTTTCTCCTCCTCCGATAAAGCCCCCATCTCGGCCTTCTTCTCTAAATTATTGACCACACCCGTCAAAGCTTCTGTAACCACCTCTTCGGCAATCATGATCGATTTCCTCCACCTCTTGATTCGGTTTTTGATCTCCTTTAGACACTTAGTCAATCTCAAGTCACTATGTAATCCACCCAAGTCCACTTTCATGGCCGAGCTGACAATTTGGTCAAGCTCGAAAGCCCCAATCCAACTATTAAAGAATTTGAAAGGCGTTGGGCCAAAGTCCACCATCGTGCAATTCAAGGATAGCGGGCAGTGGTCCGACAGCCCTCTATTAAGCACTCTAAGAGACGCATTAGGCCATCAACCCATGAACTTCTCACAAACGAGAACCCGGTCAAGTTTACTCATCTTAATCTCAAGGTTATCCGAAATATACGTGAAGCTCCCCCCGGACATCCGAAATTCCAAGAAACCCGCCCTACAAATGAATTCATTGAAGCAAGCTGCCGAGGCCGAGTCAAACCTCGAGTTAACCCGCTCATCTGGACTTCTAACATCGTTAAAATACCAAGCACCACCCACCACCCAATCGTGTTGAGCTTGATCTCGACTATTCTGCCCCACAGTTCCCTTCGCTTCACCGGATCATTCGGCGCATAAATGTTGATGATATTGACCAAATCAGACTCTCCCCTGATAAATCCAGAAACCATAACAAAATACTGATCCTTGATCCAGGACTGAGCCGAGAACAAGTCCGGATCCCACATAGACACCAAGCCACCAGATCTACCCGAGGCATCCACCGAAACTGCCTCAAATCTATTCCTGCCCCAGAACTGGCTAAGAGACTGCAACTGGAAATCGATTTGGTGAGTTTCTTGCATAGCCAAGAACGAGCATTTATTTTCCACCTTCAACCTCCTCACCCAACCCGACTTATCAACACCGGAAACCCCCCTTATGTTTAAGGAAATAAAATTCATGTTGAGATGTTTTCCACCACTTCCCCTTGGACTAATTTCCTCACATGGTTGTCGAAACCCTCCAGCCTTATTCCCAAACATTCACCATAAGCCACTGTATCACCCACTTCCTGTTCAAAATCTTCCTTGTCCTCCTCAAAATCCACCTCTTCCTCGGTATGAACATCATCACCATCGGAGTTGAACCCCGTACCGACCAGTTCCTCCTTATTTGGATTGACCTCCCCTTCTCTATTATTGACCCTGGAAATCTGCAGGATGATATCGTTTAGATTGAATGGATCAGAATCAACCTCCTCATTTAGGTCCGGAATAGTCAACTGTTGGGCTTGGACTATTCTCCATTTTTTCTTATTTTTGGGCCTTATTGTAACATAAGAGGGTCCAGCAGGAGAAGCAATGTTGTGGGCTGAATTAGAGTTAATGGGCTCGACGGTGTTAACAGGGGAGCTAAAACTATGGTCCACATGTAGGTCCCCCATACCCAACACATTCCCAGGATTATTAGTGCATGCGCCAACTGCATTGGGAATAGTAGGGCAGTCGGTTGAAATTCCCATGCACTTCCCAACGTCTCCCAACTGTTCACCTTCCGCCGTCTGCTCCTCATCCTCCCGCATCTCACCACTTTAGACTTGATGGTTGGACCTACCGGCTGAACAAAGTCCGGTATCGGAGCTCCCACAAAGGCCGGCGTCCAGGCGTCCCCAACCTCCTGGATTCGAACCTCAAAGACCGAACCTTTCCACTTAATCTTGGCAAACTGATTCACCGGGGAGACCGACTTCACTAAAACCGCCAGTTTGCTTGATTCCAAATTATCGTCATCAGTAGAAACTTTGGAACTAACAATCAACCTGCCGCATCTTTCAGCGATCCGATTAAACACGTGTCTGTCCCATAAACATATAGGAACCCCAGAAATAGTAATCCAGGCAACCCTATCAAAAACTGGAGCAGTACCGTCCCACACATACATCCTCACGAAGTAGTCAGACCAGACCTCGTAGTGAGAGACAAGGAACTCCTCTGCCTGTTCCTTGCTATTAAACTGCAACAGCACCTTCATGCCTCCCACGTACTTCAGCTTAGATCCAAGGTGCCACACCAAAGAAAGAATATCAAGGAGATTGTCCAACATCTCCATTTCCTTAACTTCTCCAATAAGCGAGCAGTTTTCCCACACTTTCCTGGAACTAGTTTCTAGAGGTGGGAGATCAACAGTCAAATCACTCCCCTTGATATCTCTAGCTCCTGTAAGCACATTCCTGAATGACCCAGCCACCCCTTGGTCCTTTTGAGATCCGATATCGCCCACCCCAGATTGACTAGGCGGCTCATCAAGACGGTCAAACACAGACGTCCTTTTGGTGCTGGTTTGATGACAAAACTTGCTGCCATCCCTGGAGAATTTAGCAATACTCACCGATATCACAGCACCCTCAATAACCACCCCTTGTAACCTCCTGGCCCAATCCTCAACATCTTTCACACCTACGAACCTGATGAAACCAAAGCGGTTCCCTGCTCCATCCCTCTTCCTAGGGATGAAAGCATTGTCTAAAGACTCAAAATGTTCGAAAGCTCTCCATAACATTTCACCAGAGCATCCATCTGGGATGTTTGACACAAAAAAAGTTGTTGTATTCTTTAGCCTGTCTTCTCGCTTCTGAAATTGTTTCTCCTTTATCTTGTCCTTTTTATTCATCACCGTCTGCCACGTTCTGTCTTCTTTGCATCTCTGTTGCTTCACGTTGTGTTGCTCGACCGCTTTTCTTCGTCTAAGTTGTTGCAGCTCCTCTTGGTTTGGTCGGCTGGGAAGGCGACCTTTGGTTTCCCCTTTCCTCATGAGAGGTCTTCGAGAGAGAGAAAAAAAGTATCGTGAGGTGTGAATCAGACGTATTTTTAACTATAATATCACTAATTAAATACACTAAGACATTAAAAATTAAAGAATACAATTTTTCATGTAATATGTACAACAAATTGATGCACTAACACACCCTATATCAATTGAGTCATCAACATCTACAATTAATGATACCCAAAAATCTCCTCTCAATGAAAAATACAATTAAAAGAACTCATTGTACAAACAAAGCAAGATACTAGATACAAAAAAACAAACAAACAAAATAATACAAACTAAGAAAAGTTCCACCAAACTTTTGACATTACTTGTAATCCCTAAATAAACAAACTAATCGCTAAAACTATTGTCAAAAACGTACAAATGAAATAAATTATTGGCCAAAAAAATTAAAATTACAGGTACCCGCCGCAGCATCGCGCGGATACCCTGCTAGTAGATATATTATGTATGCATAGGGTTGCTTGCCGATTGTGGGTTTAGGTCATATCTATCCTCTAATAGTAAGTGCTCATAAGGTGGCTAGAAGTCAGTAAAATTGCAGTGACTATAGCTCAAATGAATATTCCAACAATGACCCATTGTCAACATAAATATCAACACGGGTCCTTAGAGCTTGCAGTCCACAAATGCCCATTGTAAATCAAGGATCGGTTTTCATTTTGGTGTCCAACTTCGTATTTGTTCCTATCTATATGACTATATAGCTATCACACAAAAATAAAGGGACGGTCGTGATTTTATGTTTAATTAAGATTTACTAACTTGTCATGTTCATAGACAAAAATATACACATCCGATGATGTCTCTGAACGAAAACTACACTTTATCGCAAATCCGAGTAGCGTAAATTACAATGTACCGCGATTTTAAAATTTGATGATGATGAGGTATGGTCTCCTCCGGATACTTTGGAGGAGATAATCATAATGAGTCTTTAATATTTCTAAGACAAATCCACTCTAAGATGGAGCAGTGCCTGCTCATGATGCATAGTGATGGAGCAGTGCCTGCTTAGAAGGCATATTGACGGAGTAGTGCCTGCTCAGGAAGCATAGTGATGGAGCAGTGCCTGCTCATGATGCATAGTGACGGAGCAATGACTGCTCAGGAAGCATAGTGATGGAGTAGTATCTGCTCAAGAAGCATAGTGATGGAGCAGTGCCTGCTCAAGAAGCATAGTGATGAAGCAGTGTCTGCTTAGGAGGCATAATGACAGAGTAGTGTCTGCATCGGAGCTAGTACACTAGCAGGTGACATACAAGTACAATGATGTACGAATGAGCACAAAGGCTTTGGTCCACAACTCGTACATGTAGCATAACGACAACTTGGACCCCGAGGACCATGCCTGACACTCATCAGCGATATGTGCGCTGCCCCTAGAAGACAACTTAGTCTCCACAATCCTTGTGTCGCGGGACTAATCCCAGGTAGGATAAAAGGAGATGTTCACACACACACTCTACTCCTCACTTACCTCTCTTATTATCTCTCTCTATTTTCTCTCACTAAAACTTATGCCAAGCATATACTTATTCTCACACAGGAGGTTGGTCTCGGATTAAAAACCCGGGGCGAGCTAACGGTGTTCTTGCTTATTTCAGCCTAGAGACGAAGGAGCAACTGCAAGACCTCCGCAGGAGCAACTGCAAGACCTCCGAAGGATCAGGGCTGAAGAGCACTTACGGAAATTTGCTCAAACATTGGCGCCATCCGTGGGACCTATATACCAATCTACTAAGTTCTAAGCAATGGACGCACTGGCACAGATTTCACCTTTCGTTACACCAAAAATGCATGACTATATGCATATAGTCACACACATTTTTTTGGGTGTGTGTGAAAAAAAGTCGCGCCACCGTAGGTATCATATGGTCACATTGTTTAGTTTGTGGCTGTTTTCATTGAAAAAGAGTGACCAAAACCCGAATATGTGTGACTAATTAGGCACAAGTTTTGTTGGATTCATCAATATGTGTGACTATTTCCTATCCTATGGCCACATGAAAATATAATAAATGTGACGTTTGTGATGATTTAGTCACACAACGTGTGTTATTTTTTTCGAGTTAGTCACATACAATTTAAAAAACAGTGGCCAAAAGTGTTAATAAGAGTGACCATATGCTGTTTAAAGTGAAGAAATGTGTATTTTGTGTGACTATTGATCATCCAATGTTCACATGAATTTTTAGTTTGTGTGGCCTTTTGTAATATTTAGTCACACAAAGCATGTTTGTTTTGGGTATTCAGTCACATACAATTAAGTATAAAGTGGCCAAAAGTGTTAATAAGTGTGACTATATGCTGTTTTAAGTGAAGAAATGTGTATTTTGTGTGACTATTGATCATCCAATGGTCACATAAATTTTTAGTTTGTGTGGCCTTTTGTAATATTTAGTCACACAAAACATGTTTGTTTTGGGTATTTAGTCACATACAATTAAGCATAAAGTGGCCAAAAGTGTTAAAAATTGTGACCATATGCTGTTTAAAGTGAAGAAATGTGTATTTTGTGTGACTATTGATCATCCAATGGTCACATGAATTTTTAGTTTGTGTGGCCTTTTGTAATATTTAGTCACACAAAGCATGTTTGTTTTGGGTATTCAGTCACATACAATTAAGAATAAAGTGGCCAAAAGTGTTAATAAGTGTGACTATATGCTGTTTTAAGTGAAGAAATGTGTATTTTGTGTGACTATTGATCATCCAATGGTCACATAAATTTTTAGTTTGTGTGGCCTTTTGTAATATTTAGTCACACAAAGCATGTTTGTTTTGGGTATTTAGTCACATACAATTAAGCATAAAGTGGCCAAAAGTATTAATAAGTGTGACCATATGCTGTTTAAAGTGAAGAAATGTATATTTTGTGTGACTATTGATCATCCAATGGTCACATGAATTTTTAGTTTGTGTGGCCTTTTGTAATATATAGTCACAAAAAGCTTGTTATTTTTTAGTATTTAGTCACATACAATTAAGCATAAAGTGTTGATAAGTGTGACCATATGCTGTTTAAAGTGAAGAAATGTGTATTTTGTGTGATTATTGATCATCCAATGGTCACATGAATTTTTAGTTTGTGTGGCCTTTTGTAATATTTAGTCACACAAAGCATTTTTTTTTGGGTATTTAGTCACATACAATTAAGCATAAAGTGGCCAAAAATGTTAATAAGTGTGACCATATGCTGTTTAAAGTGAAGAAATGTGTATTTTGTGTGACTATTGATCATCCAATGGCCACATGAATTTTATGTTTGTATGGCCTTTTGTAATATTTAGTCACACAAAGCATGTTTGTTTTGGTAATTTAGTCACATACAATTAAGCATAAAGTGGCCAAAAGTGTTGATAAGTGTGACCATATGCTGTTTAAAGTGAAGAAATTTGTATTTTTTGTGACTATTGATCATCCAATGGCCACATGAATTTTATGTTTGTGTGGCCTTTTGTAATATTTAGTCACACAAAGCATGTTTGTTTTGGGTATTTAGTCACATACAATTAAGCATAAAGTGGCTAAAAGTGTTAAATAAGTGTGACCATATGCTGTTTAAAGTGTAGAAATTTGTATTTTGTGTGACTATTGATCATCCAATGGCCACTTGAATTTTATGTTTGTGTGGCCTTTTGTAATATTAGTCACACAAAGCATGTTTGTTTTGGGTATTTAGTCACATACAATTAAGCATAAAGTGGCCAAAAGTGTTAATAAGTGTGACCATATGCTGTTTAAAGTGAAGAAATTTGTATTTTCTGTGACTATTGATCATCCAATGGCCACTTGAATTTTATGTTTGTGTGGCCTTTTGTAATATTTAGTCACACATCGAATTAAACAAAGAGTGACCAATAATGTTGATAAGCGTGACCATAATACGTTACTGCATCTTTTAGTCACAGGGTTACTACTGGTATTACTAAGTTAGTACTGTTGGAGCATAGTTGCTACTGCTAGTACTAAGTTAGTCCTGCTGAAGCAGAGTAACTACTGCTAGTACTATGATAGTGCTGCTGGAATGAGTATATATATATAAAACAGAATCATAAACAAAAAGAAATTTGAAATTGAATAAAACTCGAATGTATATAACTGAACAGAATATACAATTGTAATGTCGTACATAATCAAATTCTTAAGTACAATAGAGACATTACTTTTGCGCTTCGATGGTGCTGTTGGTCCACAGTTGTTGTCACTTTTCTTTTGCATTGTAGTTGGCGGTGTAACCTGTAGTAACAAAAGACGCTTGTATCAAACATTGAATTATATATCAAGAATTATATATATGTACGTTGAAAAAACACATGTATGTACCCAAAGCAACGATATTTGATTTCTTTAAGTGCCACAGTTTGCACTTAAATGGCTAAAAAAAAGAATTTTTGCATGTACATATCAGAAATTATTTAAACAAAAGAATAACAAGAAACATGTTGAAATACATACTGTTGGCAGTGCTTGTGTTGGAGACACATTTTGTTCCGATTGGGAATCTGGAGGCGCGTTTTGTCGTGACTTAGGCTTTTTCTTAGGTCCGACAGTTTTAGCAGGTTCCTATATGTATATACAAAACACGTTACATTATATAAACAAAAGAATAACCAGAAAAATGTTGAAATACATACTGTTGGTACTCCTTGTGTTGGAGACACATTTCCTTGCGATTGGGAATCTGTAGACCCTTGTTGGCTTTCATTTGAGGCTACTGGCAATTGAGATGACAAATTTAACTGCACCCCTTGTTGACTCAACTGTGCCATCAGTTGAGTAAGTATTCTCTTTGTTTCTGTAATCTCATTGGACAATTTCTTGATCTGGTCATCAGATTCTTTCTGCAAAAATAATATAGAAAATGTTGGGATTAAAAGTCTTCTTGATGCAGTTAGAGTAACTGATGCTCTTATTTGTGTCAATGCTGCTCAGCTGGAGTTAGTGATGCTCATGAACTTCAATTACAAATATGGATAGTGTTTACCACTGCTAGTACACAATTACTGTTGTTAGTACGCACTTAATACTTCTGGTACACAAGTTATTACTGCTAGTACACAGTTAATCCTGCTGGTATATAAGCATAATAATAGAATTTGCAGTCAAACTTACAAGTGTATCTCCCACTGATGTGATCTCATCATCTGGAAATTCGCCATCGTTGTTTACCCTTCCTTTCAACCACATTATACCACGCGGGGGTTCTTCATCTGCTTCAATCTCTTTATTTTCGATCTAATAAACATCAAATGCATACACATGTAAAGTTAAAACAAGATAAACAAAAATATGAAGATGCATACGCATGTAATCTTACCATTTTCTCTTTCAAATAAACATATCCATCTCGTCCTATTTTATGATGATAAATATTTTTGGAACGCGACATTTTAGCTTTATCAGCTATCATCTAAAAACACAAAATCATAAGGCGTTTACATGTGGTAATGCTGCAAACTGAAAATTATGAAATGACATATAGACTTAAATAAAGATGACTAATTAAAACCTTGTATGCATCGGTGGTCGTGTAGTTTACAAACTCGACCCAGTCTTCTGATTTCACAAATCGACTATACTCTGCCGGGACTTTATTCAGTTTGGAAGGTGTATTTAGGTGGGGCAAAATGTATTCTTCTCTGAGCTTCGTTCTGAAAGTCCTTAGCAGTTTACCAAGACGAGTCATTACCAATTTTCTGAATGTCACGTCAACATCAAAATATCGCTGCAAAGATTAACACAATGTTGTTAATTAGTTGCACATAATGTAACTGCATAGATAAAATTATGTAGTACTGGGTTAAAAAATAGTATATATGTACAATGATGTCAGTCCATAGTTTATCTCTTTCTTCTTTATTCACATTCCTCCAGGAAAGATTCTTCAAACCTATGTGCTCACGAACCAGATCTCCTAAAAAACTCTAAAACAGTGCTCTGTGTAATCCTGATACCCTATTCAATGCATCGAAGGTTACCTTGAGCTTTATTCCACCAGGGTTGCCATATTTCATGCGAAACTTAAATAGCCTAGTTATGCCTCTCTTAGCTAGTATCCGATCTGATTGGTTGGTTCCAGGCGCATCTAGATCTTCCTCATCAGAATACTTTTCGAATTCATAGTCTATGTTGTTATCATCATGTTCATTATCAGCAGGAAGCAAAAGATGATTATCAACAATGGGTTGAATTCCCATGACTCTTGAGTAACAATGGGTACAAGAAAATGATTCTGGCTTTGAGAGTAATGGTGATATAAGAATTGATTTTTGTGTTTTCTTTGCATTTTTTTTAGGAGAGAAAAGAGGGTATAGCAAGAAGATGAATCGTACCTTATTCTTGGTACCCGCTTCTAATTAGGCGATTTCAAAATTTTGGATCAAAATTTTGGCTCCAAATTCTAATTTCAAAATAACAATTGAATTATTTGAAAATTTTGCCTTTAATTTGAACCTGTTTAGTAAAGCATAAACTTGAAAAAATCAAAATTTTGGCTCCAAATGTTATATATCATTATCTTAATCGCAAATCATGAACCAAGATCTAGAACAAAGATCATGAACACAAACTGCATATCAAATCAAGAACTCAAATTTACACAATTACACCAAGATCATGAACACAACTTGACACCATTTAACACAAACTGCTACCATTAAATCATAAACCAACATGAAATGAAGAACACAAAGTGTTACCATTAAATAAATATGTGCAATCATCAAATCAACAACAGAAACTGCTACCATTAGATCTAACTGTGCAATCATCACATCAAGAGCACAAATTGCTACCATTTAACAAACCAAAATACTATCATTACAGTTATAAAATAGATACAGTTAAACTACTAGTTACCAGTTATTGCACCATTAATAATTACATTTATCCAAATTAAATATCAGAACTGGTACTACGTACCATGTTAAACTAATTATCCTCTAGTTCATAATAGTCGAGATGATCACCACCTTTACATAATTCTCAACAAATTTAATGTACGAGAAGTCTTCTTCACGGCCATCGGTTGATACAACATCTTCTTAATTACACGGCAGTCCCAAGACAATATCCTGAGTAAATTTCTCTTTGTGTGCCTTTTCAACTGGTATTTGAGAGGATTGAGTTTTGGGAGTAGCTTCAGAGGATTCATCTTTGTCATTTACCTACAAGTTGAACGAGTATAATGGATTAAGTCTTGAGAATGTGATAAAGGTAGCGAAACAACACTTATTAAATGGACCATTATTACCCCTTTTGTGTTAGCATCACCAGATTCTTCATCGCTAGAGAAATAGAAAGGGCTCTGTCTCTTCCAATCTGTGTTTTCCCATACCTCCTAATAGTTCAACATACCATGTGTTTCAAAATTTTAATTTAATGGTATAAAGGTATACAACTTTAGCCACAAACACATAACAACTTTAGTATACCTTGTTGGAAATGATTTTGAATTTGGACCAAGGGATTTTTGCCTTTGAACCTGTTAAAGCATAAACTTGAATAAATTAAAAATTCACACAGCTTTACATTCAACAATAAATTCACACCTTTTGTGTCAGCATCACCAGATTCTTCATCGCTAGAGAAATAGAAAGGGCTCTTTCTCTTCCAATCTGTGTTTTCCCATACCTCCTAATAGTTCAACATACCATGTGTTTCAAAAAATTTAATTAATGGTATAAAGGTATACAACTTTAGCCACAAACACGTAACAACTTTAGTATACCTTGTTGGAAATGATTTTGAATTTGGACCTAGGGATTTTTGCCTTTGAACCTGTTAAAGCATAATCTTGAATAAATTAAAACTTCACACAACTTTACATTCAACAAAAAATTCATACAGCTTTACATTAGAATCGGTAACAACCCCAAACATCACCATTTATAGAACAAAAGCCTGTTACTAATTATTTTGCAATGAATCATCAATTGATATGTGAAAACATTAAAAAACATACCTTTTTTGTCATTTGGATTCATTGTTTGCGTGTTTTTGTTTGCCAGAAGAATGTGTGTTTTGATTAGGGTTTATTGATTTTTGTGTGTGTTTACAATTGATCGGTAAAGGGATTAATTGCCGCTTTACTACTGATCAAGTGGTGGTTTGGTTTAACTAAGACGTGGCAAGATGTGTAAAAGAAAAGAATAATAGTTAAAAAAAAAAAAGAAAAAAAAGAAAGGCTAATGGTGTTGACGTGGCGGTGAAAACCGACTATATCCGGTAACTAGGGATGGCAACGGTTCGGGTTCGTGGCGGGTTTTAGTGTACCCGTACCCGAACCCGTTTATAATATACCCGTACCCACCCCATATCCCACCGGATACCCGATTAATATTATACATCGGTTTTTCGGGTTTCCCCGCGGGTATCGAGGTTATCCGTAATTAAAAGTTAAAGAAAATGAATATCGTATCAAACGATTTAACGCAACGTACTCGGCACGATATTCACCAAAAAAATCAAATGCGCAAGAGGTTTCAAAAGTTAATCATTCTCATTTCAAAAAATAATCTCGTTTTAGCCTTTTAAAAGGGTTTGGTATCCTCATTCGTTTAACGATAGAGAACACGGACTCACGAGTACTCACTCCAAAAAAATGAATAACCGAATTAATAGTTGATAGGATCGTTTAGCTCAGGTTGTTTAGACCTTTTATCTAGGATTAACACAATAATAATGAACAAAACATGTTGTACGCAGCGGAATAATCAAACTATCATTATTATTGCTACAAAGTTTTCCTCGTCATCATCTCTACTCTCTAACAATACAAACACCAAAAGCCCCAATGCTACGTGATCAAGTGTAGCACAGTTACACTCTAACAGGAATCATAAGATCCTTGAGGCTTATACAAAATCTCTAACCCTAGGTGTTTTCCCATAAAACACCCGTACACTCACTTTTCCTGGATTCTACATTGTGGAAGACATATAAAACGTATTCCTTGTATCTCTTTATATACTAGAGATACTAGGGTTACAAAGGATATACGTAAAATAATAAAAGATTTACTGTAATCTTTTCTTCTTTGTGAAGTTTCATCCTTTGTCTCCATAAGTCCTTCATCGTTCATATTTTGTCAATATCAACTCAAATTATAATTCCTAACAATAGTCGAGAAGAGTATTGACAATAACTCGAGTCGAGACGAGATGACGAAAACAAGTCAAAGAGATAACTAACAAAAAATATATCAAATAAGATGAGTCGTCGATTGGTAATCGTCGGTATTTTCCCATAATCCCGTTTATTAGTACAAGGTATACTCTTTTTATGATTTAAAACAAGTTTGGACTTACGACAAAATTAATCTTTGGAAATAACAAAATTTCGCCAAGACCCTTTCATTTATCGAACGTTTCCAAGTCAAAAGACTTTATTGAAAATCAATTTCTCGAGTAATTTATAATATAACGAGTGTTTATATAAACCCTAAACCCTAAACCCTAAACCCTAAACTCTAAACCCTAAACATTAAACCAATCCGTAACTCAAACAATAACCAAACGAATAGTCCAATAAATCCAAATATGTTAGTGTACGGGTAGCATGTCTCGAATAGTCCAATAGCCCTCGTGTGTTCCGTTTTTATCCAAATGTCACACGAAAGGTTTTCAAAATCGGGATCCTACTTAAGATCCTATGGTAAAGATCAAAGTCTTTTGACTTGGAAACGTTCGATAAATGAAAGGGTCTTGGCGAAATTTTGTTATTTCCAAAGATTAATTTTGTCGTAAGTCCAAACTTGTTTTAAATCATAAAACGAGTATACCTTGTACTAATAAACGGGATTATGGGAAAATACCGACGATTACCAATCGACTCATCTTAAGCTTTTAAAGATCCTTTGTAAGATTCGGATCGTTTTTGCTTTGCAGTATCGTAAAATCGTAAGATCCTAAGATCAGGATCGGGATCCTGACAACCATGGTCTCACGTACACTTCTAATTTCCTTACTTCGTTATTAACCAAATTAAATAACAAATATCTCTACAACTAACTTTTAATTTAACAATTGTTTTTATTTCTTTCTTTTATTTTTGTCCAAGTCGAGTCAATATCAAGCCGCAACAAATGAGTTAATATTTCCTTTCGAGTCACGGTTAAACATTTATTCCCTCGGGTCAATAATAATGAACCCGATCCCAAATCATCCCAAACATCACAAACAACTAGTTGGAAATATTGAGTTTGGAAGTTTATTATTCACAAAGCATGATATACAAGTAGTTGTTGCATCAACTCATTGTACATGGAAAGTCAATACTTGGTAAAAGGAAATTGGAGACTTTTTCGTACAACTTCAATTAACAGTTTACTTTTAGCGCGCGCCGTCGGTCCCTTTTCCCGCCTAAAGTCTTGGGAACCATTCATCTACCTCTCCAGCCTATTTATACATATCGATTGTATACCAAAGAACACACACAAACACATATATCCCTTTCAATTCAAAGAAACCTTCAACAATGGCAACAAATAATGTTAACTTTCAAAATGATGCTAAAGAGTACGAGTGGGTGTTAAACAACAATTTGCTGTTTGACGCAGTGTTTAATGCTTTCGGGTATGAACCCGTTGCAGAATATGGGTCGTATAGGAAGGTAGATACGTGGATGAGGGTTCAAATTTTGAACTGGCTGCATGCGCAAGACTTTTACTGGGATGAGGTTTGGGGATTGAGTGACTACGGGGAGGAGGAGGAAGAAGATGAAGAGGAAGATGCAGATGAATATGAATAGGAGGAGGAAGGTGAAGAGGAGGAGGTAGTGAAGCAAAATGAAGAGGATCAGCAGCAAATTGTGGTGGAGCAGCAAAATGTGGTGGAGCAGCAAAATGTGGTGGTGCCTCAAAACCAGGGGGAGCAACAAGATGGGTTTCAGGACCCTTATAATCTAGAAAAGAGGGTTAGCGATCTTGAAATTTTTTTTAAACGACTCAAGGAAAGGCAGAAATTGATGGGAAGTGATTCATCAATTATAGTATATATTTCTTCAAAGGAAACACAAAGGAAATATGTGTAAGCCGAGTCGTTTTCCCCAACGAAGGATTGAATGGAATTTAGTGATTTCGAGTCGAGATTTGTGTTGTGAATAGTGAATAAAGTGATATTTTTGGATTTTTAAACTACAAATGTGAAAATATAAAATAAAGACAAGTAATAAAGCAATTAGAACAAATAGGCAAAGATCAGCTATCTTAAAAACGTAAAGGGAAACTAAAAATGCGCTTAAACCGGGAAATCCCGAGCCTAAAATGTCAAAATGAAGAAAACTAATCCTAGAAATATATGATAACAACTAAATTTTGCTAAGCAAAAATAATAATAAAACTAGTAGTAACTAGTAAGTAAATAATCTAAAATTAACAATAACAACTAAGAATAATAAACTAGATTATACTAAGCAAGCAAGTAAGAAATATATGATAACAACATATACTTGTTAAGCAAATCAAACACATAGCAAATATTTCCATAAACATAATTATTATACTAAAATTAATAACTACTAAAGATTTAAAAAGCAAAGAAAGTAGAACCCGGATGAAGAAACGAGAGGAATAAAACCACCCGATCTAATAAGCACAAATTAACACAAAAGTCTACAACTTTATTAATCTTATCCACTAAATAGTAAGTAAAGTTTAAAACTTTATTTACTAAAAAGCTTAAATTTTACTAAAGTTTTAAATCTTTATGTATAAAAAATGCTTAAAGACCCTTAAGCTCCGTGCCTCAGCGGTAGAGTTGCTGAGAAACAAAGAAAAATACAAACTTTAACAAGGGTTAGTGAATAATAATAAGCACTGCTACTAAATTTAAATAAACTAAAAGTGATCTAAAAAAAAATTAAAAAGATTTAAACTTTATAACTAAAAACTATTAGATCTAAGTCCACCCGAAGCTAAGTTGCCTACTACGAAGAATAGACGCGAATCGGGTAAGTTTAAGGACTAGATCTAAATGAACAAGCTATTAAATAGCTTACTGCTAGGCAAGCTTTTGTTCTGCCAGCGTAAAATGTTGTACTGCTGGGCAGCCGTTACTACTGTCTGGGTTTTAACCGTGGTTTATTTCTAACCGTTGGGGTAACTTTTGTCAATTACTTCGCTTTTTTATTTCCCTTCTAATCCCCTTCCATTCCTTTAAAAAAAACCTCGAGAACAGAGCGTTAGGGTTTCATAAATTGGGTAACTCTCTTTCTTTATATAATTTATACGATTTCTTCAAACTTGAGAAACAATTAATTGAATTCGGTCCAATCATAACCCAGCACTCTAATCAAGCATTTACTCAACTTTCATGGCAAATTTAGAGTTTTGTGATACGCATAACCAGGTTGCATTCTTGGAGAAACCAGAAGGGAGTCAACACTTCCACCAGATAGTAGATTTTCTAAACACTACCCACATCAGGTATGCTCTTACAGTCAATCCTACTATCTACGTCTCTTAAATCAAAAAGTTTTGGCGGACTGTTACTACCAATAGATTTGAGAATGGAGAAAAAGATTTAATTGCAACAGTTGATGGCAAAACAATAACTATTACTGAGGCATCTGTTAGGAGGCATCTCCATTTAGCAGATGAAAATGGTATAAGTTCTTTGCCTAATACTGAAATTTTTCATCACCTTTCCAGAATGGGGTATGACACATCTTCTCAAATTCTAACTTTTCAAAAAGGATGTTTTGCCCCACAATGGAGATTCTTCATACATACCATCCTTCATTGTTTAAGTCCAAAGAAAACCTCATGGGAGCAATTCAGTAGCAATATTGCAACTGCTCTCATTTGTTTAGCAACAAACAGGACTTTTAACTTTTCAAAATTAATTTTTTATGGTATGGTGAAAAATGTGGATAACAAATACAAGTTTTTAATGTATCCAAGGTTTATACAAACGGTTTTGAATAAACGGAAAAGTTTGCTTCTATCTCATGAAATTGTTTATCCAACTCCTTGCCTTACTAGAAAACTGTTCAGTAACATGAGCATGGCTTCTAGGGGTTTAATGGGATAGTAGTTCCACTTTTTGAAACAATGTTGGTTCAAAATCAAAACATTCAGGGTGAAGGATCAACAAGCCCAGTTGAGTCCCATCACACACCTACAGGTTCATCTGGTTCTCAATCAGCCTCACAACCAAATATGGGGGAAATGCCCCATGATTCACCTCGATCGGGAGGTAACACACCTGGCAGTGATGAGGGCAAAGTGTCACTAAAGGAATTTGTTAGGAAATTAAGCTTAAGCAGTTAGTACGGCTGAAGATTGAAGTTAGTACTGCTGATGAGTTTTGAAGACAAAGAGCAGTTCGTACGGTTATATGAAGATTGTTAGTACTGTTTATGTTTTTGTGTAAGATAATTATAGAAAAGATATTGTGTATATCTTATTCGATTAGGATGATAGTTATCTTGTAAAGGAATCCTTAGTCAATAAAAGGATTGCCTAGGTTAAAGTTTTGATACGAATGTTAGTGAAGAATTAGTGACTATTGTTTTGTTAAGATTCAAGGTTGTAAACCCTAGTGATAGGAGATCACTCTTATTATTCATTAATAATATTGAATCGTTGAAGTTGAAGTATATTGTGTTCCTTGTTCATTCATTGTTGATTCGTTAATACAAAACACAAACAAACAAATCTTCTAAGTGTTAGCTAGTAAATTTCGCGTGCTAGACTAGACATCATTCAAAGTATACATCTAACACAAGGAGTGTGTGTAGATCCGGTCAAGTGGTATCAGAGACAGGTTACTGATACTTTGGTTTAGAAGATCCAGACGAATTTGTTTAAGAAGAAGATGGACATGGAGAAAACAACAAGTTAGACTAATATTGCTGCTAAGCTTCCAATGCTTAAACCCAATGAGTTCGATATGTGGCGATTAAGAATTGAGCAGTTCTTCCAAGTTCAAGATTATTCTCTCTGGGAGATTATTGAGGATGGGAATTCGTTCAAACCTACAACTACAATAACCGTTGTTGAGGGTGTCACTGAAACTAAGTTGCAAACTAAGCCAACCACTACTGAAGAGAAGGCACAACACAAGAATGATGTTAAGGTGAGAAGTTTGCTTCTGATGACTATTCCCAATGATCAGTTGTTGAATTTTAGCAAGTTTAAGTGTGCTAAAACCCTTTTTGAAGCTATTGTTGCAAGATATGATGGGAACAAAGCCACCAAGAAAACTCAGAAGACTCTTCTCAAGCAACAGTTTGAGAATTTTTCAGCAGCAAGCAACGAGTCACTAGATCATATGTTTAATAGACTTCAAAAACTAGTAAGTCAATTGGCTGTTCTAGGAATTGAGATGCCTCAGAAAGATCTCAACTCCAAATTTCTGAAGAGTCTACCAACTGAATGGGCTATGCATGTGGTTGTATGGAAAAACAAGCCTGATATAGATTCCATGAGCTTAATGGATCTCTATAGCAACTTCAAGATAGTTGAACATGATATTAAGAAGTCTGCTGGATCAAGCTCAAGCTCAAGCTCAGGGAATTTGGCCTTTGTATCAACTCCCAGTACCTCAAGTCCAGATGAAGAAGTTCAAGTGACTGGAGCAGTTGGTACTGCTAGTTCCAATATTGGTACTGCTAGCACTTCAAGCAGTACTAATGGACTCTTGGATGAGAATACTTATTGTGCTTTCTTGACTACTCAGCACAATGGAAGTATGTTGACTCATGCAGATCTTCAAGAGATTCATGCAGATCTTCAAGAGATTGATGAAGATGATATTGAAGAGATGGATATCAAGTGGCAGCTCTCTCTTCTCAGCTTGAGAGCTAAGAGATTTTTGAAGAAGACTGGCAAGAAGATTGTCATAAACAGCAATGATGTTGCAGGGTATGACAAGTCAAAGATTGAGTGTTTCAATTGCCACAAGAAAGGTCATTATTCAAGGAAGTGCAGATTGCCAAGATAACAAGATGGAAAGAGCAGAGGATATGGAAGCAAGTCAAGGGTTGTGGAGGTTACTGATTCAAGCTCAAAAGCCATGGTTGCCATTGATGGCTTAGGGTTTGACTGGAGCTACATTGCAGAGGAGGAGGCAGAAGCATCTACAGAGATTGCTCTCATGGCATTTTCAGACTTTGAGGTACAAGTTTCTAAATGTTCTAAATCTTGTGAAGCTTTAAAAGATCTATAAACTCTTAAGAAAAGATATGAGGATCAGAGAAAAGTGCTAACCCAAACTGCTTTTAACTTAGCAAATCATAAGAGGGCTTTAGCTGTGTTAGAAGAACAAATTATTCATTATAAAAGTAATGAGTCAAAGTTTTCTGATGATATGATTATTGTTAAGAGAGACTTCATGTTTAGAGAGAATGAAATTAGTGTGTTGAAACATGAGCTAGAACAGGTTAAGAAAGCAAAGGAGAACATTCAAATGACTGTTGACACACTAGAATTTGCAGCTCAAGGTGTTAGTAAGATTGTTGAGTGTCAGATTCTCAATAAAGCTAAGTCAGGCATAGGTTATAAGTCAGTTCCACCTCCTTATAGAGGAATTCCAACACCCTCAGGTATAGACTTAGAACACACAGGACTACCTGAATTTCAACTACCTGAGCTTAAATATGGTCCTCAACCTAAAGAGAATGTAGTTGATAAACCTGTGTATGAAAGTGCAAGTGATGCCTCATTTTCTAAGGATAAGGTGTCCTCAGCTAAGGACTCAGATGCTCCAACCATTGAGGAATGGACTTCTGATGATGAGGATAATCAGGCTGTGGTTAAGCCTGTTAGTGTTAAAGTGGAGGAACCAAAACATCCAAAGATAGTTAAACCTGAGACTGTTAGGCCTAGTTCAAATGCCAAACCTTTTAGACCAACAGTTAGGTATGCAGAAATGTATAGAACCACAAACAAGCCAAGAGGTAACCAAAGGAATTGTAATGACCTCAAATCTCACCAATTAGGGGATGATTTTGTCTGCTATAGGAAAGCTTGTTACTCGTGTGGTAGTTTTGACCATCTTGCAGATTTTTGTGATAAATGGTTGAGTGGATATTCAAACCATAGGTTGAGTATAGCAAGACTTCAAACTCTTCCTAGGAATGATAGAATGATACCCAGATCAGTTCTATTAAAGTCTGGCCAAAGACCAATTCAAACTGCTAGACCAGCAGTTCAGCCTGTCAGACCAATTAGACCTATTCACTCAAGGCCAACAGTTCAAGGTGCAAAAATGTTTTCCAAATCAGCACCAACAACTGTTAAAAGACCATTTCAAAACAGACAAGTAGTGAAAAATCAAGTTTGGAAACCCAAGGTAACAACTACCAAGCCAGCAGTTCCAACTGCTAGCAGAGTAATTGGTACTGGTGTTAATAACAACACTACTAAGGGAAATATGAGAAAAGGAGTGAATGCATCAGCATGTTGGGTTTGGAGACCCATCAAACCCAGTGGTGCTAAAATTGTTTTGAAAAGAATGAATTATGTTGATGCAAGAGGAAAGCCTAAGTCTGTTTTGGCTTGGGTATCACAAGGAAATTAATTTTTCTTGTTATGTGCAATGTTAGTCATATGCTTGTATCTTGTTTCTTTGTTTTTGGACTAACACTTGCAGGTTTTGGATAATAAACACCAAGGAATTAAATGCTTTATGTTTTGGACTGTATGGTGATTTGGAGCTGAGTGTGTGATCTTTGCACACAAAAAATTGTTATTGGTTCACCATGTCTAACCTACATAAGAACCAACTTGTCCAGAGCAAATGGTTTCTGGTAAAGACTAATCAAATCCGTTGATGGTTGACAATTTACCAAAAATTGTATGGTTATCAGCTCACCATATCTAACTGTGAAGAGTTGGCTAGTCCAAAGCAAACGGCTATTGGTAAAGACATATCAAATCCGTTGATAGCTGATAGTTTGCTAAAAACTATGTTTGAGCCATGGTATTTTAAAATCCTTTTCAATAAGTTCATACGGCTCAACAAAATTTTTCCAACAGTTGGTACGGTTAGTACAAAGTTAGTACGGCTCAACTAGCCGTTGTAAAAATCTGTCAGTAATTAATTTTATAGCCGTTGAGGTAAAACCGTTATTCTTAAGGTACTTATAGGGATTTTTCTAGAAGATAATTATCTTTTTACCATAAATTTATTTATTCTATTTCTCAAGATAGTTTATCTCATACGCATATTTCGCAAAACCCTAAACAATACCTATAACCTCCAATAGGCTACATAATACCTCAATTCCACTTTAAACGATCATCTTATTGCTATAATCTTTCTTTCTTCTTCACTAAAAATGGCTGGATTGGAATTTGTTAAGCGTCACAATCAGGTTGCGTTTCTTGAGAAAACAGAGGAGGGAGATGGACCAAAATTTTATGAGATTGTGGACTTTCTCAACCACTCTCACATAAGGTATGCTCTAACTGTTTCTCCTACTCTTTATGTCTCTCACATCACACAGTTCTGGCAGAATGCTACTGTTTTGACTAGTGAAGATGAAGACTTAGAAATTCATTCTGAAGTGGATGGTGTATCTTTTGTTGTTACCGAGTCTATACTTAGGAGACATCTTAAATTAAATGACTCAGATGGTATTAACACTATGCACAACACTGAAATATGGCAAGAACTTACCAAAATGGGGTATGATACATCCGAACACAAATTAACTTTTCATAAAGGATGTTTCTCACCTCAATGGAGATTTTTGATACATACCCTTTTACATTGTTTAAGTCCTAAAAAGACTGCTTGGGAGCAGTTCAGTAGCAATATTGCTATTGCTCTCATTTGTTTGTCTACAAACAAGGTTTTTAACTTTTCAAAATTTATTTTTGAGGGTATGGCATCTAATGTAAACAGCAAAACCAAATTTCTAATGTATCCAAGGTTTGTTCAAACTCTTTTGAATAAAAAGACATACCTGCTTTCCAAACCAACAGTAATTTTTGCTACTCCTAGCCTTCAATCAAAAGTTTTTCAAAATATGGCTATGGCTAGTAGACTTTTTCAAGGGGAACCAGTTCCATTGTTTCCTCAAATGCTTCAAACTGAGTTGGGTGAAGGGTCAGCAGTTCCAACTGATCCCCATCACACATCCACTCAAGTACTTGAAACAACCCAACAACCATCAGAGATCACAACTTATAGGAGAAGGTCAACACCTAGGATTCCTAGAGTGGCTACCGGATCCTTGCCCCATGATTCACCTCTCCTAGCAGGTCACACAGCTAGAAGTGATGAGGGTTGCTCTAACCAAAATGCATTGATGGAATTATGTACCAAGCTAGTTGCCAAAGTTGATAGTTTGGAGACAGATCTTACAAGCACCAAGGAGGAGCTCAAAGCCCACAAGGAGAATTCTGCTAAAATTTTTACCAGGTTATCTTTAAAGGTGAAAAAGCTGAAAGATCAACTCAAGCAGAAAAGGGCAAGAATGGTATTGGATGATGATTCTTCTAGTGATGACTTAGATGATTCAGATGCTGCTGATGGTGGAAATTCTTCCAAACAGGGGAGGAAATTTGGTAAAGACAAGGATGGATCAAGTTCTCAGGGGAGGCAAAATGAAGAAGAAGAAGAAGAAAGATTTGATATGGGTTATGGTAATGTAGATATGGAAGAAGAAGAACAGACACATGAAGCAGTTCAGACTGATACCCAAGAAGCTGAAAAAGTTCCAACTGTTGAAGCAGTTCCAACTGCTGAGACAGAACATGGAACAGTTCCAACTGGTGACACTACAGCTGAGCTAGTTTATGAAAGAAAAAGAGCAGACAAAGGTAAAAAGGCTATGACACAAAAGGAAGAGGAAGTAGCTCAAGAACTTGAAAGGCTCAAGACAATGAAACCAAAAACTCAAGTTAAGATAGACTTTGATGCAGAGGTAGCAAGGAAAATGATAGAAAAAGATTTGGCTGATGAAAAAGCTAAGAAAGCCCAGATAGCTCAAGATGAGGAATTAGCAAGGAAAATGGCTGCTGATGATGAAAGGAACATAGATGGTTTCATGGATAGAACAAGAACTGAAGATTGTAATCAAGAAGAGTTCAATGAGCAACTTCAATACTTGTTGGATTCTGATTGTATTATAAAAGCTCATGCTGTGAAGATTCTTAATGATCAGGAGTTAAATGAAGAAGAAAAGTCAGAGGAGCTCAAAGAATTTATCTTGAAGACAAACAGAGAAGCTACTTGGAGTGACTTAATGCACAGAATCAGAGAAAGGCAAAAGTTAGGTTACAAGACAAAGTTGCCTACCAGGAAGGAAAAACTCAATTTCATGAAGCACTATTTGAAGAATCAAGCTAATTACAAGATGAGTGACTTTACTGGATGGACAGATGCTGAGATTGAAAGGAAATTCTTTGACACATATGCAAGACTGAATACTCCAATCAGAGTGGACATGACAAGGAAAAAGAAAAGAGAACCAGAAGTTCTTGAATCTGATGCTGCAAAGAAACAAAAGTCTGAAAAAGAAGGGTTAACCAATGAGAAGATCAAGAGCATGATGATGATTGTTCCAGAATCTTCATATATCAAACCTTTACAAGTAAAACATCCAATCATTGACTGGGAAGTTTTCACTGATGGAAGAATGAAAGGATGGAAGATAGTCAGACTTGGTGATATTTCTGAAAGGTACAAGTTGTTTGAAGATTTACTCAGAGGATTTGACAGAGAAGATCTTAATCAACTATGGAGCTTAGTAAAAGAAAGATTCAGAGATAAAGATCCTATTGAAGACAAAGACAAAGAATTATGGGTTCAGTTGAAGAGAATCTATAAACCCTGATAGGGGGAGAGTCAATGTGGAGGTTTGAAGCACAAGATGTGTATTGGTATTTGTTTGAATCGTGTAGAGTACATAGAGTTTCTACTCCAGATGGGATAGAAATCTATATGTTGGTGGAAAAAGACTATCCACTCAGATCATTTGTGTTAATGGCTATGTTACAAGGAAGACTCAAGGTTGAAGAAGACTCTGAGATGGCAAATTTGTTAGTTACAAAGATTTTCAACCTTGCACAACAAAGAAAAGTCAAAGACTAAAGTGACTGATGTGATAGATGTTTGAAAGAATTTTCCCCATTGAGAAGAAGAAGCTTAATTCATAGAAACTTAGTGATTTGGATAGAAATCATAAGTTTAGGGGAGGATTGTTAGGAAATTAAGCTTAAGCAGTTAGTACGGCTGAAGATTGAAGTTAGTACTGTTGATGAGTTTTGAAGACAAAGAGCAGTTCGTACGGTTATATGAAGATTGTTAGTACTGTTTATGTTTTTGTGTAAGATAATTATAGAAAAGATATTGTGTATATCTTATACGATTAGGATGATAGTTATCTTGTAAAGGAATCCTTAGTCTATAAAAGGATTGCCTAGGTTAAAGTTTTGATACGAATGTTAGAGAAGAATTAGTGCGTATTGTTTTGTTAAAATTCAAGGTTGTAAACCCTAGTGATAGGAGATCACTCGTATTATTCATTAATAATATTGAATCGTTGAAGTTGAAGTATATTGTGTTCCTTGTTCATTCATTGTTGATTCGTTAATACAAAACACAAACAAACAAATCTTCTAAGTGTTAGCTAGTAAATTCCGCGTGCTAGACTAGACATCATTCAAAGTATACATCTAACACAAGGAGTGTGTGTAGATCCAGTCAGAGTTGATGGATATTTGTACCAAATTGAATCAAAGGGTGACTGGGTTGGAGAAAGAACTCAAGGAGACAAAGCAAGAACACAAGAAGATAAAGCAGTTGTATAGTACTGCTAACAAGAAGGTCATTGAAAAAGTGAAAAAATTGCAGTCTAAAGTCAAGTCACTTAAAGCAAAGAGAAAGGCAAGTATTGTGGAGTCTACAAGCTCAAATGATGATGATTTAGATGATAACATGGATGATTCTTCCAAACAGGGGAGGAAGACAGCTGATATTGATCAAGACCTCAATATTTCTTTGGTTGAACAGAATGTTGAGTTTCAGGGGAGGCAAGATGTTGGAATATTAGAATCATAAAACTATAAACTAATAACCACATAACATCAAAGACACACAGCGGAAAAACAAGATCTACATACACGTAATTAATTAACTAAATATAAATAGATGCGTACCTTTTGATTCCTAGCAAGAACAAGGAATCGTGCACTCCAAGTACAAGGTATAAACCTTAATTAGGGTTTAATATGGATCGACCTACACTAGTCGAATAGGGGAAAAATCAACAAGCTAAAGCAAGATTGTACTCCGTTCTTGTACACACGTAATACTAGCGTTTCAATGGGAAAAGCTAGGTTCTAATTCACAAACTAAACCAAACACTTAATGTATTATTTGGATAAAAAAAACCCTAGGGGATAGGAAGGTTCGATCGGCAATACAAGAGGAGAAGAAGAAGAGAAATTTGGCTAGCTTAGAATTAGGATTAGGGAGTTACAAATACAAAGGGTTTGTATTTATAGAGTTCCCAAACTTCCTCTCCAAGTTAGGTTAGGAAAAGGTTTCCTAATCCCCTTCTAACACCCCTAGGCCGGCCACAATTTTGAGTCCAAGAGGGATTCTAGATTCTTCTTGGTCTCTAATTACATATCTTTGTCCTTCTAGTTAATATTTAATGACCGTTAACCAAACCCCGTTAAATACTAACGACCGTTAAGTGTTTGTTTGTGAAATGAATAAATAAATCATAAAACTATATTTAATTATTCAAACCATTGAGACTCTTACGTATTGTGTGCAATCCCGAAGTCTCATGTTTCGAAGAACTGGACATACAATTTTAAATTATTATCCATAAACTCTAACAGCTCCCACTTGGATATTCATTAATATTGTAATGACATGGTTAGTTAGCTTAACAGCCCCAATGCCCCTAGATCGACACGAATATGGTTTTCCTGGAAAAAACAGTGATGATTATATCATCATACTTATCATTTTGTTTTCTAATACCGCTTAATATGGATATGGATCTATGTCATTCATAATTAACTATAGTTTCTCGTTTATACATAATTGATCAAGATTACCAAATCATCTAACGTCTTCCAGATAGCCTTTGGGCGTGGCGCACGCAAACATCTTGTCAACCCTACGAGGTGGCCAAGCAGTAATTAAACTTCAAAATAAATTTGAAGGAAACAAATCCTTTATTGACTACGAGCATAACCCTTGAACCTTTGCATCACCTTCGAAAATAGCCCTATAAACTACCAGTTACGGATAGCGTTAGACTACCTTACAGAAAATGAGCTACATCCTCGGCAGTTATCTGGTTATCTCAAGTCTGAGGATAAATATTCATGATTTACTTAATGACTATGATCCATAAAGTATAATCATGTGGTTGGGATAAGTCCTATATTCAATTTATCCAATATTGAATATCATGTGATATTGGTATCTCAACCTTACTGTACATTCTACCAATCCTCACATTTGTCTTTATTTAATGATATTCCCATATCATTAATCGACAACGGACTATTTAGAATAAATTAATTATTCACGGATTTAAACATGCAAATATAGGATACAATATTAAACAAATGATAATAAAACATTATCCGCACTTTATTTCATTTAAAAATAATATTGTTTACATATCCCTTATCCAAAATACTAATCCAACAGATTTACATGAAACTACTGGCTAAGCGAAGACCAATACCACTAGCATGTTGAGTAAACTTTTCCTTAGGTAATGCCTTCGTAAAAGGATCAGCCAGATTGTCATCTGTGTGAAACTTTGAGTATATTGATCTCTCCTTATTCGACTTGTTCCTCGACATAGTGGATATAATCCTTGGAAATGTATGGCGCCTTTCATAAACTCCAGGTTCAATTGTGCGAATTGTGACTGTAGCAGAGTTGTCACAATATACATTTATAGGTAATTCAATTGACGACATCACTCCAAGATCCGAAATGAATTTCCTTATCCAAACAGCTTCCATAGCCGCTTCCGATGCAGGAATTACTCAGCTTTTGTAGCAGACATGGCCGTTGTTACTTTGCTTCTTACTTTCCCAGTCTACAGCTCCTCCATTGATGACAAAAACGTAACCCGTCTGAGACTTCGTATCATCTTTATCAGTCTGAAAAGGACGCATCGCAGAAACCTGTAACATTCAGTTCTGCGTCTGGATTTCCCCCGTACACAAGAAACATATCTTTAGTATTCCTTAAATACTTAAGAATGTTCTTAACAGCATGCCAGTGATCTTTCCCTGGATTCTGCTGGTAACTATTGGTTAAATTTTTTTTGCGAACGCCACAAACTGGCCTTGTGCATCTCACTGCATACATGATAGATCCACTGCCGGGAAACTTGGAACTTTCTGCATGTGTGCCCCCCCTCTTCAGGTGTTGAGGCACATAGTTCGCTGCTTAAGCCCCTGTTTACTTGCATGGGCAAATTAAACCCTTCTTGGAATTTTTCATATTGAATATCTTCAATATTTTACCATGTAAGCACTTTGGCTTAATCCAATCAACCCTTAGATCGTTCTAAAAAAGATCTTGATTCCAAGGATTTTAAGTGCTTTCCTAAGTCCTTATAGGAAAAAACATTTACCAAGATAATCCTTACTTCATTTAAACTAAGGTTAATATTCCCATGATTAATTTTCCATCGACTTAAAATTTAGGAAATAGTTTACTCCCCACTTTGTGGATACAATGGCTCATCGAAATTAAATAAACCAAACTTCTTGATTTCCTCACAAATTTCTTATTCCATTTCCTTTCTTGCTTCAAACCATAAATGGATCTTTGAAGCTTGCATTTCCGTCAAAAATCTGGATTCAAAAACCCCTTCCCGGCTAACCCTATAAGATGTTTCATTAGGCGACCATTTTTTAAGGGGAAAGGGGGGGTTTTGACATCCATCTGCCAAATCTCCTATCATTTGTAAGCACTATGGCTATAAGAAACCTAATAGCTTTAAATCAACTACAGGGAAAAGGTCTCCTCATAGTCAAATACCGTTGTTTTGGGTGAAGCCTTTAGCAACCAAACATTTGTAGGTGTGTACAATTGCCATCCTTTCCTTTTCTTTTTGAAGACCACGGGTTGCGTGTGTATTTCTCTAATTCTTTTATATCCAACGGTAGCGGGCCAAAGGGCTTGGTGGGTGTTATGTTGTGTGGTTTTAGCAGAGTTAATTTCCTACTCAATTTTTAAATTTATATTAAACCGACTTATCAATAAAACCCCACACTTTAACCCACGTGTTAACCCCCTTCAGTATGAATATAATGGTAAGGAAGTGTCCCATCACTAAAGTGGAACGTATTATCTAGTTATTCTAATCATATTTTAATATCTTAAATTACTTTTAAAACCAAACTAACGCAAGGGGGTTTCACCTAAGACTGGAACGGTTTTTTTTTTTAAATAGAAAACAAAAAAAAATGTCAAAGGGGAAAAAACGATTTAAAAACACAAAATACACAGATAGTTAAAATTTAGACAATAAAAAGACCGCTGCCCCCATAATTTTTAATAGCTTTTTACTTTTTTTTTTTTCTAGTTTTATATGAAGTGTAATAATTTTTAACCCTTTTGGGGGTCTAATCTTTTTGGGGAGAAAAACCCCTTAAAAGATTACTTATGTCTATCCTATTTATTAAAAAAAGGGTGAAACAAATAGGCGAGGAAAGGGGCATGGCAAACCCAAAAAAACTCAGTGGGGCCCAGGGGTTTTAAAAAATTTTAAAAAAAAAAATTTTCCCCCAAAACTTTTAACTTTTAAAACCCTTTAAAAATTAAGGGGGGAAAAAAATTTTTAAGGGGGGGCCCCTTATTTTTCCTAGTCCAGGGGAACGGCCCATAAAATTGGGGTGAATTAAAGTGTACTTTTTCAATAAAAAAACTATTTATAAATTGAAAAACTTTCAGGACCTTTTTTTAAAAACCTTTTGGGGATTTTTGTTCAGGATGTGTCTTGGTGCTAAAAAAGTTAAATTTTTGGCTCTAGGGTTTTTCCCGGTTTTTAAAAGGGTTTGTGTGTGTAGGACCCCCAAATTCGTCTGGCCTTGGGGTATTTATAGTTTTTTCTGGGGGGTTGATGCGGGCTTTGGAAAAATAAAAAGCGGCCCATTGACAAAATTCGCGGGGGGCCCAGATTAATTATTCGGGGGAATTTTTTACACCCTTTTTGAGCGGGGTAACCCCCCTTTTTCTATGGGGCCTTCCCTTTTCTGATTTGGATCGAAACCCTTTGAAATCTTGATAGTGATGCGCCGTATGTACAAAAATATTTGCGGGGTATCTGGACCCCGAATGATTTGATTTTGGGGAAATTCAGTAACTTTTAAACATCTTGCTTGTTTTGCTCAAATTTTTTCCAAAATCCCCCAATTTTTACCTTTTCGGGGTTTTCCCCGGAATTAAAAAAATAAACTTTAAACGTACAATTCTCATATATAATATAATAAAACTAAAAAAAAAGGGGGAAAAAAGATGATAATAAAATTTTTCTTATTTGAGTTCATCAAATACCCCCCCACTTGAATTTTTTCTTGCCCCAAAAATAAACCATAGAAAAAAACTTATGAAAATTATTCTAAAAAATTAGGATTTTTTTTTTATTTAAGCCTTTTTTCTTTTTGGGGCCCTAAGGGGAAAAACCAAAAAACTTAACAAATTTTAAAAATTAAAAAAATATTTTTTTTAAAAAAAATTTAAAACTTTTAAAATTCCAGTCTGACGAATTTCTATCAAAAGGGGTTGGGGGAATTTTAAAGCATCCCCCCAAAAACCAAGAAATAACAAAAAAAAACGAAAAAAAGGTTTTTTTTTTTTAAGGGGGAAACATTTTTCTTAATCTCAAAACATCTAAAATTTTTCCAAAAAACACAAATACATGATCGAACCCGACCACGAATTGCAATTTTTCAAATCCTTAACTCAAAAAGGGTTTTAAAATAAACCAAGTAATCTTCACCCCAAAATTTATACCAAAAAGGGGGGCAAAAAAAAAAAAAATACATAGTCGAATCCACACTACGTTTTTTAAATTTTTCCAAATCCCTAATCCCCAAAAAAACAAAGGTTTGGATAAAGAGTGTTTAGGGTATGGTAATATTTGGGATTTTAAATTGGGGGAAAATGAAAAAAAAAAAAAAACAAATAAATTAAAATCCGAATTGTGGTAAATTACTTTCCCAAAAACCCCCCATGAATAAACCCCCTTAATTTTAAAAACTCACGCTTTAACACTTTTAAAAACAAAACTTTAGGTAGACACAATTAACTCAAAAGAACTCAATCAAAAAAAAACCTTAAGTTTTTTGGGTTCCCTAACGGCCCCAAAAAAACCTTCAATCCATTAAAAATAATATATAAAAAATTTTTGGTATTTTTGCCCTCTTAAAAAAAAAAATTTACAAAAAAGTTGGTTAAAACCCCAAATTCCAAAAATTTTTCCTTTTTTTTTTCTTTTCTATTTTTTTTATTTTTTTTTTTTTTTTTTTTTTTTTTTTTTTTTTGGGGATCAAATATATTTTTTAAAATTTTTCAAAATTTTTTTTTCAAATTTTTTTTCCCGGAAAATTTTCCTTTTTCTTATACTTTCAGAAAAAAAGAAAAAACGAAAGTAGTAAACACACAAAAATAAAAAAACAAAAATTTTAAAAAAATTTTTTTTTTATACCAATTTTAATTTTTCAATTTCCCCCCCCCAACCAAAAATAAAAAAATTTTGCACGGGGGAAAACAGGTAAAGTAAGGGGAAAACACTTTGCCCCAAAACAATTAACCCCTTTTAAAAATTTTTAGGGGGGGCAAGGGGAAGGGGTGTAAAAAAAACATTTTTAAAAAAAAGGGGTAAGAAAAGAAAGGATTTTGGTTGAGTGTTTTTCTAGGGGTATCCCCTTCTCTAAAAGGGGAGAGTAACAAAGGGGTTTTTTTTGGGGGAACTAACCAAAAGTAGTTAGTTAAAATTTTTCCTAAAATTAAAAAAGGTTTTGGGTGTAATCCAGAAATTTACCCCCAAATTTTCAAGTCATTTTTCCCAAAATAAAGTTAAAAAATTATTATGGTGGGGTCGAAAAATTTATAAGCCAAGTTCTAAAGTTTACAAGTCACCGACACCCCTTTTTAGATTTGTGAATTTTGATAAGTTTACAATTTTTGAAATAAAAATTTTTGGGGGGCAGTATTAATTTAGACTTTAAAAAAAACATGCTAAAAAATTTTAAATTTTGATATTTAAAAGAATTTTTTAACATATTTTGAAAAAGTTTTGGAAAAAATAAGTGTTTAATTCTCCAATCCCCCCACTTTTAATTTTTAAAAAAACTCCTCGTTGTTTGTACAAAGATTAAAAAAAAGGAAAATAAAAGAATTAAACAAAAAACTCCCCCCAATTTCTCGGTATGATCCCCCCTTATTCGTAAAAGAGCAAAAAATTTAAAATTTTTTGGGGGAAAAAATTTTAAAGTTCATAATGATGTACCCCAAAGAATGCAGGAATCTATAATACCATTAAGACTTTAACCCCCCCATTTTAAAAATTTTAAATTTTCAAAACCCCCTTAGTATTAAAAAAAAATAAAACAAAAAAAAATTTTAAAAATGAAAATCATCGGGCATCTCCCCCCCTATCTTATGGAAGAAGATACCCCAAAACGAGCCGGGAAAAAAAATACGAATCAAATAAAAATGCTGCACCCTTTTTAACCGGGGTGGGGGCCCATTAAAAAATACTACAAAATTTTTAAAAAACAAAAATAAAAATGCAAAAAAAAGAAAATTGGGCCAGTAAGGGGGGGGCCCCATCTTTGAGGAAAACCCCTATCTTCTGAAATTTTGACAGACTCGACACAGAACAAAAAGAAAAAATTTTTTTGGGTTTTTTCCCCCTTTAGCACTTGTTTTTTCCCCCAATTTAAAAATGTAGATTTTTTCACTCCTATTCCATTTGTTTTTTTTAAAATCGACAACTTCGTTATCAGCTTTGGGGTTATGAATTATCGGGGGTTTTTTTTTATCGTGTTTTTAAAAAAAACCCCCTTTTTCCCCTTTTTTAAAATTTGGGGCACTTCAATGCCCTTTTTCTAATCATATTTTTTTGTTTTTTTTAGCAATATTTTTCCTTTCCCCCTTTTTTGGGGGAAACTTTGATTTTTAACTGTCGATTGTAATTTAAAACCTTTTATCCCCCCCAACCCCCTTGGGGGAAAAATCAATCATCATTCCTAAACATATAAAAAATAGGTTTTGAAGTAAAAATTTTCAAAAAGACGGGAAATTGAAAAAAAATTTTCCCCTTTTTGGGATAAAAAAAATTTTTTTCTGATATCTGCAGATAATCCCCCCCACCCCAAAAAAAAGGGGTGGGGCCGTATCTTATAATCTTTTAAAATTAAACGGGGTTTTTATTCAGAAAACATTTTAAGGCCCAAAACTAGAATGCGCCATATTTTTAAATTTTTAAAAATCGATTTAAAATTTTTTTTAAAAATTTAAAAGCGTTTTTATTAAAAAGCTAAGGGGCCCTATTTTCCCCTTTCTTTTTTAAACAAGATTTTTTTTTTAGGAAAAACCCGTACGATAAAAATCATGCATCGTATCTGTTTTTTTAAAATTCGAAAAAAGTTTTTAATTTAAATGACCAATACCCGTATTGATAAAACAGATGGTCGTTTTTTGGGTTTGGGGGTTTGAAAAAATTTTTTTTTTAAAAAAAAAAGAATACGCCGTATCTTTGGGGGGAAATGGGGGCGTAAAAGAATTTTTTAAAAAACCCCCTTTTTTTTTAAAAAAATTTTAAACCCCAAACGCCCCTTTTTTTTTTTTAAAACAGAAAACCCTAACCCCTTTTATTTCACAGTACAAAAAATAGCAGAATGCAGGAAAAAAAAAAGAAAAAAAAAAAAAAAAACAAACAAAAATTTTTAAAAAAAAAAAAACACACAAAAAAGAAAATATGCCCAAAAAAATACAATGAATGCAATTTTTTTTAAATATAATAGGGTTTTTTGGTTAGAATCTAAAAAAAATTAAAAAAAAATCCTAATTAAAAAATAAAACCAAAAAATTTAAAGATAATAAAAAATTTACTCCCCGGGAAAAAGGGGGGCCAAAAAATTGATGGGGTTTTTATTGCCCCCAAAACTTTTATATCCGGGTACGGCGGGGAAAGGGGTTGGGGCCCCGCTTGGGGGTCGTTGTTTTTTTAGCCGGGTTTTAAGGCCCCCTCAAGGTTTTTTTAAAATTTTATTTAGCCGACTTATCTATTAAAAAAACACTTTTTTAAGGGGGAGTGTACCCCCGGGGGGGGTATAATATAATGGTAAGTAGAGTGTCCCCTCATAAGAGTGGAACTATTAAAATTGTTAAAATTTAATCAGTATTTTTTAAACTTTTAATTAGCTAACAACCTAATCTAACGCAAGGGGGGTTTTGCCTGAGAGATGGACGGTTTGGGTTAAAATTAAAGAAAAAAAAAACAATGATCACGAATCCCCGATTAGCACACACGTACATAGATGATAATTGAGACAAAAAAAAGGGGGGGCCCGAAAAAATTAATAGCTTTTCACTTGTTTTATTAAAAATTTTTAGGGGAATTTATTAATTAACCCTTTCCCCGTTTTTCTAATCTTATCGGCGAGTAAACCCAAAAAGATTTTTTATTTCTATCCTATTTATTAAAGAAAAGGGTTTAAAAAAATTTGGGGGAAAAAAGGGGGGATGGCGACCCAAACAAGGGGTCAGCTAGAAAACAGAGGTTATAAAAGCACTAAAAAAAATCCCCAAAGGGGCATCAACATATAAATTTAATTAAGGGGGGAAAAAAAATTTTAAGGGGGGGCCCATGATATTCCGTGGGGACAGGGGGAAAAGGGCCAAAAACAACCTGATGAAATTAAATTTTCTAATCCCAAAAAAAAAAAAAACTATTTTTAAAAAATTAATACCTGCAGGACCTTCTTTCAGCTTGTATTTTCTTTTGGGGTTATTTTGGGGGGGCCCCTTTCAAATTTCGTCGGGGAATTTTCTCTTGGGGTTTTTGGGGCTTCGAAAGCTTATGTGTGTAGGATCCTGAAATTCGTCGGGCCCTTTGGGGGGATTTATAGTTTCGGGGGGCTGAGGGTTAGATCGGCGCATAGGAAAAATAGATGCGGGGGAAAATTTTTAATTTGCGGGGGCCCCCAAATTAATAATTCAGGAAAATTGGAACCCCCTTTAAATTTTTCGGCGTAAACCCCCTTTCTCTATGCGGCGCATGCCCTTTTTCGACTTGGATCGAAATTTTTTGGGGGAAACTTTTTTTTTAGCGCCGTATGTACAATATGTTGCGGCGTACCTGGACCCCGGAAGGGGTTTGATCTTGTACTTTTTAGTAACTTTTTAAATTTTTCTTGTTTTGCTCCTTTTAATTTTGCCCCCAAAACGCTAAGTTTCACACTTTTCTTGTTTTTCCCCGGAAAATTCAAAAGTAAACATTAACGTACAATTTCAAATATAATATAAAAAAACAATTTAAAAAAAAAAAAAAAGGATAAAGGGGTGATAAAAAAATGTACTTTTTTTTATTTTTACCCCGCCCCTTTCTCCCAAAGGGGCCCTTTTGCATTGGGGGGAAGGGGGCAACTTCAATCCAGACATTTTTTTTCCTCAGGGGTTGGGGATCCCCCCCTTCATAGCAACCTCCCCTTTTTCCTTTTCAGGCTTTTTTTTGGGGGGCCCAAAAAATAGTAGGTTCATCTAGATCCCCTAGTATGGGTTTCCCCACACTCTACTTTTTAAAACATAGTTTTTTAGGAGTTTTTGAGATCTTGTAGATCTACAAAGGGGGGCCCCCTTTTTTTTATTTTTTAAAAGGGGGGAAACCTAAATTTTTGGGTTTTTCCCGGGGAATGTGAAAATGCTTTCAAAAGGGGGAGCATCTTTTTGGGGTCATTCTCTGATATTTTACTCCCCACTGAATTCTTTTAGTTTTCAAAAATTTTTCCCAAAAATTTTTTCCCCCCTCCCCACCCAAAGTGACTTTATTACTGGGGGGGAATAAAAGTTAACCCTTAGTTTCCTTAATGTATCCTAAAGTACACTTAACAGATCTTTTTTGGGAAAATTTATCTGGTGGGGCACGTTTAAAAAAAGGGGCCCACAAAAACCCCGACCCCTTTGGGGAAAACAAATTTGGGGGGCCTTTTTTCCGTCCCCAATTTTTTATGGAGTCTTATCAACGTTCTTAGTTGGAATCCTATTCAACACCTTGGGGAAAGCCCCCATCAAGGGGGGTAAAACCCCCAAAAAGGTAAGGGGAAAGGTTCCGATTAAACTAAATCGTAAAACCTATCTTTTAAAAAAGGGTTTTTTTTTGATTTCTCCTTTTTAAACTCCTTTTGCTGTGGAGTATAAGGAGAAAATTATTGTTGGGGGAATCCACCCTCAGCAAAATAACTTTTTAAATCTTGGCTTAAATATCACCACCACGATCGGGGTTTAAGAGCCCCTTAAAATTCTTACCCCTTTTTTAAATTTATTCACCTTTTTTAAAAACCTTGAATGTCTCAAAACTTCATTTTTATGTTTTTAATTAAAAAACATAAAAATAACCCCCTAATTTTTCCGTTAAGGTTTTGGAAAAAAGGGGGGCACCCCGTTTGACACGTTCTAAGTGGACCACACACGGGGGGTGTTTAAAAAATCCAAGTAGGGTTTTCCCAACCCCCTTTTCCCTTGATGGGGAAAAAAAGGTTTCCTTTCATCTTACCCGTTTTTCAAGTTTTTCCTTTATAACTGAATATCATTGATATTTTTCCAAAAAACCCCATCGGGGTTTTCCGCTTTTTTTTTCCCCCCTTTTTTTTCCTAATGGGGGGAAAACGACGTGCCCAAAAAAAAACAAACCAAAATTTGGGGTTTTTTCTTTATTGCCAATTGCTATAAAAGAATTAATTTTTCCTTGGTTAAAAAAATTTTCCCCATCTAATTTTTTAAAAACACCCCTTTAAAAGGAAATTTTATTAAAGTAAAAAACAGGAATTTTAAAGAAACAGAAATTCCCCCTTTTTTTTAAAATTCGGTTCAAATCCTTTTTCCAAAAAAAAAAGAAAAAAGAAAAAAAAACCTCTAACAATAGGGGGGTGCGTAATGACAAAATTTTCAATAGTTTTAAAATTAAACCGAAGGGGGAAAAATAAATCAAAAGTCCCTATGGGGTTTAACTGTTGCACGTATGCCCCTTTCCCCGGGGCCAAAAAGCATTTCCATAGTTCAGTTTTTTTTGCTTTTCCCTAAGCCCCTGCGAGGGGTTACAAATGGGAGTACCACATTTTCCCTTTCATATATCCAGGGTTTTGCTTTTGAGGAAAGGAAAATAATTCAAAACCTAAAAATACCTGAATTTTTCCCGGCCGCCTTGGATTTTTATTTTTTTTTTACACTCCCCAAAAAAGCAATTTTGGCAGTCCCTCTTCCAATGTCCAGGGGGGGGTTCAGTGGTTTTCCCCAAAAGGGCCCCCCCCCTTCTTGGGGGAATCCTTCTTCACAGGAGGATTTTTCTTCTTTGGGGTTTTGCTAAGGATCCGCCTTTTTCCCCCTTTTCAGCTTTGCCTTTTTTCCCCTTTTGGGGTTACTTCTGCGGTTTGTTGGGCTTAGTAACCCTACCACCCTTTTTGCCATAACAGCGGGGTAGGGGGCCTTCCTTTTTTTTTTGGGTCCCCCCTTTCAAAAACGATAAGGGGTTCTTCAATCACTTTTTGTCTTCCCCTTTCAATGCATATTAAAGTTGCGCACAAACTTTTCCATACCCCAATTTTTATTGAGGGATTGATTGATGAAAAGGAACTTTCCCCTTTTTCACGTACCCGCATCCGGTGTATCCAATCGGTTTAAAAATTCCCCTTTATCTCCCAAAAATGGGCACTCACGGGGTTGTACCACTTTTCCTTTTTTTTCATTTGGGGCCAAAAAAAACAAATTTTGATCATATAACTCCCCCCCTTTTGGGGTTTTTTTCAAAATGAAAAGAGTCAGTTTTTCATGTTTTTTTGGACCATAGTTCTAAAAAATTGGGGTTTTTTAAAATTGGGGTGTCCTTTCCCCGGAAAACATGGGGAAAGCCACATCTTTTTTCTTCTCATACCAATTTTGTACCCTCATGCCCCGCAGTAGGGGGAGTCCCCCGCAGGACTGCATAAAGAGGCAAAATAAGATATTCAAATCTTTTGGCCATTTTAAAAAACAATCCTCAAAAACCCCTTTTCCAATTTTTAAAATTTTTAATTTGTCCCAGTAATTTTCTTTTTTAACATAGCTTTGAAAAGAAAAAATCATTTTTTTTTATGTTTGTGTTGTGGGGGTTGGGCCCCCTTTTTCAAAAGAAAAATTTTTAAAAGTTAGTACTTTCGTAATAAAATTTTTTTAAAAAAAATTAAAAAACCCAGGGGAAAATAACCTTTTTTAATTTTTTTCCCTAAAAAATTGACCCCAAATTATGTGTTTTTTTTAAAACGTTTTGGGGTGCTAGCAAAAAAAGTACTCAATAATGTAGGGGAAAAACCAAAAAACCAATACCCCCAAAAGAAATTTCCAAAAAAAGGGGACTTACAAATTTTGCCAATTTCGTTAAAAAGTAAGCATTTTTTTATCCCCATCTTTATGCCTTGCCCCCTTCCCCTTCATCAGTTTTGGGGTTCTAGAAAAAAAAAAAAAAATTCTAATTAAGTAAACCCAAATTTTTGGGAATGAAAATTTTTCGTCATTTCATCACATCAGTTTTTGGTGCTAGCAATAAAAATACTCTTTTTTCCCTTAGACAACCCCCTTTTTTAAAAACACATTCATTTGGGGTCCCCAGTGATTTTTGGATGAAACCTTAGGGTTTTCTTTTCAGTTGGAGGGGATATGACTTAAATTTTTAAAAGGGAAAATTAAATTTTATGTATGTAATAAAAATATGTAAAAAAAATGTCATTTTTTTTAAATTTGAATTTTTAAAAAATTTAAAACTGTTTTTTTTCATTCGCGCTTAAAATCAAAAAATTTTAAAATTATGGCGTTGAGAAAAAATTTCAACATTTTTCCCTTTAAATGCTTCGTACTTTTTCATGGTGTACTTTGGGGAAATCTAAAAAATTGGGGGGGACAGGGGAGGGAGAGACAGAATGGAGTCTCTTTTAAGGCCACAATTTAAAAGGCGAAAAAACCCAACCCCTTTACCCTTTTTTGTTTGTCAAATTGGTCCGCCGCCCCTTGCCACTTTTTTTCAGTTCATCAATCAATTTAAAAAAATTTTGATTTTTAAACTTAAAACAAAATTTTGTAGTAAATTATTAAAAGCTATTCTCGCCTTTTGGGAGCAAATTTCCGTGCGAAAAGAACCACCCTTTTGGACATAAGACTTGGCAAATAATTTATCACAAAGGTTTCATAGTTATTAGGTTCATTTTTTTTTTTATTCAAAAAAAATTAAAACCCTTTGATGTTTACAATCCCCCCATAATTAAACACAAAAAACAAGTAAATTTAAAAAAAAAAAAAAAAAACACTCAAAAAACACTATATTGGTTTTTTTTTCCCCAAATTCAAAAACCACATGCAAACCTTTTTTTAAATCCTTTTTAAAAATTTTTTTTGTGAAAATTTTAAAAATATGTAATTAATAAAAAAAAAACCCCCCTTTGGGTTTTTGAGTCATTGTGCCCAAAAGGGCCCCCGACGCCAAATAAAAGGGGCCCGGGGGTTTTTTTTTTAATTAAAACCACATTGCACATAACCAATTAATTAATATATTTTTTAAATTGGGTCTTCCCTAAAATTTTTTTTTATCTTTTTAAAACAGGAGCAATTTTAAACATTTTAAATTTTTTGGGGAAAACATGCATGTTTTTGGCCCTTTTAAACCCCCCATTGCACTTATAAAAAAGGGGAAACAATATTATCAACCATCCTGTACGCAACTAAATTTTAAATTCATCCCCCAAAGGGATCCCCTTTAATTTTACCATAAAAAATTTTCATGCAATCCCCGGGTTTTACAATTTTTTTCAATACCAAAAAACCCCAAAAAAAAAAATTAAGGGGGGGCGACCCCCAATAGAAAAAAATTAGGGTTTACCCCCAAAAAAAAAAAACCCAGATTATCTAAGATTAAAGGGGTTAATTTTTTTTTTTGGGGGTTTTTTTTAATTTTTAAATTTATGTTTTAAAGGGGGGCTTGATGCCAATGTTGAATATTAAATCATAAAACTATAAACTAATAACCACAAAAAAATCAAAGACACGCGCGGAAAAAAAGTCTAAAAACACGTAATTAATTTTAATTTTAAAAATAAATAGTGCTACCTTTTTTTTCCTACAAGAACAAGGGGAAAAAAAGCACTCCCCCAAAAATGGTTTTAACCCTAATTAGGGTTTATTATGGATCGACCTTTTACTAGTCGAATAGGGGAAAAAAAAAAAAGCTAAAGCAAGCTTGTACCCGCTCTTGTACACAGTAATACTAGCGTTTAAAAGGGGGGAAAAAACGGGTTTCAAATTCACAAACTAAAAAAAACCCTTTAAAGTATTTTTTTTGATCGAAAATCCCTAGGGGGTGGGAAATTGGTTCGATCGGCATACAAAGGGGGAAGAAGAAGAAAAAATTTGGCTAGTTAAAATTTAGGATTAAGGAGTTAAAAATTAAAAATTTTTTTTGTTTTTATAATTTTCCCAAATTTTCCTCTAAGTTGGGGTTAAAAAAAGGGTTTTCCCCTAACCCCCTTTAACCCCCCGGGGCCCGGGCCCCAAAAATTAGAGTCCAAGAGGGATTCTAGATTCTTTTTGGTTTTCAAATTACAAAACAAAATCCTTCTAGTTAATTTTTAACGACCATTAACCAAAACCCGGTTAAAAAACAAAACGACCATTAAGTTTTTGGGGTTTGTAAAAATGAATAAAAATCAAAAATTTAAAATTAAAATTATTAAAAACCTTTGAACTTTTTAAATTTTTTTAAAACCCCGAAGTCTCGTGTTAAAAACTGGACAAAAGAAAATATTAATTATTATCATAAACTCAACACAAAGAATGAGTGTTTTTGGGCTCAGTTTTATTTTTGATGCGGGAGGTACTAAAAAAGCACGGGAAGTTTAAAACCGGATCAGAAATTTTATGATATTGAAAAATTTCCCTTTGATCAAACAAGACGGGCAAATCAAGCAACTCAAGCAATGTTTGATCACGCTCAAGAATTTCCGTGTATGATTGATGTGATGATTTTTTTTAAAGGCAAAAATTTGGTAAAACTCAGGGGCAGATGAAGTTTTTGTCCTTTGGATGAGAAGTAAAGGGAAAACTTGCTAAAACAATAAATTGTAGAAGAAGCTGGGAAAAAAAAGAAAAAAAAAAGGGGGAGAAAGGAAAAAAGAAAAGAAAAAAGGAAAAGGGAAAAAAAAAAAGGGAAAGGTGGGGGGAAAAAAGGGGGAAAAGCAGAAAAAAACCCTTTCTCCCAAAAAAAAACCATGTAGAACTACAAAAAGATATGGGATAATATTGGGGCTAAAACTTTTAAAAAACAGAAGATTGGTGAAGAAAAGGGACCCACAGCAGAGGAAGGGGGGAAACAAAAAGGGGGGAATTTTAAATGACGAAATACTCAAGGGAGCATATGATTGTTTTTAAAACCCCGAAGCATTGGGTTTTTCATCATCCTATTCAAGCTTTAAAAATCCCCTTATTGGTTTTGGGGGTACACCAAAATACATTTGGGGGAAAACTTGGAAGATAATCAGGGTAGGGGGACACTCAGAAATTTAAAGTTTTTTTTGAAAATATGTGAATAATTTTTTATTAAAAAAGACTTGGACTTCTATGGGGGTTGGTTCAAGAAAAGTTTTGATCAACAGATCGTATTTCAAGACAAAGGAAAAGGGAAACTATGGTTGGAATTGGGAAAAGGTTTTTTGAACCTGATCTAAAAGATATCTTTGGAATTTTCGAAACTCAAGAGTTGGGGTACAAAAGGGGGACGTAGATATATTTTGGGGGGTTTACCATGTTTTCTACAAAGGGGAATTTGGGGTGGATTCTACAAAGCTGAAAAAAAAAAGATTATCCATTAAAAAGGGCCCGCTAGCTTATTTTTTATTTTAGGGTGCTAAGCTCACATTTTCCCGATGAAGACCCTTTAAAGGCAAGGAGTTACTGAGAAAAATCTTCAGACAAACCCCAAAAAGGGGGAAAAAAAGTTATTACTCTTGTGTTTAAAAATTTGGGACTGCTAAAGGTTTAAAAGGTACTAACAGGTTTAACTTTTTTTATAGGGAAAATTTTTTTGGGTTTTGTAACAAAATTTTCTTTAATAAACGATAGTCTATAAGAGGAAATACAAAAGAAGGTTTTAATCCCAAAAAAAAAACCCAAAGGGGGGGGGATGGTTTTAGTTGTTGGGTTGTGGAAGGGGGGGTCACAGGTTTTGATTTCCAGTGGGCTGTGGCTTCCTTTTTTTGGGATTTTCCTCCCCAAAATTTTTAAAAAGCCCCCCTTTTTTTTTAGCAAAATTTTAAAATTAAAGCCCACCATTTTTTTTAAAAAAAACCACCCAAAAAAATTCTTTTAAACCCAAAATTTTAAAATTTAAAAAGCCCCAATTAAAATTTTTTTTAGCAAATTTTAAAAATTTTTCACATTTTTTTTTCCCCCAAACACAGCCCCCATTTACCATCCACCCCTTCCACATTTAAACCCAAACACAAACCCCCACTCACCATCCAAAACCCCCTCGCCCGGGCCGGCCACAAAAACGGAAAGGGGGGTTTATTTAGATCTAAATTAGGGGAAAAATTTTTTAAAAATTGGAAATTAAATTTTTTTTTTTGCAATGGGGAAAAATTTTATTATTCTCGAAAATTTTTTTTTTACAATTATAAAAAATAGCAAATTCTGCCCAATACAATACCCACTGTCCAATTTTAATTTTTAACAAATAATTTTATGCTTATATTGGTTTTTAAATTTTTGACTTTTTTGGGTTTTAGTTTTTTAAAGTTGTATTTTGGGTTTAAAAAATGAATGAAAAATGCTTTTTTCAATTGAAAAAAAACCCAACCCGGTTTTTACATAAAAAAAATTTTGCATACATAGTGCCTTGTTGATTAATACAAAGGAGAAAAAATAGTACTTGTTACAGTCTCATAACTTTAAAAAAAAGTAAAGCCCGCCCTTTTTCCTTTTCCCTTTACCCTTTTGTGAGTTTAATTTTGGGCCCCTTTTTCCCTTTTCTTCTTTGTTTGGGGTTTTTTCCCCCAATTCCTTTTTTGGGGTGGGCCCTTTTTAAATTTTTCCCCTTTTTTTCCGGGTTAAACCGATGTGAATGGAGGGGGGTTTTTGGACATTGTGGCTTTTTTTGAAAAAATTCATTTTTTAATTTTGGGGAAAATTAGCTAGAAACCCAACTATCATTAAAAAAAGCAATTTTAAAGGGGGCCCAAAATCGTCAGAGCTTGAGTCAAAAACCCTTTTCCCCTTGGGGGTATTCTCTTTTGAAAGCTACCTTTAGGAGGGTAGGGGAAATTCCAACCCCGGTTTTTAGGGGAAAAATTGTTCTGATAAAAACAGAAAAATTTTTTAAAAACTTTTGGGCCCCTTGGAATTTTATTATGGATGAGGTTTTTTTTGGTGTAATGTTGTGTGAAAATTTTTGTTTATGAAGGCCATTATATTTTAAAAGGATCAAAGGGGTTAATGTATAAGAAAAAGCCTTTAAAAGGGGGTTGGTTGGTATGTGCATAACTTCGTGCTTTTTGGGGTAATACAATTTGGGGCATTGAAAAATTTTTACTAAACAGTTGAAAAATTTTTATTTTAAATTTTATAACCCCCACATTTTTCTTAATAATTTTAAAAAATTTACATATTAAATTTTTTGGTAAAAAAAACTTACAAAAAAAAAGGGCAGTTAGAAAAAAAAATTTCCCCCTTAAAAAGGGCCCCTTAATATTTAACATCATACATTTTTTTTCCATTTCCTTTACTTTCAAAAGAATAATAAAAAGAAAACCCCCCTTAAAATAAAAAAAAACCCAACAACAAAAAACCCCCGGGCACCCCAAAAAACAAAAAACATAAAAATAGACAACGCATTCAACCACATAAAAAAATCCATTGCCCCAACTTCGTGAAAAAATTGCAAAAAACACCTAATGCTTATTTTTTTTGGGAATATCAACAAGAAAACCATAAAATTTCCATCATTCCCCCCTTTTTCATCCTCCAAAAACAGCAATGTTTTTTAAGAGCAGAATCAAAACCATTTTTAAACCCTTAAATTTTTTATCATCTTATCCCTATTGTTTTTCGGGGATTTTTTTTTTAAAACCCCGGCCTTTTAAATCAGGGGAATTCCCTTTTGGAAAAATAGCTTAAAAACCCGCTCATAGAAAAACTAGCATCATGTCTTTCAAAAACTTTGATTTTTCAACTGTTGCCGATTCAGAACAACTCACTAGTTTATTTCCTATATGTTTTGAAAAAAAAATTTTGAGATTTTTTGAAATTTTTTAAAAATTTTTTTTTGGTTTATTAAAGGAATGAAAATTATGAAGGGAGTTGCTTTATATACAAAAACAATCAAGAAACACCTAGAGAAAGGAAATGTATCGAGCCTGGGGAAAGGAATAAGGGGTAATGATAAAAAACCCCTTCCCAAAATTTTCTTGCAATTTTTCAATTGGCAACCCCAAAACATTAATACTATACAGGGGGATTAAATTTTTTTAATTTGAAATTTAAAAAAAAAACCATTAATACTAGTTTTTTTCTAATTTTTTGTTGTAATATTTTTTTAAAAAAACAATTTTTTCCCCCCTTAGAGTTGGGCCCAAACGTTTCAAAAAATTTTCAATTTTTTTGGTTTAATTTGTTTGGGGTTTTAAATTTTCAGTACTAACTTTATAAAACCCCAAAGCTAAAAATTTTACTAGCAGTTATCTTTTGTACCCTTGGGGAAAAAAATTGGTTTACTTTTTACAAATTATTTGATGCTTATATCGGTTTTTTAATTTTGGCCGTGTAGGAGACATACTTTTACCATATGACCCCCAAAAAAAGCCCCGGACAAGGGGTTGGATGAAAAAAGTAGGAACCCGAAAAAAATAAAAATGCGGGGGGACAAGCATTTATTCAGGGGTGCAGAACACAACTTTTCAGGGGAAATGAGGAACATCGACCCACGAGGTAATAAAAAAAAAACTTAAGTTTCCCCGTCCGTGTATCTCCTGTTTAAACCCCTTTTAGCTTTTAAATGGGGATGGGGGAGTTCCATTTTTTTTTCCAAGGGGGTTAATTTTAAAACTAACAAAATTGGGAATTTTAACCTGGGAAAAAAAAGATGAGCAACCCCAAAATGCCCCCAAAACCTGTTAATTTACAAAGAGGGTTTGTTGCGAAACCGGGGTTTCGACATGGATTTTGTTCCAAAAAAAATTCCCCAAAAAAAAAGGGCCCCCCCAAAGTAAACTTGGGGTTTTGCCCCCAAAAAAAAGTTTTGGGGGAGGGAACCTTGCCAAATTTTTTAAAAACTATTATTTGACGCGGAGAAAAACCCCTTTCGAAGGATTTCCCCGGGGTTCACAAAGTTGTCCGCAATGGTTTTAAATACCAAAAATTTAAGGGTAAGTATGGGCCTTCTAATAATTTCTTTACTGAAATTCAGGAGTTGAAAAAATGCTAAAACCGCTGGGGGAAAGAAAAAAGGGTTTAAAAAAAAATTTTGGGGCAAAAAACTAGTGAGAATGAAAAGGGGCCAGGATACAAAAAGATAATGTATGGAGCAACAACTGCATTTTTACTGGAAGGTTAACAAGGAGTTGACTGTTTGTCCAACTTGTGGGGGGATCAAATGGGGAAAGGGGATAGAAGGACACATAAAGTGGGAAAATTAAAAAATTCCGGGGAAAGGGAAAAATTTTGGAAAATTTTCCAAATTAAAAAGACTGCAAAACCCCCTTTTTAATTAGAAAGGATTTAGAAATTTCTAACATGGCAAAACAAAAAGGGGGATAACCCCGGGGTGTTTTACGTCACCCGCAGATTCAAAAGGGGGTTTTGGGTCCATAGATGAAAAATTCCCCCGAAATTGCTGAAGAAACCGAGAAATCTACGGTAGGAATATCGGCGTGGGTTTGACGTAAAATCGGGAAAAAAAGGGGTTTTTGAAAGGCCCGGGGTTTTTTCTGTCTATAAAACCTTCCTCTAGGGTTTGTATGAAAAAAAAATTTTTTCAGCTTTCGGTTTTGGGGAAAAACGGGATTCCCGGGAAATGATATCAAATGTATTTTTGGGCCCCTTGGGGTTATGACCCTGAAAACCTTTTTCTGGGAAAAAGGGGGGTTATACATACGTGCTTTTTAAAAAAAAAAATTTTAAAACTGCGGGGCCCCCCTTTGGGGGGTTTTTTGGGGACGAAAAAAGTTTTTTTCCCCCGGCCCTTTGGGGGACTTATGTGGGCCCATACAGGGATTCAAAGGTTTTTGTAGTATGTAGGAAAGATACACATTTGGGGTTTTTTTCCCCCTCATCCAAGCAAAGTTATTTTTGGTGGTCCCCGGGAAGATATCTACCATACAACCACCGTTCAGAACCAAAGGAAGGGCGTTTTAATGGACAAGAAGAATCACGTCGCTCCCAAATCCATTACCGGGGGGAACAAATATACAAACGTGGTACAACTTTTTTAAAAATAAGTGGGGGAAAAGGAAAAATTCAAAAAACCCCAAGAAGATCCCAAGGAAGAAGGTGGGAAGAATTAAAAAGCAGAAAAGGAAAACAAACAGAAGAAGGGGGGTATTTCCCAAGCCAAGCAACTGAAGCAAAAATTGGTAAGAAATTCAACATTTGGATCGAAAGCTAAAGGTATTTGGGGCATCATTTGTTCCGCATTGTATTGACTTCGTGAGAAAAAAGGGAAATTTTGGGGTGAGAGTCTAACTCGAAATTTTGCTAAAATGTTCCTGGAAGACAAAGTGGAATGAATGCTCGACTGGATTGGAAGAGTTGGGGATAAAAGAAGAGTTGTTTGTAGGGAAGAAGCCCCACAAAACCCAAAATTTCCTCCAGCAGGTTACACCTTAAGAATGTGAAAAAGAAAATCTTTTTGTGAAACGTTAAGCAACAACAGGGTACCAGAAGGCTATTGTTCAATTTCTCTAGTTTGGTCCGCCTAAATGGGTAGGAACTCATTGGCCTAAAATCGCATGACTTACATGCTAAAAGCCCAAAAGTTTTTAACCCATTGCTATGTTTCAAAGCCCCCCGCCCACACGATATGCTTTAATTCAGGTTTTGCTTTTTTTTAATCTATAAGTAGGAAAAAATCAGCTTGCAAAATAGATAAATGCAAGAAAAGAACTTGTTGTTACACTGTGCCCTACTCGGGGAAGTTTTTTCCCCGACATTTTTTTGAATTAAAGATACACTTGACTGGCACCTAACTTAGGGAAGTAAAAATGTGGTCCCATATTTCTTTTCGGTGGTTGTATCCCTTCGAAAATGTATGAAGGTATTAAAGGGACATGTGTGAAACAAAATAGACCAGAGGGATGCATTATCGAGGAGACTATCACGGAAGAAACAATAGGTTTTTTTAGCGAATTCATAAAACCATGAAAACTATTGGGGATCCCACTGTAAAGAATGTAACCAATTGAAAATGGGACGGAAAGCCATTGTCGGCCGGAAACCAAGTGGGGTTTCAAGAGAATCCTTTCAAAAGCACATTTTTTTATGTAAATACAAAAACGGAAGAAATTAAACGGTATACGGTAAGTATTACTAACAATGCGATTTGTTGCCTTAAAAATGTTCTATCAAATATAATAATCAAAGACATTTTTTTTGTTTCAGGCGACACAAGGAAAATTTTGAAAAAAAAAACCCGGGTAAAAAAAATTGCAAATTTCTGGGAATAAGCCCGTAAATCTTTTGCTAAGTGGTTACTCGAAGAAGGGGAATTAGTATGTTGTTTATAATTGTTTGGTTTGTTCATCAAATAATTGTCCCTCCGTTTTGACATTAATAAGGCGACCAGCACACCATTTATTATCCCAAACACCCTATTTTTTTTAATTGTTATTTTTTGGTTTCCGGGGCAAATTTAAAGGAAATATATACTTTGTTTTGGGAATTTAAAAATTTTTCTAAGACTAAGATCGGGAATTTTCTTTAAGTGATAAATTTGGTTTGCTTTAGTTTAAGTCTGGTAGTTCTAAAGTTAAGTTCCGGGGTTAGTCTGGTCTTTGATAGTTAAGTCTGGTGGTTAAGTCTATTTGGTTAATTCGGGGTGAGTGCCAAAATTAAGTTTGCTCTTCTAAAGTTAAGCCTGCTTTTTGAAATGGATAAGTATTCCCCTAAAGTCAATTATACACGGTAGATTATACTTTCCCCTTGTGATCATTTCTTTTATGTTATATTCTCAAACAAGTTGTAAAATAGATACTGTTGTTATTTAGTTACTGACTCACATAAGCTAGCAAGTGGGTTCGACAAGACTTAAACAAGAATTCCCAATTTTGGGAAAGTCTCCTTGGACTATAAAAGGATTCTTAGCTTAGTCATAAGGGGTGACAAACAAGTTTTTTTCTTTTTGTGATTAATTTTTATGTTGAATAAAAACTTTGATAAAACTTTCATATTATAACTGTCAAGAACAAGAACAATAAAAAACATTATCAATAATATTGAATCCTTTGTTATTATATTTTGGGTTTGTTCATTGTTCAATATACCAAGCATCACTGTTCCATTTCCATAACCAAAATAACCTTCAAGTGTGATTAAGTAGTTTCTGCATCTTGATCATATTAACTCAACTTATCATATACAAAAAGCAAAAAAGGGTTTAACCACCTTATAGTGTATCAAATCCTCTCAATTGGTATCAGAGCAAGGCTGATATAGTTGATTTAGAAGAAGAAGAAAAAATGGACTTTGAATCTATTCAAACCAATGTTGCTGCAACATTACCATGGTCAAACAGAATGAGTTTGAGATGTGGAGGCTGAGGATAGAGCAATATTTCCAAGTGCAAGACTATGCACTTTGAGAAATTATTGAAGATGGAAACTCTTTCCAACCTACCACCACTACATCAACAGTGGACGGCAAAGTGGTGACAACTCTGCAGACACACCCAACATCTGCAGAAGACAGAATAAAGAAGAAAAATGACTTAAAGGCAAGAAGCATGCTGATGATGATCATTCCCAATGATCAACTTCTAAACTTCAGCAAGTTCAAAGATGCAAAGTCATTATTTGAAGCTATTGTTGCCAGATATGGTGGAAATGAAGCCACCAAGAAAACCCACAAGACACTGCTCAAGCATTAGTTTGAAAACTTCTCCTCTACCAACAATGAATCTCTTGATCATATGTTTAATAGGCTTCAGAATATTGTGAGCCAAATTGCCATTCTTGGTGTTGAAATACCTCAAGAAGATTTGAACTCAAAATTTCAGAGATGCTTACCAGAAGAGTGGGCTATACATGTTGTTGTCTGGAAGAATAAGCCTGACCTTGATACAATGGAACTGATAGATTTGTATAGCAACTTTAAGATTGTGGAGCAAGATTTGAAGAGAAGTGGAGGTACTAGTTCTAATATTGGGAACATGGCATTTATGTCAACGCCTAGTACCTCAAAATCAAGTGAAGAGGTGAAAGTTTGACTGGATCTAAACACACTAATTGTGTTGGAGATACTTTGAGTATATACTTAGTAGCACGCGGAATTTACTACCAAGTACTTAGAAGATTTAGTGTTTGGTGATTGTATGTGATTGTATGAATGTAACAGTAAGAATGATAACACACAGTTTAACCAAACGATTATAGCTTCAATATATTACGAGTGATCTTTTGAATATCACAAGAATTACAATGAAATCGTGAAGCTCTATCAATAATGCATGTATGCAAAACTTAACCTAGGATCTCCTTTTATAGGACAAGGAGTCCTTTACAAGTAAACCATCTACCGTATAAATCTATATTTATAAGATATACATTACATCTTTTCTATATATATCTTCACACGAATTTCATCTTTATCTTATAAACAGTTTAAAAACTTCT